>CM022946.1:88164319-88290996 GCA_012931725.1 Litsea cubeba | reverse complement strand
AGTAGTCGACAAGCAACTGTAGACTGTAACGTTGACCTCCAACTCACCGGTCCCCTTGCAAGAGTGTACACATAACCTGTAGTAGACCGACGCTTATCCAAATCACCAGCGTAATCGGAATCACATATCCAACCCCATGCTGACCCAACTCTTATCCTCCCGCTTTGACAACCCCCCGACCCAACCCATCCACGGTTAGGGTGTCACGGGCGAAACCCGCGGGTTTCGGGTCAAACCCGACCCGACCCGTCTAAAATTTTGTGGGTGAAAACCCACCCGAACCCGACCCGTTTGTGTCACGGGTCAAACGGGTCCGGGTCAAACGGGTCACGGGTTTCAACCGGTCGCGGGTCACGGGTCGCGGGTCGGGTCGCGGGTCAGTTTTTTTTTTTTTTTTTTTTCATGTAGAAGACCAAATGTTTATGCAAACAACTTTCAGATAATTGTTAGAGAACTAAAAGTGATTAGATGTAATTATGTAAATAAAAAGTGGTTGCGGTTGTTTGCTGGCCTTCTTTTGTACCATGGGTAGGGGTATACAAAAAAAATAGTTGCGGTTTGACTCGAAAATCACGTCCAATTTCAACTACGTAATCACTCTCATCTTGACCATTAATTCAATGGTCACCAATTAAATGATTAAATACAATCAACAAGATATTCAAGATTAACAATCTAAATAAACTGATATCTAATAGATGTAATAACTAATAAGGCTTCAAAACATACCGTGTTTTTCATGTGAGATCACCTTAATCTGTTGATAGGAATAAAATAAATATTCCTCGCACTAAATATATTATAGTATACATGGGCCTTGAGTTCATAGACATGAGACCAATATAATAACTCAAATATTTAGAAATTGGTCGGTGAACTACATCTAAGAGAAATTAAAACCACATCTTGACAAATATCTCTTGGATTTTTATCCTTAGTCTTCTACCAAAAAAAAAAAAAAAAAAAAAAAAAAAAAAAAAAAAAAAAAAAAAAAAAAAAAAAAAAAAACGGTTCACGGGTCACCCGCCAACCCGACCCGTGAGACCCGTTACCCGTACCAATGGTCACGGGTCGGGTCGGGTCGGGTCGAGCACAAAAAATGTGTGTGGAGTGACCCACCCATTGACCCACGGGTCGGGTCGGGTTGACGGGTCGGGTCGGGTTACGGGTCATTTGTACACCTCTATCCACGGTACCCAGAATATACCGTAGGATCCATTTCACCCTTGCCAGTGCCCTTTTCCTGGATCATGCATATATCTGCTTACTATACTGACAGCTTGTGAAACGTCGGGCCTAGTAACACACCATCGCATACATCAAACTACCAACAGCACTCTGATAAGGAACTTGAGCCATGTACTGACTCTCATCATGTGCTAGGAGACATAGTAGCGCTAAGCATGAAGTGAGAAGCAAGTGGTGTACTCACAGGTTTTTTTTTTGCATCCATACCAAAACGCTGTAGTACCTTCTTCAAATATTGTTTCTGTGATAGACAAACCCTTGCCTTGCACCCCTGTCTCTCTGAATTTCCATACCAAGTATCTTCTTGGCTTCGCCCAAATCCGTCATTTCAAATTCATTACTCATCTGAGTCTTCAATTTTTCAATCTCCACCTTGCTCTTAGAAGCTATAGCATATCATCGACATATAAGAGCAAATAAATGAAGGTTCCAATTCGTAGTTTGCGATAGTAGACACAATGATCAAAAGAACTCCGTGTGTACTTCTGTCCAATCATAAACTTATCAAATCGTTTGTACCACTGTCTCGAAAATTGTTTCAAACCATACAATCGATTTTTTCAGTTTAACAAGCCAAATGTTCTTTACCCAGCAGCCTTATACCCATCTGGTTGGGTCATGTAGATCTCCTCATTCAAGTCACCATGCAAAAATGCAGTTTTAACATCGAGTTGCACTAACTCAAGATCAAATTATGCCACCAAGGCTAACAAAATACGAATAGAAGAATGCTTCACAACGGGAGAGAATACCTCATTGTAGTCAATGCCTTCCTTCTGTGCGTAGCCTTTAGCCACCAATCTAGCCTTAATACCTGAGACACTGTCCTTTCTTGGAGATCCTTCCTTCATGGTGTAGACCCATTTTGCACCCAATGCTTTCTCCCCTTAGGTAACTGTACTAGCTCCAAGTGTCATTCTTATGAAGAGATTTCATTTCCTCATCCATTGCATTTCTGCCACTCTACACTTTCTGAATGCCTATTTGCTTCTTTGTAGGTAGTAGGAACACATTCTTCAACCATTGGAAGTGCATATGCCACCATGTCAGTGAACCGTTGAGGTTTTCGAATATTTCTTTTTGGTCTACTGGCTGCAATGGAATCTTCTTCTTCTTGCTCTTATAGAGGCTTTTGAGCTGGAGTCTCCTCCTCATCTGTATCATCACCCTCTAACTCAACTGGGACGATATCAAACTCCACCTGCTTCGATTTACCATTGGCCTTGCTTTCCTCCTGAGAGTCATTTTGCTTGTTCTGTTTACACATAGCAGCTTCATAAAAAGTCACATCCCTGCTAAGAACAAGTTCTTTGAATCTGGACACCATAGCCGGTATCCTTTCACACCACTGCTGAAACCCAAGAATATAGCTTTCTTGGCCCGTGGATCCAACTTACTCTCTGTGACATGAAAATAAGCAGGACAACCAAATATATGCAATTTATCATAATCAGTAGCGGGTTTTCCAGACCATACCTCAATGGGTGTTTTACCCTCGATCGCAGCAGAAGGCAACCTATTGATGAGATGACAAGCATAAGCAACTGCATCACCCCAAACGCTTTGCCTAATCAGAATTAGACAACATACACCGAACTTTCTCCAATATAGTGCGGTTCATGCGTTCTGCCACCCCATTCTGTTGCGGGAGTCCCCACTAACTGTGAATGCCCTCACGATCCCCTCATCCTGACATACTTTCAAGAACGGATCAGACTTGTACTCTCCACCGTTGTCTGACCTAAGCCTTTTGATCTTTCTGCCAGTCTGTGTTTCAATCATTTTCTTCCACTTCAAGAACACTTTCAAAACTTCATCCTTGTGCTTCATGATGTACACCCATACTCTTCTGGAGAAGTCATCAACGAATGTAACAAAGTAGTGCATACCTCCCAAAGATGTCACTTTGGTAGGACCCCATACATCCGAATGAACATAGTCTAGTGTGCCTTGAGTGCGATGGATCGCAGTGCCAAACTTCACTTTTGTCTGCTTGCCAAAAATACAATGTTCACAAAATCCCAACTTGCAGGTCTTTGCACCTTGCAACAAGCCTTGCTTAACCAAACCCTGCAATGCTTTCTCCCCAGCATGCCCTAGACGCATGTGCCACAATCTGGTAGTGTCTGTAACAGTCTCATTTGAGCTATGAGATACTGTTGCTGCTCCACCTACAACTGTACTCCCTTGCAAGAAATACAGATTACCTCTTCGGACACCCTTCATTAACACAAGTGCACCATAAACAACTTTTAGAACTCCACCTTCCATGTAATCTTGAAGTCTTTGGAGTCTAAAGCACCTAATGAGATAAGATTCTTCTTCAAATCTGGTACATACCGAACATCTGTCAAAAACTCTAACTGCTCCATCATGCATCTTCAAACGAATTTTTCCTATCCCTTTTGTTTTGCAAGCACTATCCTTGCCCATCAAAACTGTTCCACCATCCAACTCTTGAAAGCTGGAAAACCATTCCTGTTGGGACACTATGATAGGTACAACCCGAGTCTAAAATCCATTCTCAGAATGGCATACCAATGAAGAAAAAGTCAAATTAAATTCAGAATCATCATCTCCATCGGTCCAATGTTTGCATCAGATTTATCTTTGTCCTTGTTTCAACCTTTGGACAATCCTTCTTTCCAATGCCCCTTTTTGCGACAAACGCACATTCCATCTTTTGCAGGTGGTTTTGATTTCCTCTCGATTAAGAACGAGATTTACTAACCAGAGTGTCCTAAAATCTGATCTGCCTCTTATTGTCAATGCATCAGATGATGAATCCCTGTGGGCCTGTTTGTCCTTCTTCCGATATTCATTATGCATCAAAGCAGCAGGAACACAACATCATATTTAACCTCAGTCTTCCCGTTGATCAAAGTGTGAGTAAAATGATCATTAACTATCGGGAAGTGAATTCAGAAGAAGTATGCCTTATCTTCATCATCAACTTTCACATCAATGTTCATCAAATCAGCAATAATCTTATTAAATCATCGAGATGTTCAGTCATAGAAATACCTTGACGATACTCGAAGCGGAAAAGTTTCTTCTTCAAATAGATCCGATTCTCCAAGCTCTTGGTCATATACTTTTCCTCCAATTTCTGCCACAACTCTTTCGCAGAAGTTTCTTCTCATCACTGAGTATTTCTGATCCTTCGCGAGACATAATCTGATGGTGCTACATGCCTGACGATTGATCTTCTGCCATTCCTTATCTTCCATCTCTTGGGCTTATCCTCGAGAGCAATTTCCAACTCTTGTTGGCTTAGAACATCTCTAACCTCACATTGCCACATACCAAAGTTATTGGTACCATCAAATTTCTCGACTTTGAATTTTGCATTCGAGATGGTTGTCTTTGCTGATGATGAGCTTGCCATTTTGTTTCTGACTGTCAAACTAACAATCAACTTTGTTCAGATCGTAGATCTAGTCAATACGAATCCAACAAAAAAAACGGAGCTCAAATCTGAGTCCGGATGCCTCCGGAAATCACAAATCAAATCTGGCCGTCCAATTTGGTCAAATCTGTCTTGACCGTACTGCTGACGTCAGCCTCTTCTGAGTTCTGTTGAACTGGGCTTCTACGAAGTGGGTCGGGTTGAACCTGACCCGAACCTGACCTGGAACCTTAAACTTGCACTGCGGGCTGGGCCTCTGGAACGAGCGGGTCGGACCTGACCCGAACTGAAACTTGACCCAAAAACAGACCCAGTCTGTCTTCTTCTTCGTTGAGTGACTGGTCTCAGAGAACAAACGCTGCTACCTGGTTCTTCTTCTCTTGGTTCCGGCGATGACTGCGGCGCAATGCCTTGATCTCCGGTCCGGCGACGTGCTGCGTGACGACGTTTCTTCTCCGGTCACGTCCCGGCGAAGATGGCGATGGGGGCAGCTGCTACAAATCTGATAGCGTGGCTATCTTTTTCAACAAAACACAGCAGATCGAGCAGAACGACAACCGAAAGCGACCAGTGATGCTAATGACGGGCGGCGGCGGAGGTCCTCTTCTCCGGCGAAGATCTGCGCGCGGTCTGCTGCGACTTCTTCTCTGCAAATCCGGCGAAGACGGCGATCTTCTCTGTCTCTGGTTTCTGCAAGACGACGAGAGCAGCCCTGTTCTTGATTTCGGATGCAAGAACCCAGAACTCTTCTGTCTCTGATCGTGTGGCCCAGCAGAGATCTGAACTGATCTCTGCCTGTTTCTGTAACGTACGAATGGCACAGGCGACTGACGATGAATCCACCTTGATCTCACCGACGGCTGTGTGATGCAACAAAGAACCTCTTCGAGATACGAAACAATCACAGTTGTTGATCGCGTACCACAACCAAGCTCTGATACCAATTTGTTGTGATCGAGTGTGCGGAAGCGTGCGATCAAGAAGCAATCAAACAAGCCACACAAAAGGAGAACATAGTTTTACGTGGTTCGGTGATTTCACACCTACGTCCACGAACAAAGCCCGTCTTCTTCTTAGTTTTCACTAATCAGAGTTTTCTCCCATACTACTAGGGTTACAACCACAAGGATAATATATAGGAAACTCAAATACTAAACTACCCTTGAACCCTAATTACATTGGGCCTACAAAACGAGCCAAAACCCAAAACCCATAAACCTAACAGGTCTGCCATGTCACTGGGCAGCCTTGCGTGCATGGCAGGTTGCCCGTGGTGACGTGGCGGACCGTGATACTCATGACCACCTTGGAGAAAAGCATCATAGGATCTGTACTCGAATCTAGGCTACATACTAACCACCAGCAGTTCGACCAGAGCAATCAATTCTCATTCATATCCATTGTTTGGTCTCATCACGTACATCTGCTCTAGTTTATGCAGTTTGTTCAGGAAGATTTACCGGCTGATTACTTGGTAATCTTGTTGTTTATCCAGTGCATCGGTGGTAAAGAGTAGGTTTTTTTTATGTTACCAAGTTTTACCGGATGATTACTTGCTGATACCCTCCCAAGCAGCACAACTTGAGAAAAATGCATATTTGTTGGGCTTTCATTGTCTCTGGATTCTGGAATTGGGTTGTGCAGAAAACCACAAAACGTCAAGGATCTCACCCCCTTGAAAAAATTGTTATATGATAATAATATGTTTTTGGGTAAATTATGTCATTGTTGTTCATATTGCCAATTAGGAGCTGTATGATTAAAATCATTACATGAAATAATCTTAAACTCCAGTCATGGAATGGCATTGTTTGTCTTTTAACTCCAAAAAAACTGTGGGTTGATTACCAAAAATTGATTCCATTTTTATGTGAAAGTAGCACTCTGCTTACAGATTGGAGGAGAAAAGGTTGTTGGAGATGATGATGAATGTTAATGGCAGTTGTTATTCCAGTGACAGCATTTTTTGTATTACTAGAGGACAACAACTAGTGAACAGATGTCTGAAATTAAACATAGTAAATTGACATCCTTTTTTATTTGAGAGATTCTCTTAGACAAACTTCCAAGACCAGTTAAATTATATGGTACTCCTCTTCACAATCACTTTGCTTAATCTGATACTGAAGTAGCCTTTAATTCAACAAGAGATTAGTTTTCACCCATTTATCTTCCAGCCCAGAATCAGGCGAAAAGGCCCAGCCTGCATGCCTAATTCTGACCCAACCTCAAACCCAACACATTCTCAATCAGGCCAGGATTTGGATACCACCTCTGCTGATCTCATTAGAAAATCTGTAAAAGACTGAAGCCCAAGCGTGTCACATTTAGCATCTGGAGTCTGGACCATATAGATTTAGGACCAGACCGATCCTCAGGCCTCATCACTGGCATATATATGAGGCCTACATATTGTAGGGATACATTTATTTATTAAATCTGTTCCTCTTTTGAATTCTTGTGGCATTTGGATAATTCAACAAGAGAAAAGGCAGATGTTAATAAATTTCATCTTTTTCCTAGTTGCATTTAGATTGGAGGTCTGGCTTCCACTCATTCTTATATATGGTCTATTTCATGCCAAAAACTAGCTTATGATATCTATTACTCCATTTCAGGCAGGGTTTAAAACTCAAATATCCAAGTTGCCGATTGACTAAACTTTATTTTTTCTTTTGGTAACATAGTTTTTTTTTTTTTTGGTAAAAGATTGACTCAAGTTGAACCGCCAATTGAGATGACTGCATTATGGGAGTTTTTATACATGTCCCATTTTTATCTATACTTGTAACAATATCAGTGCTTCATGGAGCCATAATTACTGATGTGAAGGAAGATACTGTCTTTGCACCAATAACTAAAAAGGAGATCAGTGTATGTATTCCTTATCTAGCTGTTATTTAATGGAAAAGAAGAAATAGAAAACCTTGTTATGGGCTTCTCCAAACCTTCATCCCTTGTTGTATAAGAAACAAGTTAACCTTAGTCATAGTTTTTTTTTTTTTTTTTTTTACTTGGAGTTGAGAGTTAACCATGAAAGCTGGCAAATCAATAAGGTGAGGCAAATCAGTAGAGTAAATTCTCAAATGTTTAGCAGAAATCCATATTAACCATTAAAGTACTCATTACCCATATATAGATTTAGAGAAAGAAATCCATATTGGCTTGACAACCTAGCATAAGCCAGTAAGTCTTCTCTAAATCAGTTGGAAACCGTATTCAGATTTTCTTCTATTGAGCTTTCCATTACTTTTCTCAATAAAATATGGTTTCTGTTGAGAACTACAGGCCAGACTAAGATATGAACATTTAAACTGCCTCATTAAGAGTGGAAACTACCTGAGAATCACTCAAGACTGTTATTTGACCCATCTGATTACAGTACTTTTGAGGCCTGCAAAATAATCATGAATCTTTTTTTTGTCAAATGTTCTAGAATCTATAGTTCTATATCAACAGACAAAATGTTAGTACGAACAGATAAGTTTGTTAGACCTGTGTTATTTTCGTGCTATGATATCCGCATTGAGGATTGGATGAGAGGTGCTGATATTGTGAGCCACCCATTTCCATAGAAATGGGATTAGAATTAGTGGCAGGGGTATAGTGCATAACATTCATTTATCAATGACGCAAAGCTAATCTATCTTTGCATATTGCAGGCATATGCTACAGAAATTTGCAGAAAAGAATATCAGCCTTTGGCATTGTCAATTGTATGAAGCTTTTCCTCATATTCATGTTTTGCCAGTTTCTTACTTCCAATTCTTCATTTAGCACATAGTATTCATTTCATCATTTCATTTCAGATTAGTACAGTAAGAGGCCTAAGTTACATTATTGGTCCTGTTATTGGAGGTTTCCTTGCCCAGGTAACCGTAGTTGATGTTTTACTGCACCGATTATGTTCTCTATACTTTTTTTCTATCGTGTTATTTATTTAGCATATGCATTTTTACATTAGCCAGTCGAGAAATATCCGAGTGTATTTTCCAAGAATTCTCTTTTTGGGCGGTATGTAATACTGTTGCTACAATTTAACCTTTATGTTATACTGTTTTCCTTCATTGTTTATATACATATATAGTTGGAATTATGTTGCTTGGGAATTTCATCTTGTCTTAATAAATTGCATTGTAGGTTTCCATACTTGTTACCCCTGCGTCTGCATATCACTCTTTGCATTGGGAGTAACTATTGCCTCTTTCTGGTTTCCAGTAAGTCATGTTATCCATCTGTTACTTCTTTCTGATCTACTATCCATCTGCTTCTATCCTTTTCTACTAACTAATTCAAGACTTTCGACTACTAGTTTTTGTACTCTTAATGTTTGTTCATAATTTGACGCAGTTCTATATTATCTTTTGTAAGTGGTTTCTTTTGCCTTTTTCTCAACTTTTTGGTGCAGTTAGGAGCCTTCAAACTTTTAAGGAAGTTTAGATAGTTATATGTTCACTTTGTTATATGACATACATCAACTTTATTATATCTCTATGTACTTTTGTTTCTAGTTATGACAACAAGAAGGATGCAAACGAGTGCACAGGAATGGGATGCTTCAATAGTTTGATTCGACGATTGAGCCAGAGGCACATAGCGTTTGGTAAGATCAATACTAGTTATATATTTTATAAAATTAATAAGGTCATGTATTTTTTTTATTAATGATTTTCTTTTTCCTTTTAGCTTTTACCACCATTTCTAGAAGAGGACGTGGGAGGTCAAAAAATATCTCCTTTACCAGGCTTATTAAGGATACAGGTCAAAAGCTAAGGATTGAAATCACTGAAGGGCTGTCTAGACCAGTTGGCAAGTATGCAAAACAATTTAAGACTGAAGTTGGCATAATTTGTCGAACGTATGCTCCTCTTGCGTGTTCCACCTGGCCAACAGTTAAACAGGAACATAGGCAAATATTTTATGATCGCATTTTGGTAATTCATTCCTCAAAGTTTTTATTTTTTTCTTTTATTTTGCCTACTATGTTATTTAAAAGTTGGATGCAAAATTAAGTAATCTCTTTCCTGTAAAATATACCTAACAAACTTATTATGAATGCATCTTATTTGTAGGACAAATTTGATATAGATCTTCATGATCCACGAGTGAAAAAAGCTGTTAACAGTTATTTAGCATCAACATTCAAGAATTATAGGAACAGAATGCACTCCCATTATAAGAGGGTTGGCAATCACGGGGTGGCATGCCAGAAACCTTATGAGGGTGTGTCATTAGAAGATTGGGAGCTGTGCTGCAATAGGTTTTGCTCAGAAGAATTTCAGGTGAAATTTTATTTTATTTTTAACTGCATTACCTACATAGAAATGATTTTTTTTTAGAAAATCTTGATGACATTTCTAATTCATTAACTTGAATGCAGAAAATTAGTAAAAAGAATTCTGAAAACCGACAGCTACTTAAAGTGAACCATCGTGCGGGTTCAAAATCTTTTGTCGAATATCTTCATGAGACGGTATTAGTGATTCTAATATTTTAAAAAGTACTTTTTTTAAATTTAATATTATGTTCGAATTTATACAGCGTGATGCTCCAATCGGTAGGATAGAATTGTGGCATAAGACACACCATAGTCAAGAGAAGGGTTGGTCTACTCTCGAGTGTCAGTTGCTTTATGTAGGGTCACTTTTTTTTTAAAGTCTCATCTAATTATTTCTTTTGTTCTTCATTTTTTCTATACGTCTAAATATTTATGTGAGTTTTTTTCCTTTTGTAGGAGAAAATGATTACACTCCAGTCGCAGCCCACAGAAGAGGATTTCTCCCCCCATTGACAGATGATGAGATATGCAAACGAGTGTTGGGTACAAGGCCCGGATATGTCCGAGGTCTTGGGCATAGCGTCGTAGCCCCTCCATCCTCTTCAACGGCCCTTCACAATAATCAGCGGGTGGAAGAGCTTACTAAGAGGGCAACGGCAGCTGAAAGACAATCTCAAGAGTTGGCTGAAGCAATTGCAGCGGATGGAAGCTCAGATGGAGGCTCAGAAGCAACAAATGGAGGCGCAAATGGCGGGTCAAAACCAACAAATGGAGGCGCAGATGGCGGGTCAAAAACAACAAATGGGGAGGTTGAGATGGCGGGTCAAAAACAACAGATGGAGGTTGAGATGGCGGGTCAAAAACAACAAATGGAGGCTCAGATGAATGATATGAAATCCTGGCAAAAGAATATGGAGGCTATGATGCAATCTATAATGGCGCAAAAGATGGGCACTCCTCATGGTAAAACATATCAAATTTCAACTTGAGATCTCAAATTTCAGTTTAAACATCTATCTTGTTTATAGATTTTAACATCTAGATCATGTTTTATTTATTACAGATCGAAATGGGAGATGAAGAGAAAATAAGAACAAGCAACATTTTTTGGACCGGTTTGGATAACGCGGATTAATTTGAGGATGCTAAATTTTATCGTGGAAATTGATCATTGTCTCTCCATGATACATATCGAAGACCGCCTTTCAGTTATTGTTTCTATGTTATATTGAGACCAACTATTGTATAGATTTATGTTTAACAGAATTTTATCAATATCTTCAGTAATAATTTATGATGAGGACAACTATTTCAATGCACTCAGATTCAATGAATTAATTTAGTTTATGTTTTTTCATCGATGGAGTGTTATTTTCATACCTCAATTGCTACTTAGAGATATATGATTGTGATGACCTAAGGATGACTTTTGTATTAAAGATTTGTGAATGGATGATGAGATTATATTTGTACTAATTGGGTATCAAAAGAGGAAAAATATATATTTTTTGAAAATATTAAAAAATATATTTTTTCTAAAAAATTATTATTTGCAACGCTTTTATTGCGTTGCAAATAATCAAATGTAATTAGTTAAAGATTATTTACGACACCACAGAAGTGTTGCAAAAAAATATTATTTGCAACTTTTTAAGAGCGTCGCACTTAATGATTTATTAACGACTTTTTTGAATCATCGCAAGTAATATTTATTTGGTGACGCAATTTTGCCGTTGCAAATAAATCTTTATTTGCGACGCTTTTTTGCCGTTGCAAATAAATCATTATCTGCGACGTTTTTTTTCCGTTGCAAATAAATCATTATCTGCAACACTTTTTTGCTGTTGCAAATAAATCATCATTTGCGACATTTATTTGCCGTTGCAAATAAATCATTATCAGCGACGTTTTTTTGCCGTTGCAAATAAAGCATCATCTGCGGCGCTTATTATACGTCGCAATTGATACGTAATTAGCAACTGTTTGAAACCATCGCAAATACTCTCCCCTACTGCGACGCTGCAGTATTTAGTGTAGCTAATCTTTCTGTGACCCCATTATTTGCGACCCTTAGTTTTTTGTGTCGCAATTACTTATTGCGACGCTTTTTATATTATTTGCGACGCTTTTTTGGCGTCGCAAAAAAGCTAAATTGTAGTAGTGGACCGTCGTCATCCCACATCAACGTCTTCTGGGTGAAATGACTGAGATGCGCTGCCGGGTCCGAGGCACCGTCGTAGTGGACAAACCTCGGGACGTTGAATTTCTTGGGCAGGCGGAAATCCTTTATCTCCTGAGAAAAGGGTGATGCGCTGAGGTCACCGGAGTCGTAAGTGGCTAATCGAGTTCGGGGAAAACCAATCACCTCCATGTTACGCTGGAGCATCTACTTGACATGCTGGTCGAGCCATTTTCTCCAGCCGTCTCTGTCTTCTGGCATTTGACTCGGCCTTCTTTCGAGTGGCCGTTGCTTGAGCCCCCGTCTTGAGCATGGTCACGCCTTTTTTTACTCAGGATGTCCCTCAAATCCTGCTCGGCTGGGTGAGCTCGTCTTTGTTTGGAAAGCGGCGCCGTGGCGCCTGCCTTCTTCTAGAGCTGCTCTTGGAGTTAAATAATCAACTCGTCCTTCTCTTGGAGAGCAAGGTTTTGGGCCCTGATCTCCTTGAGGTATGAGTTTCCTCCGTCGTTGCCACCATTTTGGCGGTCGGATTGATGTGATCCTTCCACCATCGGGCCTTTATCCTTTCGGGGAAGCTCTTGAAAAGGAATATCCTGCCGAGGACATTCTTGAAGAGGAACGTCCTGCCGAGGACGCTTTGATTGATGGTTTACTCGCCTGGGGGGTGATGTCACCTCCCTTGAAGGTGAACCTGAAATGGTGTGGACACTTCACACGTTCGAATCTCCTTTGGTAGTGGATGGGTGCTGGCAACAATAGCGGAGCTTTTGAGGATTTCCCACCTTTCTTGGCTCTCGGAGGCATGGTGTAAGGAAAGTTGTTAGAATCATTTCCCACAGATGGCGCCAATTGTAAGTGCCTAAATATTACGGACTTGATAATGAGGATTAGGACCTCGTTAGGATGCTTTGATGAAGATGGGGATGCCTGAGAACCTGAAAGAGAAAGGGAAGAGAGGCAGTCAAAGACCCTGGCCGTAGGCAGCAGAAGGCCCTCCGATGCCTAAGTCTATATGAGGACTCAACAATAGGATGGAGATGAGGAAGAAGAGAGACAGAGTAATAGCTCTAAGAATATGATTATGCCTACCTGGGATGGAGGGGACTCCTCTATTTATAGAGGAGTAAGTTGATTTGCATAGTGGGACTCATGATGACATCCTAGAACTTAGAGGGATGCAGTCACGTCAGCCCATTATGCATTGAATGGCAGTCCGATCAGCCCATCTTGCATTAAATGCTGGTCTAATCGGGCCTTATCTTGCCTGACTTTTGGGCCTAGTCCCATCGAGCCTGGCCTAGAGCCATACCCTGATGGGACATGGCCGCTGGGAGTCGTCCGGTCAGAGATCATGGGCGGCCAGGATGGCTTTGTTTCCCTTGTCCTCTCATACGTCTAATGCGTGAACGAGCTTCCATAGCAGTTCGGCTGTCGGGGTATGCCTCGGCTGACTTTCTAGCTCCGTCGCTGAGACGCATGACCGAGGTCGGGACTGACGGAGAAGTCGAGAACGACCGAAGTCGGGAGCGACCTTGACTTCGGCTAGCGCCCTGATACTGACACGATGGTACGCGTGGCCGAGGTTTGAGACAGTTAGTTGGTGCTAATGCCGAGACTAACACAATCTCAGGATTTTAGGAATTATCCCCACACAATATTGATGACATTTAAAGCATATGATTTGTTTTTTTTTTTTACTTTCAATCTCAAGTCGTAGAGGTGATCAATCTTATGGTGGGGCATGAGACTAATTGTAGTGAGGTTTTCTATTGATAGCCAATCCGAAAAAGTGAATTTGAATAGTTTGGGTTTTAAAGGAAGGACTCGTTGATGGACTTAATTAAAGAGATGAATCCTGCACACATAAAATATTTTGCAAGTGATTAATCCCATAACAAATTCTACTCTAATCGAGTTTTGAAATTCCTGTCATCGTAGTACTTTTTTCAACATAAATTATAATATGCAGCAATTGCCAAACTATTTCGTTTAGAATCTATTGCATTTTCTTTAAATTACCAAATGTAAAAAAAAATTATAATATTTTAATATTACACTATTTTTCCCATAGCATTTTATTATTGCAATATTTAAATTTGTAGATATATTATTCTGGAAATATCCAAACAGGGGGTGGTTATTCTTGCAAATTGGACCTTTTGAACATTACTTTACTTAAAAGCAACATAAAGTAAGTTTCAAGTTTGTAGTTTATTGTACTAATTATATATTCTTAACTATTGCACTCATATATCTGTGCTCCTTTTGAATTATCTTTATAGTGAAGATCTAAATACTTTTTCCCTTGATTTACGACTTATCAAAAAAAGTCCAGATTTACACACTGAAATAAAACAACTAAATTTATTGATCATGGGACATTATGCAAGTAGGTTGCAAAGATTGTGTGCAAACATTGTGCAAGATGTAGTCCGGTATCAATATCTTACTGGCTCCGAAAATAGGTTCTTGATTTAGAACCGATTCCTTATTTGAACCAAAATCAGATTCTGAACTCATATTTTGAGTCAAAGATGCTTAGATAATCGGATATTGTTTGCAATACTAGGAATGCACAAGAGCATGTGGATCCTAGTGGGCTGGACACCCCTTCGCATTGAAGGTGCATTGGGGCCCACTGAGGTGTTTTCTCTTGTAAGATAATGTAATCTAAGCAAGGCCCCAACGTACATTCGATATCAGGTATGGAAACCAGGCTATATATATAAAGGGAAAATATTCATGTGTACGTATCTATCCTTCACCTTATTATGGTGACAACAACATAGTGGAGGCGTCCATCTAGCCGATCCACACATAAGGGACCCCCTGAATTATACTGGATGCATCGAGTTTTCACCCATCTGAATGGATTGGAGCGTTGGATAGAGGGTCAACGTCGCTCTTTAATATAAAGTCATTAAGTTTGTGGGCTACGAATGAATGGGTTGGAGGCATGGGATTGACCTCAAACTTAATATATGAACTCATCCAAGATTTCTCTTTCCACCACCAAAGTCCCATGACCAGTTGGGTCGTAACAAGTTTGTCTCTCACAATATGGTATTGGATGAATGCACATGAATGTCCGTTGATAAGAAAAATATTCACGTGCATCTACCCATCGCCATACTACGGCGAGGGCAACATAGTGGAGCTGACTTTATGATCCATCTAAAAAATCCACATACACAAGACCCCCTAAATTATATTGGATACATCGAGTTTTCACTGATTTGAATGGAATGGACCATTGGATCAATAGTCAAACTTTCTCTTTAATAATAAGTCATTAAATTTGTAGGTCATGGATGAAGGGGTTATCGGCATGGGATTGACCCTAAACTTGATAAATGGGCCCATCCAAGATGTCTCTTTCCATCTCCCACTGTTCCATGATCAGTGCGGCCCTAGATGGGCCACCACAAACTTGTCCCTCCTCACCATCTGGTGATGGATGAAAGCACGTGAATGTCCCATCTCTCTCTCCTCTCTCTCTCTCTATATATATATATATGTGTATGTATGTATGTATGTATGTATGTACATGTGTCTCCCTCTCTTGTACTCTTTGCTTCCTTTTCAATTTTTACGTGAAGTTTTCTCTCAATAAGAACCCCAAGTTCAAAGCGCTCCCCATTTTTTTCTTGAGACAATAATTTCTCAAGAACATTTTATAAAAAATACACGGCACATACATATATACAACACTATTGTTATCACAAATTTTGCCAAAGAGCTAAGCTCCCTCAGTACTCCTAGCAACTCCCTGACTCCCTTGCAGTTGGCTACAAAAACAAAGGATCTACAAACACTGTTGCTAGTTGTAGTAACATATCTATGGGTTCTTCATATGAGCATTGGAACTTAGACGGTGGGAGCTTTAGGGGCTCGAGCAAGGGAACCAAGTTTGGGAGAACTGCACACACCATGTCTTCTACATCACTCAGGAAGAGGTCGAATGTTGCTTTGGTCTCGAAGGTGCGTTGGGGCCTATTGAGACAAGTACTGGGCAACCTTCAAGAAGTGGTGTTAGGGACCAAGCTCTCCATTCTCTTTCTTGCGATCCCATTGGCGATTGTGGCTCAATCCTATGACTTTGGAAGTGTGAGTGTTGAGGGTGGTTCTTTCATGCTAGGTCATTAGTTATGTCCGTTCTTTTATTTTTCTCTGTTAGTCAAATGAGCTAATCTTTGTTATGATAGGTATGGGTCTTTGTGTTGAGCTTGCTTGGGCTCGTACCACTTGCTGAGCGCCTTAGCTTCCTCACAGAGTAAGTTTGAAACTTCATTTCTTTTTCAACATTCATACTTAAGAATACATATACGTACATGCATCATGTATTTGCACACATATGCGCAATCTACTTATTTTCTTGCCTCCCTCGCCCCCATGTTGCTAAATTCTGACACTCATTCAACCTTTTGTCACCCTTAGGGCCAAGGGGTTAGGATGATCATATAATACGGTTGATATCTTGAACATCCTAAAGCCTCATTAAGATCTTTGTAAAAATCGGCCTTAACACAAGCTTAGGTCCCAATAACAATATTCCAAACAGATTTACAAACTCAGTAATTAATTTAAGAATTAACCCTAATTAAGATTAAAAGCAATCAACCACGAAGAGACAATGATGCACGATGTATACGTGGAAAACCCTACTCGGAAAAAAACCATGGGCCTTAACATCTAGGCCAACAGACAACTAAGCACTAAAAATCGAAAGTTACAAAAAAACTTACAACCCTTTCTTAGTTGTTGACTCAACCTAAGGACTGCTTTGATCTTGCCTACTACTCGCCGTATACCTTCACCGTGCTTGAACCAACCACCTTGAATGCCTCTTCAAGATGAATCTATTTCAAAAAAGTAGCAGAAAGAACATCTAAAGACTTGAACTTCAGCGCAGTAACTTGAAGCTTTGGAGTGGAAAACAATCTCTAAATAGATCTCTAGGTTTTTGGATGGGAGAGTGGTGCCCTAGAGTTGAGAGAGGAAGGCAATATATAGACTTTAATTCGTGCCTCCATACTTGTAGAGCAAGTAGGGCTAAAATAAGTATGTTGAGAGAATTTAGGAAATGAAATCCAAGAAGGAAAGAAGATCTCCGCACTGGCCGCTCGAGCGCATTAGTGTGTGCTCGAGCGGATGGGCTTACTGCCTCTCGTGCGCTCGAGCGCCCATCCTCTGGGTTGATATTCACTCCATCTGAATCCTTTCTTGTTTACTGTTTTATGTTACATGAGATGACATCATGCCAAAAGCCTTATGTGATGACACAAGTTCTCCTTTCTTGCTTACTATTTACTTTCCCTTGTGATGTCATCACATGACTGGAAAAAAGTTCCCATATGATGGCAAGAGTCCACTACGTGTGATGGCATGGCAAAAGTACTCATGTGATGTCATCATGACAAATTCCCATATGATAGTCTACATGTGTTGACAATAGGAAACTTCATAGCACAATTCTTGTAGCCATCTTCCTTGGGAAGTCCCACTAAAATTACAATTGTAAACAAATCTCAGGTTTTGTCCAATACCCAATGAATTTGCCAATACTAGTTATAATAGGATTATAATCCTTACACTTTGCATCAACCATCTCCTCCATTATTCGCATGGACCCAAGTTAGCCCTAGAGCTGAATTTTAGATCATATTATGTACAAATGGTGCTCACTGGAACAATGCTACATATTATATTATATTATATTATTGGGATTACATTATTTCACAAAGAAGTTCAATTGAGTAACCATCCTCACTCTTTTTGTGAGCACAGCTGCTATGGGTTCACTTGGTTGCATGCTAAAGACCAGGAATGGGGGGATGAAAAATCTTGCTCTTTGATAATGGGTGGATAAACTATCAGCCTATTGGTAATCCCATGGCATAGATATTATGGGTACAGTTTCACAAATTTAGAAAATCGACTAGAATTTTAAAAATAAAATCCAATAGTTGATATATATATATGAGCAATGCTCTCCTAAGCTCAAGCTTAGGAGAAAATTTCATAAGCACATGCTTGTGGGACCCAGCTTTGGTCCATCCAAATGGATCAAACACATGAACCCTCTAAATTGCACATGTCAACCAACTTTCGATTAGATCCGAATTTACTGGACCGTTGGACTGACTATGTATTGATCCTAATAGACTATTGCCCATTAAACTTTTGGGCCCATATAGAGATGATAGAAATCACGGTTGGGGCTGATTTTTTGCAAAGAGGAAGAACCTTGGGAGTCCTTGAAATCCTCCCCACCCCCATCCTCATGTGGGTCCCCAAGTGGGCCCCACCACATACTTGAGCTTACCTTATCCTAAGCTTGAGCTTAGGAGAGCTGGCCCCTATATATATATATATTTGGAATGAGTTTTATATCAAGTGAGATACCAATTCACGGGGCAATGTATGTTAGGAAGAAAATGTGGGATCGTCGGTAAGACTCGTTTTTTTTATTTTTTATTTTTATTTTTACCTCAATTGATCATTATGGTGTATATATGTAAGGGTGCTCATGCTCTCCTAATAAGAGACAACCATGAGAGACAATTTTTTGGGGCCCACCTGGGGCCACGCCAGTCATGGGGAGGTGGGATGGAAAGATCTCAATGAGATCTAGTGGAATGCAAAAATATCAACTCGAATAGAAATGATCATCTGTTAGCTCAATCAGTTGAATAAGGAGAGTTTCCTTTCTGTATGCAGGCTTACCCTCATTTTGACTCTAAGGACTATAAAAAATGTGACTTTTAGCTGTGGAAAAATTCGATTTTAGCGACATAAATTCTTTCCACTGCTAAAAGTGTCATTTGCCTCGACATGCACTGTCTAAGGTTTTCTAGCACTTTTAGCGGGGAAAACAATTTCAACCATTAAAAACGACACTTGACAAACTTCTAGGAGCGGGAAAGTTCGATTTTCCCGCCACTAAAAATCACTTTTTTGTAATAGGATCGTATTTATAGGCTCCTTATGGGAGTGGCGATGTTGAAGGAAATATTTTTCTCTTGGCTTGGGTGATGAGCAAGGGACGTACAGTGATCCCCCGATGTCTAGCTGCTGAGCACATGTTTTTAGTCTTAATTTTTTTGAAAATGGGTAACCCTTGTAGGTTGTATAGTTGTCATGGGTTTGGTAGGATTCGGTCTGATGTGTTTATCCCACATGAGTCAGGTTTTTTTCAGTGCCCACAAACACCACTTACTTTGTACTCCTCCCCATATCTCTTTCTTTTTATCTTATCCCAAAAGGTGTAATAAAGTATTGTTGGAAATAGGTGGGCCTCTAGGATAGGTTTTTAAAACTTTTGACCCACTTGATGCAGGGATCAACTATCCAGAAGGCTTTAAAACTCAATCCGGAAGCAAAACCCTCAATCTCAGTCATCATGATCAGTAACAACAATCTATCTAGAAGATAGAAATAACAACTAACAAGCAACAAATAAATATCTACAACATACAAGGAAGTAGATAATACCTTTGGAGCTCGGTTGTGCTCTAATGGAGAAGTTGCGTCTTTCTTTGATGATGAAACACTTTCTCTTATCAAATAGGATTCTCCAAGACCTCTTGATCTTCCACGCTATGATCCGTATCAGATTCTCTTTTTCTTAAGAAGATGGTGGGATCTCCAAGAGAAAACTACTAGGAACTCTAAGTAGGAACTAGAAGAAGAAGATGTGTGCAACACTTGCACAAGAGGGAGAGGTGGATGTGCAACAACTTGCACAAGGGGAGGCTTGGACGTGCAACACCTTAGGGATGGTCTTTGTGTTTTTCGTCCAGCCCCTTTACACCTCCTTTTATTGCTTTTTGCAACTCCCACTTACTAATTTCTATTGAAAGTCTTGCTTCCAAATAATTAGTAACTATCTCTTCTTACTTAATTAAAATAGAAGTCTTACTTCTATTAATTAATTAGTAACTTACCATATCATAATTAGAAGTCATACTTCAAATATGATTAGTAACTTTCTAATTCCTTTCTAATTAAAATAGAAGTCTCACTTCTACTAAAAGTAGTAAGTTTATTATTACCACTATTAGAAGTCTCACTTCAAATAGAAATAGTAACTTTCATTTTAGAGTTCAACTAGAATTAGTATCTTAATAATTGGGCTAGCGTGGGGACCACTAGGGATTCCTTAGAAAGCTGGCTCCAACTAGGACACACGACCCCACATCTCATTTGTAATCCGGGCCCACAGTTAATTGCAAATACCTCCACTATATAAATGCAATTGAACTCCAGTCTTAGGAATATTACATAGAAGACCCTAAACTTCCACATTACCACAAGTAGGCCCCTCTATCAATATCCATGAATCAATTGGACCTGTCTTCCAAACTTAGATCCATATCTTACTATCCTTGAGCCCCAATTAATTATAATGATTATATGTACCTTTCTAATTAACTCTTAATCGGAATGGGTGCGCGCTTACCAATGATAAATCCATTAATTGGCACAAGGGGATATTAGAGATAGATTCCATCTTGACTATTTAATGTTCTCACAGCTCCACTACCACGTATCCAAATCACCGAGGTGTTGACCTACAGTTGGCCTCACTCATTGGTGACTCAAAGCAAATGAATAGATAGAAACTTGAGTTCATTAATGTCTCAGGATTGAGAGCTTACTGCTAGGGAATTATGAGAGCAGACCTTAAAGTAAAGACAATGTTTATAAGGTGCTTCTCATGGTCCTTCAATACATCCAATGTACCAGCACTACGATCCAAAATCTTTCATTCTAATGATCGAGACAAATCACACTATCTCATAGTGATCAAAGTGCTGCAACCTTGCCAGTATGAGATGTCCAGTCTCATTACTGGTTGTAAAGATATTTTAAGTATAAGATTTGTTATACATGTCTCCCGTATGTGGATCTCATCCATACACATGTGTTACATCTAATATACTTGTGGACTCTGGTTCATCTCATGAACTATCATGCCATTCGTATTGGTTATGTGCAAGTATATAATAAATCACCATTCATCTCATGAAAAGTAAGCATGAATATAATGATAAAATAAAAAATTTAATCGATTTATTATATCATCTACTGGATTGATTCCATAAAACTAACAAGTATGGTATTATAAACTTTATGACAAAAATTGCTTTTAAGTCCACACTCCTCTCACTACCCCATGCTATCCAGATAAGGATCTAACCACACCTCTTCTGTTTTACTTTAACATACCTTAGCTCTATGTTTTCTATCATTTGACTGTCATAACTCACATCTACTCCCTCACACATGTAAACAAACATCAAATTGGTATCTCTAGTTGTTATTTATCTAACATATATGTGGAATTTAAGTTGAATGTTTAATCATAACCAGCAATTTAATCAGAGGTAGTTGAGTTGTGAGTTTTTAGCAAGTAAATTGGAATTTTTTCTTTTGCATATCTTTTATGACACCACTCTTTTAACATCGTATTTATCTTTCTCAACGGCTTCTAACTTGACTATATATAGGCAGATTGCATTTTATACTGGCCCAACTGGTACTCTCTTCTCTCTCTCTCTCTCTCTCTGTGTGTGTGTGTGTTTAGGTGTTTATTAAAAGGTGATCTACATAGTAAACAAACTTGAGATTTACATGAAATTTGCAGTTGGAGGACTTCTCAATGCAACCTGCGGGAATGTGACAGAACTCATCATTGCACTGTTTGCCTTGCATGAAGGGAAGAATGAGGTGTTGAAATGCTCTCTTTTGGGCTCTGTCCTTTCTAATCTTCTTCTTGTTCTTGGAACTTCTCTTTTTTGTGGGGGACTAGTCAACCTTGGAAAGGAACAAAAATACGATAGAGTAAGCCATCTCCATGCTCTTATTATGACACAATCTATGACACAATCTAGTAAGTAATAATGCATGTCTTGTTGTTCTTTGATGAGAAAGAGAGAGAAACTTGCTTTTGCAGAAGCAAGCCGATGTGAATACTGGCCTATTGTTTCTGGGTTTGTTGTGCCACATGCTTCCTTTGATGTTCAGACACTCAATGAGCAGTAGCACTGAGACAGATGACCAGATTCTCCAACTGTCGAGAGTGAGTAGCATTGTGATGCTTCTCTCTTACATTGCCTATCTCTTCTTCCAACTCGAGACCCATCGTGAGTTTTTTGAAGCACAAGAGGTGAATTTTATTATTCGAGTCCTAAACATGTGGCATTGATTTGTGAGTGCACATCATCATCATGATGTTATGGAAGCCTTATTTTTTTATTTTTCCATCCAACACTATTCACAATCATGTTTAGTAGCCTTAATTAAAAAAAAAAAACCACAATCCATTATGTCTGAGAAGTGATGATGGCTTGATTAGGAAAATGAATAGGGATGGCAATGGGTCGGATTGAGTTTCAGTTTGGGGTAACCCAGAGCCTGCGACGACTTAAACCTGCGTCACTTTGTCCCTAGCCCATCCTCAGGTTTCCCATTTTCATTACCAAACTCAACCCCTGATGGGTATGGACCGGGTCAGATTTGACACTAGAATTTTTTTAAATTTTAAACTATGATATTAAAAATTAAGTTATATATTTTTCTCATATTAGACTATTTGATATTTCAAATTCCATCCACTCACTACGTTAGTGAGATAAATGTATTATGGCCCACTAAATATCTATATTCGAGGCTAGAAGAGGGTCGGATGGTATATGGTGACGGGTATTGGAGGGGAAATATAATCTCCCTAGAAATGGATGGAATGTGTAGGATGCCCCTAAAAGTCGTCCGCAAAATGGAAATGAATCCTTTCAGTTAAAAGCATCTTCTTGGAGAATATCAAATATCATATTGGATTTGGGGAGATGGTTTTTTTTTTTTTTTTTGGCAAGATAGGTGGGTTGGAGATAGGACATTGACTGCCTAATTTCCGGATTTGTTCAACCATGCCATGGATAAGGAAGCAAAGGTCACATCTTATATGTCAAGAGTTAGCGATCAGGAGGTTTGGAGCCCCATTTTAAGGAGAAATTTAAAGGATCATGAGGAATCTCAATTAATCTTGCTTCTTAACCTTCTAAATTGTATGTACATCCTAGAAAGAGAGGAGGATGAAAGGGTAAGGACTGCCTCAAACAATGGATCCTTCTCAGCTTCTTCTTTCTTCTCGGCTATAACCATGGCCCTCTGGAAAAGAACTCTAACCACGGATGACCTAAGGAGGAGGGAGAGGATTGTGGTTAATAGTCGCCCCATGTGTTTAAGAGGAATCATTGGTCCATCTCATGCTGAATTGCAAAAGTGCTCAACTTATTTGAAAATCGGTGGTTTGAGTGCTGCTAGGTTTTCCAAAAGTCCCTTCCAGAACTTTTTCAGGCTTGGAAGGCTCCAATTGATGTTCCTAGAGGCAAGGAGTTGTTGAAATTGACCTTTTTGACAGTCCTCTGGACAATATGGAAGAAAAGGAACTCCAGATGCTAATTAAGAAGGGGTTGGATCCATTGATAGCAGCTTGGTGGAGAGAGCTAAGTTTTCAGTTTCTCTCTGGGTGTCCATCAATCCATCTTTTAAAGGATACTATTAAGAATAGTTTGCATTAGAAGGAGCATGCCTTTTCTTTTGCAGGGCCCAAGTAGTTTTGTAATAGGGGCTCTTTACCTATTCCTTTCCTACTTTACTGTTTTAGCTTGTTAGTAAACATCACTTGTGCTGCCTGCTTTTCCTAATTAAAGAAACTATTCAAATAATAAGATAATAAATAGCGTGGGGTAGGAGGCTGAAACTTTAACTCATTGTTGGCAAAAAATTGTGAAAATAATTGGAAGCGATCCAAAAAATTCTAACACAGAAAATAAGAGAAACTTACATTCATTTCTCCAATTTTATATTACATGGGTTTGCAATTCAAGTCTCATGGATGTAGGCTGTTTACAAACCAATTTCTACAACCCCTCTATTTGGCCACAAATTGTTTCAAATTGAACAAAATGAACAAAAATACAGAAATTGGACATAATACACGACAAAAAGAGTGCAAGATGATATTCTGTGAGCCCATGTTTGATAGTTGTCTGTTTACTTGGACATGGGGCTCTGTTTGTCGAGTTTCTTCTTCTTTCTTCTAACAGAACCTTACCTTCTTGAAGAGAGATCTGAAGAGGGAAGAGGATTAGTCGAAACCGCTAAGTCTGTAAAAGTTGCAAGGGGTGTCACTTGTGCTTGAATGGGCAACCAGAGGCTCTATTTATAGAGTAGGAGAGTAGTTGCAGCGGTTCCTGAGAGTTACATTTCGAAAAAGTGCGCCGAAACACTTATTGTAGGTCCATGTCCGAGACACAGTGTTTCTCTCGAACATGGAGAGCCAATATATGAGAAATGGACCTAAATGATCTCCAACGTCTAGAAATTTAGGGGAATCTCTCTTGGGATGATTTGCAGACTCTCTTGGGATGATTTGTAGACTCCGAGAGGATTTCATCACCATTTGACCTATGAAAATGTGCTTTTGTCACTATGTTTGAGCACTTTTGTCTTGAGCTGGGTTTTGTTCCAAATGGTCTCCAATGGCTTTGGGGTTTCAGGAAATTTTCTTGGAACTTATTATTGATCATCAAGGAAGATTTTACCATGATTTGACCTTCAGAGGTAGGTCAAAGTGGGTTCTAGTGGTCCATGTCCAAGAGACAATGTTTCTCTTGGACATGAGGGGCCAATATATGGGAAATGGATCTGATTGGCCTCCAATTGCTTCCAGAGATCTCTGGAGAACATGTTTAGAACTTATTCTTAGACTTTGGGGTGGATATTATTTTGATAGATCCTCTAGAAGCTAGTCAGAGTGGATCTTAGCCCTCTATGTCTAAACAGTTTGACTGGGGTTCGTTTGTCTTTTACGCGTGGGATATGTAAATACGATTTACACATGTAAATGATGAATATTCAAATTTTAAGTATGTAACGTTTACACATGCATTTATTTTTACAACGTTTGTCTAATAACACTATTTTCGTATCATTTACACATGTGATTCATTTTTCTATGTTTGTTTCAATGATATGTGTATATGTATTAAATAATTTTGTAAATGATACTTATTAATCATTAAATTATATTCTACTATAATGATATGAAAAGGAGACAAAAAAGGTCTAATTTATATCAAAGTTTTCATTTGTATTTTAGATCCTTAAAAAAAAAAATACGTCTTTCGACATGAAATATGCTTTTCGAAAATATATATTTCTATCAATGATCACCTTAAAAAAAATACATTCCAACATGTTTGGTTAAGAAAATATGAATTTATAGTCCGATGGCTAAGAAAATAGTATTGTTATTAATTAATATTTATTTTTAATTCATTATTCAATTTTCATAAAACTTAACCCATCCAACGCACTGACTTTATGCTAATATTAATCAATTATAGAAATAGATTGTATAAAGTTTTTTTTTTTAGCAAGGCAAGAGAGGAGAGAGAGAGAGAGAGAGAGAGAGAGAGAGAGAGAGAGGTTATATTCATAAAAGGGGATGAGATGCAGGAAGGTTTTCATTCATAGGTTTCATCGGTCTTGACGCATCTATTATTATTATTTTGTGAATGCGTTGGAGGGTGGTTGTGAACTCAGATCTCTTTGATGAAAATGCCTCTTTTATTATTATTATTATTTTTCTAAATGCGTTGGAGGGAGGTTTCGAACCCAGAACCTCTTTGACGGAAATTGCCTCAAAAACAAACCGTCCGCCTCTAACAGGTATTCTTTGAAATCACATGTGGCTTGGTATTCTCTTTTCCCACCTGACCAGGTGTTCAAATTTTGGTGTGAAAATGGGCTCATTTTCACACCATTTACACTTCTGATTTACACACAAGATGCGTAAATACTTGTAGACAAACATGACTGATGCATAAATATAACGCATATTCAGCATTTACATACGTAAATGGGGGTAGACAAACGACCCCTTAGGTTGACTTCAGTTGCTCTTTGCTTGGATTTGAGCCCAAATGATCTTGATTTGACTTGAGACCTTGAATCAATTCTCCTGAGCTTGTGCTCAATCCTTTGAATCATTTATCGACCTTTGAAAGTTGATTGAATGTAGAATTCTTGCCCATGTCTGAGAGTTAGGGTTTGGAGCCTCTTTGGCTGGATTTCTATCCAAATGACTTCGGACTACTCTTAAACTTTGAGGAACACATTGAATGTGTATTCTTTGACCTTAGAGTAGGAGTCACCTTAATTTGATCCCTTGAGCTATTTGGGGTCTATGTTTGAAACTCATTAAGGTCTATGCCCGAGCATTCTGAAACTATCAGACATAGAGTTAATTTTCAGTGTCGAGCCTCTCCTTAGGCTTCTAATGATTTTTGGAGTTTCATTAAAGCTTCATTCAGCTAAGTGAGGCATTATTGGCCCCATGCTTGTAGTGCAGACCTTCATGTTTCTTCTCATGCTTGTCTTTGACTGATGTTGACTTGTTAGGTTGCATATGTGATTTTTTACGTGCCAATACTCACCCCAATAGGAATCAGGTTAGAATGTTTAAATTCATACCTGTCCTAAATCCAAAAAAACCATTACCAAATCACTCTCTAATAGGAGGGGTCGGGACATTTCACCTTTTAACCCAATCCATTGGCCATTGCCCACGGACGCTATCTCTACCTCTACCTACAAAGTCAAGCATGTAGGGAGGTTAATGTTGGCTCCTTGGTGGACTTGGTTAAACTTTTGTTGTGCGCGTGCGTGCAGAAGAACGAAACCTGCGATTAATCAATCATGCCACATAAAAGAGAGACGAGGATTTTACGTGGTTCAACAAAACCGCCTACATCCACGGCAAGAGAGAAACGACTCACATCTTGACTCTCTTTGAAGTCTAGGGTTACAGATTATATCATATATATAATCTCCGCTTTCTTAGCCATAAGAAGTCCCCAGTACAATGACCAAAATACCCAATGGACCACTCCAATAAATTCGGAATACAAAACATAAACCTAACAATCTCCACATTGGGTTGAACTCTATACAACACGAGCCACCAGGAAATCATATGCAATGTCTTCCTGTACCTTGCTAAATGGTACGCAGTCTCTTCAACACTTTGACATGTTGAACCAGCATTCTTGTCAAAATTCTCTATCTCGAACTCTGACGTTCCATTGACAATATAATGAGCGTTTTTCGAATCACTCATTATGCAGCCATCACTCTTCTCAAATTTCTGCACTACGCTTTAGATCTCATCACCATGAGAACGCACAATCAAACGAATACGAAATCCGACTCCAAATGGCTTCGATATCGTAGAAACAAGTTTCTGCCCTTTGATTGGTCAAACTTCTCCATTGACCGTTGGACTTCCAATCTCCCTCTATACGTGCATAAATCTGCTCTCAACGAGTCTATGGGCGCAAATGGATCTCCGATCAGACTCTGGATGGCTAATATATCGCAAAAATAATTTCAGTCGTCGATTCGATCAAACCGCTTTAACTGTATGGATACAGACGTGCTACTAACATCACCTGATGATGTCTGCCCTGCACTGCTGCTTTTGTTTTTGCCGAAATTGGGATTCCAGCTGTGGATCAGATCAACTTGACCCAACACAAACTTGGCCTGGCCTGGCCTGCGAACCCAAGTCCAAAACCACCCTAGGCCTTCCTTCTTCTTCGATAACCTGCTAGAGGTTCTGTAACCAAAACTTGACTCCGGTCTTCTTCTTCCTCATTGGGTTTACCGGGTTTATGTCTCGCATTCTGGGATTACCGGAGTGGTCCATTGGGTTAGCTATGGACCGGGTTCAGGGTCAGGAGTATTTTGGTCATTGTACAGGGCTTTCTTAGGGGCTAAGAAAGTGAAGATTACATATATGATGTAATCTATAACCCTAGACTCAGAAAAGAGTAAAGAGAGTGGTTCTTTTTTGCTATGAACGTAGGCACTCTACCGAACTACGTAAATCTCTTGTGTAATTTTCTTTTTTCTTGTGTGTATGGCTTGATTGTTGACAGCAGGTATTCCCGCTTCCGAACGCACGTGCATAATGGCTTTGAGGGCCCATACTCAAATCATTTACCTGATACCTTCATAACCATGGAAGGAATCTAGTCCCAGCTGTGAAATAGGGTCATAATCAGGCCCATAGCCAATTTTACCATGTTGGGTCCTTCATGCAATAGGCTAAACATGTTTCCAAGTTGAAAGGCTACGTGGTAACATGTGTTCCGCTGTTACTCTTATAACTCTGCATGTAGCTCCCAATATATAGTATTCATGAATTCAACATAATTACTCAAATAAATTCAAATACATAGATATTTAAAAAAAATAGTATGAAAAATGGCACCAATGATTGATTGCGTACAAATATTACTATAAGGATCCCTTTGTTTCATGTAATTAAATTCTTACGCATACAAAGACTTTAATATTTAAAAGTGGTAAAAATGAAGAAACAAAGGTAAATATTTATCCAAATACTAACTATCAAATAAATGAATAATCTCTCATCTAATAGAAAATGAGCCAACGAGAGATGGAAAATGAATGCCCAACTTTAACCTAAGTGTTTCAAATCATAGGTAAGTCAAAGTCCCATTTACGTAAAAAAAAAGGTCATCACCTAGTGCGGTCCCGTAGAAGCAGTGTCTAATTTATATCTTTCACCCGTACTTTTTTAATAATCTTTCATTGTAGCCCATCATACTATGAAATCTATGTATTCAATTCCATGCAAACAAATTGGCAGTAAATAATCAAGTAAAAAATATTTCAATTTTAGTTGACTTCAAATTTTTATATTTCATCAAATAGAAAACAATATTTAAATTAGTAGAGAAATTCTTGGAAAATCCCAAACAGTGTCATGCGCTCGCATACCACATAGGCAGTGGCTCATTTAAAACAATCCTTGTAACATAGGTTGCACCCTTATACTATAAGGTTAAATACATGTTTCTCCTTATGCGCATTTTATTTTATGATGAATTCATTTGAAGATTCTTAGATATAATGGACAGACTGCATGTTTTTATAAATCTCTTGTATTCTTTGAGTGGATTGTTTAGGGTTACATAATCATTCTATATTGAGAGCATTGAGAATGTAGAGTAAAAACTCTTAACTTCTATTAGACAATGGAAATTTCTCTTATAGTCATCATCGAGGTAGGCACACTACAGCACCATGAAAATTTTATTGTATTCTTCTTTTTGTTACTTGTGTATTTGTATGTGGATATGGGCATTCCTCATATTGTTTACTATTTCATTAAAGCATTATCTTAACCTGATCAGGAAGAAGTTGTTAGAGATGTTCTTTCTGAGGAAGAACCAGTAATAGGATTTCCCAGTGCTTTTGCTTGGCTGGTTGTAATGACTGCAGTCACCGCGCTCTTATCTGAGTATGTGGTGGGAACCATAGAGGTGTGTCGTTTGAACTTTGTGCCTCTGTCCATCCAAACTGTATATTCTCAGCTCCTTCAAACTGATCAAATAATGTTACTAACTGCTGAAGCCTGCATAAACAGGATGCATCCAAGTCTTGGGGTATTTCTGTTAGTTTTAGTAGCATAATTCTGCTGCCGATTGTTGGAAATGCAACAGAACACACGGGTGCCGTCATATTTGCTATTAGGGACAAACTGGTAAGCAATAAAAACAGAACTTCCAAAAAAATTTGGATTTTGATGACTCATGATTTGGAGTTAGCATGTGTGTTAGCCTTTGACACTGCAGAAGCTCTGATTGGAGATGAATTAGCCACTACTAATACGATGATGAACCACATGTCGGGTTGGATCAGGCTTCTAGTGTGGAATATATATGAGATGGATTACGAGACATCAATCCGTCTGGTTCAGTTTCAGTACACATGATTCAAGAGCTAGGATGGATACCCTCATCATAACTTGATGATGGGTGGCTCCGATCAATTTAGATCAAGCCATAACGAGCAAACTGATATTGTTAATATGCAACCCAACTCGTGGAGTTCATTTAGATACATGTCTGTAAGTGCAAAAAATGTAACTCACAAGAATAGGGGGTGCCTGCACGGACTTATCCAAGGAAATAGGGGACACCGATGCCTACGCCTGAAGCCTGAGAAAAGGAAGAAGAATAGAAGGTCAGAGAACCCTGGCCTGGGTGGCGCAAGGCTCTCCGATGCCTAAATCAGTATATGAACTGGATAGAGGATGGAGATTTTTGGGGAAGAAGATGGCGTACCCGAATGGCGTATTCGTTGGCCTCCCCTGCTCTGGAGTTGTAGCTGTGTTTATATAGAAAAAGAGAGGAGGCAATGAGGTGGTTGACCGTCTTGTCATAGCCCACTTGTCATTAATTGCAGTCTTATCACAGCCCATTCTGTCCCATCGGGCCTTATCCTGGCGTCTTGGGAGCTGTAGAAGCCGCTCTGTCAGAAGATATGGGCGCCTGTGATATCTTGTCGTACGCCCTGTCACGTGGCTAAGCGTATGTAAGAGTACAGCTGTCAACGGCAGTCTTCTGGCATGGACGCCGAGATGAGTGATTAAGAATGAAGTGACAGGGGCCGAACTGGGGGCTTGGCCGAGATGGAGCTGGCCGAACTGGCTGTATATGAGCCCGTGACCGAAGTGGGAGCACTCGGCTGGGAGAGATCGAGGCCATGGCCCGTTACCGAGATGGGCACACAGCCGAAACGGGCACAGTTGTCAACATCAGTGCCTATAAAGTCAACATAGGTGGCCATAAAGAATGCACAGACACCTACTTTTGGTTTCTTTATTAATACATGTGACAAAGGTCCTCTCCAATTCGGACTCACGAGTTCTGTGAGGCCAAAGTGCCGAGATGGGACTTATATGTACCGAGGTCATGCTCTGGTTATCCCCACACAAAGCCCCCCAGCTTCTGAGCTCGTTAGACTCCTCTTTGAGGTCGGAAGCTAAGTATCATGGAGGATAACACTTGTGCCTTGGAGCTGTTTGTCGCTTGAGATTGATGGTCCAGTCAACCGATTCATCACCAACTGAGAGATCGAGACTTGACCAGCTGGCCCGTCGCCAGAGGCGTAGTCTCGTTGGAAGTATTCTGGCGATGCTGCCGAGGTGACCAGTATTACTGACAACCTGGAAACTGGCACTGATGCCGAACTGAGGACTGACACTGCTGCGGAGCTGTGACGCTGGCGAGGTGACCATTGTTACTGCCAACCTGGAGTCTGGCACTGATGCTGAAGCTGAGGACTGGCATGAGGCCGAGGAGGTGATATGGAACAGTCTCTTCGGCATTCTAGTTGAACTGCCATTGGCTGAGGTGGAATCAGAGTCTCGAGGATCTCGGCAGTGCGAGCTTGAGTTCGGGAACGACCCAGGGAGGTGTATGAACCCTGAATTTTAGGAAACGACTGAGCGTCCGAGCTCGAAGCCTTTTCCAGGGTCAAGGACCCGGAGCTTTAGGAAACGACTGAGTGTTTGAACTCGAAGCCTTTTCCAGGGCGGTAGACCCGGAGCTTTAGGAAACGACTGAGTGTTTGAACTCGAAGCCTTTTCCAGTGCGGTAGACCCGGAGCTTTAGGAAACGACTGAGTGTTTGAACTCAAAGCCTTTTCCAGGGCGGTAGACCCGGAGCTTTAGGAAACGACTGGAAGTATAAATCCTGAGTCAGTCCATGGGCGCGTGAACCCAGAGTTTAGGGAAGGCGGGGTGTACGAACCCTACGTCGGTCCCTTCGGCGCTAGCCAAGACCAACATGAGGCCGAACCTGTGAAGCACGTAGCTAGCACGAGGGCGATACCAACATGAGGTCCTTAAATGCGGTCGAGACCATCATGAGGCCGAAACCAGTGTGAGGTGGAAACCAGCACGTGGACGGACCAGCATGAGGTCGTTAAATGCGGTCGAGACCATCATGAGGCCGAAACCAGCGCGAGGTGGAAACCAGCACGTGGACGGACCAGCATGAGGTCATTAAATGTGGTCGAGACCAGCATGAGGCCGAAACAAGCGTGAGGTGAAAACCAGCACGTGGACGGACCAGCATGAGGTCGTTAAATGCGGTCGAGACCAGCATGAGGCCGAAACAAGCGTGAGGTGGAAACCAGCACGTGGATGGACCAGCATGAGGTCGTTAAATGCGGTCGAGACCAGCATGAGGCCGAAACCAGCGTGAGGTGGAAACCAGCACGTGGATGGACCAGCATGAGGCCGTTAGGAGCCCAAAGACGGTGCCATCGAAGCTGACAGTAGAGGACCGTGCCGCCGAAATGACGGTAGAGGGTCGTGCGATCGAAGCTGACGGGCGGTCGAAGCTAAATGACAGAAAAAGTTCGTCTAGCTGCGCCCCGAGCTGGAGGAGATTTCTGCAGAGCTGGGGGCTACTAGCGAGCTGGAGATATCCGCTGAGCTGGAGACGTTTGCCGCGCTGGAAGCGTCTGCCGAGCCGGAAGCGTCTACCGAGTTGGAGGCGATCTGGTCGCTGTCGCGGAGGTTGAACTGCTCCCGGGCTCGGGCTTCGTCTGCCTCTTGCCTGATGAATCGATTTATCCTAGTCAACAGTGCTGCCATAGTGACCACGGGATACATGACCAAGTTGCTTCGGAGCTCGTTGCCTGTTAGAAGGGCTTGTTGGAAAGACAGGACTGTTATTGCCTCTGAGGCATTCTCGATCTGGCTGTAGACAGCCCAGAACCTTTTGGCGAACTGCGTGATGCTCTCGGTCTGCTTCATTCTGAGGGCCATCAGGTTGGCGGCTGACCTGGGGATGACCCCGTGAACTTGGAACTTCGTCATGAAGGCTGGTTCTTCGAGGCATGGTGTTTGGAAAGATTGAGAAGGTTGGGAAGGCTGGGATATTGCTTTCCCACAGACGGCGCCAATTGTAAGTGCAAAAAATGTAACTCACAAGAATAGGGGGTGCCTGCACGGACTTATCCAAGGAAATAGGGGACACCGATGCCTACACCTGAAGCCTGAGAAAAGGAAGAAGAATAGAAGGTCAGAGGACCCTGGCCTGGGCGGCGCAAGGCTCTCCGATGCCTAAATCAGTATATGAACTGGATAGAGGATGGAGATTTTTGGGGAAGAAGATGGCGTACCCGAATGGCGTATTCGTTGGCCTCCCCTGCTCTGGAGCTGTAGCTGTGTTTATATAGAAAAAGAGAGGAGGCAATGAGGTGGTTGACCGTCTTGTCATAGTCCACTTGTCATTAATTGCAGTCTTATCACAGCCCATTCTGTCCCATCGGGCCTTATCCTGGCGTCTTGGGAGCTGTAGAAGCCGCTCTGTCAGAAGATATGGGCGCCTGTGATATCTTGTCGTACGCCCTGTCACGTGGCTAAGCGTATGTAAGAGTACAGCTGTCAATGGCAGTCTTCTGGCATGGACGCCGAGATGAGTGATTAAGAATGAAGTGACAGGGGCCGAACTGGGGGCTTGGCCGAGATGGAGCTGGCCGAACTGGCTGTATATGAGCCCGTGACCGAAGTGGGAGCACTCGGCTGGGAGAGATCGAGGCCATGGCCCGTTACTGAGATGGACACACAGCCGAAACGGGCACAGTTGTCAACATCAGTGCCTATAAAGTCAACATAGGTGGCCATAAAGAATGCACAGACATCTACTTTTGTTTTCTTTATTAATATATGTGACAAAGGTCCTCTCCAATTCGGACTCACGAGTTCTATGAGGCCAAAGTGCCGAGATGGGACTTATATGTACCGAGGTCATGCTCCGGTTATCCCCACACAATGTCTATCAATGGGAGGATGATAGATGAAAATGTCTCATTGTGGACAAGAGAAATCCAAAAGTTCAGCCCCATTATATTATTTTAGCCCTTGATTCAACAGACTTAAAGTTTAATAGCATCTTAACTATAAAAATTTTCTTTTTTTTTTTTTGTTGAGATTCACGTGAATATTCAATGAGTGTAAAATTGATCTAGTTCCCATATCATTAGGATGACAAGAGTATCAAAGGAGTTTCACCGGTCAAAGGTAAGCCCGAGTACCCCCCATAGAGCTGGACTGCACATGCAATCCACAATATTCTCCTGGCCTACATATAATCCATCCTCCAAGTCGATTCTTATACAAGAGCTGCTCAGTGTTAGATTGAAAACCCAAAATAGGGATGCATTAATAAATTAAGGGGTTATGATGATGCTCATATGGCTGATTTTTTCGGAACCCTAATGAGGTTTTTCCAACCAGGGTTGTGTGCCGGGCGTGCACAATGGATAATTACTCTAGAACTTATGACAAAATGTAAGTTTTTCCTAAGTACTGTTTGATTATAATGCAGGATATATCATTAGGGGTTGCGCCGGGTTCTTCTACTCAAATTGCAATGTTTGTGGTAAGCTTTTTCACATCTAGAGACATACATATTTCTCATATGCATCCACTTTTCTCACATCTAATTACGATAAAACCATCCTACTCTACTTTACCACCACAGAAAATTATCGCTTCAATTAGAGTGATATTACTATTAGATTGAACAAATAACATACTACTCTCATTGGTGAATATCCAACCATTCAAAGTGAAATTGAACTGACGCAAATGCACGGGGGATATGATTCAAACTTTGCTATATGAGTTTTTCGTAATTTCGCAAATGTATGCATTCATCGGCGGAGAATATGATCACTACTCACCAAAAAGCTCAATGATACTTACCTTCTCAAAATGTGGGTTATTTTCTAATCATCTCCAAATGAAATTTAGGTTCCTTTATCAGTAATTGTGGGATGGATGATGGGCATCCATATGGATCTTGATTTCAACCACTTGGAGACTGGATCTCTTTTCGTATCAGTGTTGGTAATAGCCTTTACTTTGCAGGTATGATCCTCTGTGCACTAGCCAGTTTAATAAACATATTCTTCTTATAGCTGACATGTTATTATGATAATTTATAACAATAACCATTTGCCAATCTTAGTTGGGTCAACAACCTGGACCACCTTCAAGTGGCTCTACCAGTAGGGAATCTTTTGTCCTAATTAGGCTGCAACACAAATAGGCCAGATCAGATATGGGCTCAACTCAAGACTTGTTATAATTGCATGTATGTATACCCAAGCCCAAAACCTACTCGAATGAAACCTAAACATGCCCAACTAGAATTTAAAATTCTCCACCCCAGTGCAATCTGGGTTGAGTTATGTTGGCTTGGGCCGGTGAGGTGTACCGAAAGTTTTAGGTCTGGTTTGCTTTTCGAATAGTATAATAATGCATGTTTTCATGCATAATACCCCATGCATACTGTAAGTGCCTAAATATTACGGACTTTGTAATGGAGGTTATTTTGAATCTGATGCTCCTTCGAAGATGGTGAGTGGCCTGAGAACCTGAAAGGGGAGAAGATGAGGAAGTCAGAGGACCCTGGCTGTGGGCAGCACAAGGCTCTTCGATGCCTAAGTCAGTATGAGGTCTGAGCAGTAGGATAGAGATAAGGGAGAAGAGAGACAGAGTAATAGCTCTCTGGTTATGTTGTCCGTACCTGTGATGGAGTTCGCCCCTCCATTTATAGAGGAGGAGGTCTACGTTGCATGGCGGGGCTCATGATGACATCCTAGCATTCCCCAAGGTACTGTCATGTCAGCCCACGATACATTAAATGACAGTCCGATCAGCCCATTATGCATTAAATGCTGGTCTAATCGAGCCTTACCACATTTGACTTTTGGGCCTAGTCCCATCGGGCCTGGCTTGGGGCCATACTCTAATGGGACGTAGCCGCTGGATGCCACTCTATCAGGGGTAACGGGCGGCCAAGATGGCTTTGTTAGTTGCAGCTAGATATTCTTGAAAGTACAGCCGTCACCGTCCATCTCGACTAAAGGTCTGGCTCTGGTGCCGAGCTGAGTGGTCGAAGTGAAGACTTCGTATTAAGGTTGGGGGTGCCCGAGACCAGAGACGGTCTCGAGCTCGGGTAGCGCATGAGTAATGTTTACCGAGGTCAAAGCGCGATTAGCGGGCATAAGCACCGAAGTTAGTATAACTTTAGTGCTTCGGGAGACATCCCCGCACAATTGCCCCCTAGCTTCTGACCTTCCAGAGCTTGCCAACTATGTGAGGTCGGAAGCTACAAGGCGGGAAATCCTTCTGGAGTAGAGCTCATCTTGGTTTCGACCGCTGACGCTTGGCCTTCATCCGTAGTCGCTTTGAATGACCGAGGTAATAAATGATGCTTGCAAATCAATGCCGAAGACATATCGACAGCTCCATGTGTCATCATTTCGTTGGTTGTCCAATCGCATCGAGCATGCGTGCGCCGCTTATCAGGGGCGCATTCAATGATTGAAGTGACGCGTGCAAAGCCCCAGAGAGCATCTAGCACGTGCGTCTCTAGGGTTTCCGAAGAGGGGGCCCCTCCTCCTTCCTTTATTTATAGGGCGTCAGGGTTCTCTTCTTCCCTATTGTTGCTTTGCACCGGAGAAAAAGAAAACACCGCAAGAGAACTCTGCCTGAGAAGAGGAGTGCTCCTGAGGTTGAGCCTCCACCAGTTCGAAACTCAGTTTCGTCTCTGTAAGTTCCTTCCCGTTTGGCTTTCTTTGTGGGTTTTAGGGTTTCTTCTGCTTCTGGCCTTCGTTCCGGTAGAAATGGGCATTTATAGTCATTGGCTAGAGAACGAGGCAGCGATTGAGGGACTTAGGTTAGCGTATAAGATTCCCGCCGACGTCCGTGTCAGGGAGGCTGATCCCAATGGAATCAACCTCCGTGACCTTTCAGGAGGCTGGATGCCCTTCCCACTGGTGGCTATCATCGAAGGTGGGGTTCGCTTTCCCCTTCACCCTCTCTTGAGGAGGTGCCTGAGCCAGTGGTCTCTCTGCCCCTGCCAGCTGCTGCCCAATGTCTTCAAGATCATAATGGGCACGACTAAGCTCAACAAGGTCCTAGGCATCGACCTCGACGTCTTTGACATCGAGGATGTCTACGACATATGCAAGCTAGGAGATGCCTATTATCTCCGAGCTAAGCCGTACCGGCAAGGCTTTGTTCGGTATCTGGAGGACTCGAACAAATATGCTGGGGACGATCTCTTGTATGTCTCAGGCAACTGGGAGTTCGATAGAACCGAAACGGATAGAGTCTACAGGATTCCCCGCCACTTGGAGACCGCTCCAAGTAATCACCATCTTCTTTCTGTTCCGATATGGTCTTAACTTTTTATCATACCGAACTGATACTTTTGTTTGTGGTGCAGCTGCCAGGAAGAGAAGGCAAGCCGCTCAGTTCATATGGCAGAGGAACGAGGCCTGGCTTCGGAAGGTCCAGAGGTATAGGGGCTTTCACGGTAGGGCGGCCTGGTCCCTGCTGGACTACAAGCCAAAGTACCAAGGCTACATTAAAGGGACGATCGAGCCCATCGGAGAAGAGAATCCGGGGGAGGTCGATCCTGAGGCCAGAGTCGAGTTGGGCATCCCTGGAGCCGTAGAGGAGAGAGATCAGGTTACTGCCGAAGCCGGGGAAGAGGGGGAAGAGCCTTCACGAGTTAGGGTTGGCTCAGATCATAGGGTGACGTCCGGTGCTGAGGCTTCTACCTCTGCACCGAGGTCACGCCAGGTCCCTTTGCGGAAGAAAGGGGCGCACCGAACAGTCCGATCCCTTTCGCCGAGCACCGAGATGCGTCGTGCTAGGCGCCTGTCCTTCGAAGACATTGAAACCCTGGCGCTTGGGGTCGAGGATCCCCGAGCCCCCTTAGCGCCTTCGAATCTGGATGTTGTCGAGGCTTCTGCCCCCGGGCCCTCGTCGACTCCTCCTGTTGCCGGGGTCGAGGCTTCTCTCTCTGGACCCATCTCTGTTCAACCCACTGAACCGGAAGTTCGTCGGTCCTCGGCCGAAGCCGGGCAGAAGGAAGGTCGGTCAAAGAAAAGGCCGAGGGTCGATGGTGGTTCTAGTTCGGCTGTGGCGTCACCATCCGCCGGTCCAAGTCCGTGGGAGCCGAGTTTCCTGCTCGAACCGGGGAGACCGATGATGATGGAGGATCGTTTCCTCCGGAAGGTCGATCCCCTCGTTCTCGAGGCACTCGGGCGAGCCTGCGCCCTGCCTCGAGACATGGCTCAATTGGAGGGGTATGACGACCCGAAGTTCATACTGTCACTGCTGCAGTCGTGCTTCGCAGTGAGTTCATTCGAGCCTTTAAACTTTTGTCAAATTGTTTGGTTTCAGCGACTATTCTGATTTTCTTTTTGAATGCCTTGTTTCTTCGACAGACGGTACATAAGTCTATGGTCGCAGCCGACAGGCTTTATAAGCAAGGCACCGTGATCACCGAGCTGAACGTAGAGAAGAACGGCCTCGAGGAAGCCCTGGACGTCGTTACTCAAAAATTGACAAGAGCCGAAGGAGAGTTCACGGCAGGGCTCGAGCAAGCGAGGGGCGAGACGGAGGCCGAGAAGAGAAAAGTGGCCGAGCTCGAGGCTTTCCTGGAAAGGCTGAAAGGCGACTTCGAGGCCAAGCTCCAAGCTGAATAAAAAAGGGCGGATGAAGCTGAGGCCAGGCTCGAGTCTGAGTATGACACCGTTTTTTAGGATACCAAGGTGCAAGTGACGGCCCACTATAAGGCCAGGGTGCTTGTAGTGAGGGACAAGGCCTGGGCAAAGGGATGGTGTTCCACCTTGAAGGAGGCGGGGGTTTGGAAGGCCATCCGTCCTTTAGGGATCCGCCTCCCTACCCAGCTCCGGTGCCGAAACCCGCCCCTCCCGTCATTGCTGGTGAGATAGCCGCTGGGGAACCTAACGTTGATCAAGCCGGGACCGACATCAGAGCTGCTGCCGCTCCTCATGCCTCCGACCCCGCGTGACCTCGGCCGGTTCTGTCTGTTTTGCTCGCAGAGTTTTATTATTGCCTACGTTCTTGATGTATCTTTCTTGTTTTCAATTGTATCCATTATTTCATGTAATGAATGGAGATTTAATACAATTGAAGTTTTCTTTGGCTAATATCTGGGTTACTTTCCTTGTCGTGCATGTTTTTGCTTTTCCGTGCATGTTTTTTATTTCCAAATATTTGGCACAAGTATATGAGCTCGGTAGGGATAGGTGCCGAGCTGCCCCCAGGTTAGCCCCGGATTATATCGTTAGGATCGTTGTCCCATCGATAGGTATGTAGAGGGCGTGCCGGCAACCTGGCAAGAGTGCCGAGGTGCCCACATGGCACGAAATGGAGAAGACCCACTGGCTCGTTGCCAGGGGCGCGGGCAAGAGTACCGAGGTGCTCACATAGCACAAAATGGAGAAGACCCACTGGCTCGTCGCCAGGGGCGCGCCGGCAACTTGGCAAGAGTGCCAAGGTGCTCACATAGCACGAAATGGAGACGACCCGCTGGCTCGTCGCCAGGGGCGTGCCGGCAACCTGACAAGAGTGTCGAGGTGCTCACATAGCACGAAATAGAGAAGACCCACTGACTCATTGCCAGAGGCGTGCCGGTAACCTGGCAAGAGTACCGAGGTGCTCAAATAGCACGAAATGGAGAAGACCCACTGGCTCGTCGCCAGGGGCGCGCCGGCAACCTGGCAAGAGTGCCGAGGTGCTCACATAGCACGAAATGGAGAAGACCCGCTGGCTCGTCGCCAGGGGCGCGCCGGCAACCTGGCAAGAGTGCCGAGGTGCTCACATAGCACGAAATGGGGAAAACCCACTGGCTCGTCACCAGGGCGCGCCGGCAACCTGGCAAGAGTACCGAGGTGCTCACATAGCACGAAATGGAGAAGACCCACTGGCTCGTCTCCAGGGGCGCGCCGGCAACCTGGCAAGAGTGCCGAGGTGCTCACATAGCACCAAATGAAGAAGACCCGCTGGCTCGTCGCCAGGGGCACGCCGGCAACCTGGCAAGAGTACCGAGGTGCTCACATAGCACGAAATAGAGAAGACCCACTGGCTCGTCGCCAGGGGCGCGCCGGAAACCTGGCAAGAGTGCCGAAGTGCTCACATAGCACGAAATGGAGAAGACCCGAGACGTGTAGTCCCTTAGGCGCTATTGGAGAGTTCTATATTATGGAGAGAATTGAGGGAGACAGGGAATAGAGTGCTTTTATTGCTCTTCAAAAATTAGTTACAATTCAGAAATAGAACTTCTTGAGGTGCGCTGCATTCCATGGCCGTGGCAATTGTTTGCCATCCATGTTCTCAAGCTTGTAAGCCGAACGACCGCAGACCTCGGTGACCTTGAACGGTCCGTGCCAGTTTGGCGCCAACTTGCCATGGTTTGGATTTTCGTCCTGCAGGAGTGACTTCTTCAGGACGAGTTCCCCGACTGAGAATTTCCTCTCTCTGGTCCTTTGGTTGTAGCCCTTGGCTAATTGCTACTGATAGGCAGCCAGAAGGACGACCGCTACTTCTCTGCGCTCTTCGGTTAGGTCTAGCTCTCGAGTCAAGTTCACGTCGTTATGGCCTTGGTCAAAGAGTTCCGATCTCAAGGTCGGGAGACCGATCTCAAGCGGAATCACGGCTTCCATACCGTAGGCGAGGGAGAAAGGTGTCGCCGAGGTGGAGCATCTTGGCGTCAACCTGTATGCCCACAAGACGCTCGGTAGTTCTTCCACCCATCTTCCTTTGGCTCGATCGAGCCTTTTCTTTAGTCCATCGAGCATCACCTTGTTGGAGATCTCGGCTTGACCGTTACATTGGGGGTATGCTGGGGTGGAGTAATGATTTCTGATGCCGAGCCCCTGGCAGAAGGTTTTGAAGAGGTTGGAATCGAACTGAGTCCCGTTATCTGAGATCAAAGTCCGTGGAATTCCGAACCTCGTGACGATGTTTCTCCAGACGAAATTCTTCGAATCGTGTTCGGTGATGGAGGAGAGTGCTTCTGCCTTTATCCACTTGGTGAAGTAATCAGTGGCTACCATCAGCCACCTCTTATTTACTGGAGCTCGATGGAAAGGTCCTACGATGTCTAGTCCCCATTGGGCGAAAGGCCATGGGCTGGATAGTGGACTCAGATCCTGAGCTGGCTGGTGGAGGGAGTGTGAAAACTTCTGGCACTTTTCGCACTTCTGGGCGTATTTCCTACACGTCTGTCTGCATGTACGGCCACCAGTAACCCTGGCTGATAGCCCGGTATGCCAGCGACCATCCACCGATATGACTTCCACATATTCCTTCATGCATCTCGTGGAGGAAGTCGCCGAAATTGTCGGGGTGTACACACTGAAGGTAGGGGCCAGTGAAGGACTTCCTGTAGAGCTTGCCTTGTGGGCTCAACCAAAACCGAGCTGCTTTGAGTCTGATTCGGCGAGCTTCGTTCTTGTCTTCGGGGATTTGGTCACCTTGTAGGAAGGTGATGATTTCGTCCATCCAGCTTGGTCCGAGATTAACGCATAGAATTTGCCGAGGTGGAGGGAGTTCCGTGTTCGGCCTTTCTAGCGATCCTACCTCGACGATTCTTTTCCTCCCGACCTCAACCGCTGAAGCTAGGCTGGCGAGGGCGTCGGCATGAGAATTGGAGTCCCTACCGATCCGCTTGACTTCGGCTTTTTGGAACTGTGAGAGAAGCTTTTTTGCGTGCGCTAAGTAGGCGGCCATCCTATCGTCACTAACCTGGTAGTCTCCAGTCAGCTGGTTCGTTACCAATTGTGAATCACTGAAAACCGCTAGCTGTTGAGCTCCTAGGATTTTAGCGCTGTTCAACCCAACTACTAGGGCCTCGTACTCTGCCTTGTTATTGGATGCTTTGAAATCAAGGGTGAGGGCTTACTCGATAACCAATCCTTTTGGAGATTGAAAGACTATGCCGGCGCCAGCCCTCTTGGGGGTAGAGGATCCATCAACGAATACCTTCCATGCGGAAGCGAGGAATCGGTTCCAGGCCTGCTCTTGGTCCGTCCCAGTGACCTCGTCCTCATGCCTCCTTCCCCCCAGGTCGGCACCGAGCGGGGTCGGGGCCGAGCTTGGAGAGGTGAATTCGACGATGAAATCTGCCAGAACTTGAGTTTTGACAGCCGTTCTAGGACGGTATTTGATATCATATTGCCCTAGTTCGACGGCCCATTTCAAAATTCGTCCACAGAAGTTGGCCTTCCTGAAGACCGCTTCGAGTGGGTGTTCTGCCACGACCACGATGGAGAAGGCTTGGAAATAATGGGAGAGCTTGCGAGAAGCGCTGACGAGTGCCAGCGCGAGCTTCTCCATTGGGAGGTACCTGGTCTCGGTATCAAGCCGGATTTTGTTCTTGTAGTAGATCAGCATTTGCTGTTTTGTTGTCTTTTCTTATGAGGACCTAACTGACTGCATGATCCGAGACCGCGAGGTAGAGGTAGAGCACCTCTCTCGGTTTCAGAGTTAAGAGCAGGGGAGGCGAGGAGAGATAGGCTTTGAGCCTTTGCAGTGCTTCATCGCATTCCGGTGTCCAATGGAATTTCAGGTTTTTCTTGAGCAGTTGAAAGAAAGGCCTACATCTATCTAATGATCTGTTGACGAAGCGATTGAGTGCGGTAGCCATGCCGGTGAGCTTCTGGACCTGCTTCATCGTCGTTGGACTTTGTATGCCAAGGATTGCCATGATCTGATCTAGATTGGCTTCTGTCATGCCCCGAGCCCGAGATTTCGCACATCCCGAGGCGCGACACACGCCCGCGTGGAAATTCGAGTCAAACTCATTGACTCTAGGTCCCCACGTACGGAATTTACCCACAGGATATCACGTGTGAGGTTTGTATTTTTCGATATGCCTGTATAAATTTTGTCAAATAGATATCCATCCATAATTTATCATGTATCAAAGTATAGAGCATAAGAGTCCATTAGCATAAATTTAAAGGTTCAAGTTCAAGGGATAGAAAGAGAAGAAGTAAGTTAGTTAAGTTACAATCCCAAAAGCTAACAAGTTCAGTAAAACTACTATAAAAGATGTGGCAATCCTAGCCACGGTCAATGGGTCATTTAAACGTCTATCTCATCGTGTAGATGTCTAGAAGACATCATCAGGAGTCCATTCTGTTATGTTATGGAGAGATTCCTCTTCCTCAAGGATCTCCGGGGCAGTGGCGTCGATGTATTCACCTGTAACGCCAAGTGTAGCACCATTAGACTAAGCTAAGCAAGACAAACATATACAGTCCATATAACATGTTACAAATGAATAGTCAGACAGGTATAAATCATAAGAGATCAAGGAATGATCACTAGGCATATCAGTGCATGAATTAACATGAGACATACGAGTCATAGATAACAGATAAACATATTAACAGTACTAGTTGGCACATCCACACAAGCTATATTATCTCAAGTTGATCATGTAACATGAAATAAAATGAGAGCAGAATATCAGAACAGAACAGGGCGGTGCTACTAGGAGACAGAGGTACCCAGAATTCTCCATCGTAGACCTAGGGTGCCGGTAAACCCTCAGAATAAATTCCCATCTGCAGAGGGCCAAAAGTATACTAAACCCACACTTAGCCAAGTTCGACTTAAATAGGGTCGAAACTAAGTGGTGCCGACTCATAGAATGCAATGTGCAAACAACAGATCAGGCGCAGAACAGTGTAAAGCAGATACAGGACCTATACAGGACAGGTCATATAGATAACAAATCAGGACTTACTGAAATATGCTGAATAAAGACAGCAATAAATATAACATAACAGATGCCTAACAGAGAATACATAACTGAACAGAAGCATGATCAAGTCATACTAGAATACTGGAAACGGAATGCAATGCATGTACATATAGATCATATTCAGAATCAAGACAGAACTCAAGCCAGGCCTACGGTCTTGGGAACACATGTGGTCTTCACCGTCCAACTCGGGGTGGTATTAAGAGTTTGACATTATCGGGCTACAAGGACCCCCTTGGCGTTACATAATTTGGATGTTTAATCCCTTAATAGAACACATTTAGCTCGGTTGCAGTCCGAAGAACACAATGCCCCTTTTGTGGGTACGGTTGCTCAATCCATATCCACAATTAAACAAACCCATTGGTCATGATAAAAGTTCAGGGTGCACATCTTACAGGTCCATCTATCAGGCCAATCAACTAGAACAAGCTACGGTGCAATGTCCGGCTCCTGAAAACGTTCATTTGTCACAATTATGTAAAATCCAACATTTATTCTTTTTGTTGGGTTCTACACATCATGAGCTTTCCAACGGTATGTAGATCTCCAAAAACGGACATACGGTTAAAAAGTTATGGTCATTGGAAAATCTGTATACTGCGGGCATCAGGTTCGCTCGAGCGTCCAGATCTTCGCTCGAGCGGACCCCAGACAGAAAGCTGTTCGCTCGACCGGACCAAAAGTTCGCTCGAGCGAACTCTCCCAGAGAGCCCTTCGCTCGAGCGTTCACTCATGCTCGCTCGAGCGAACTGTCAAATCCTGTGTTTCGAAAATCTAAAACTTCTTTGTTTCCTTCCAAGCCATTCAAGGCATTCATTCCAGGTTTTACACACTACACATGAGTATCTTTGAGCTTCCAAAATGCTCATAAAAACCATCCATAAACCCATATTACATTAACAAGAGGAATCATCCACAAAAATCCATTTTATGAGCAAGAAATGGGTATCTACACATGATTGCATAATGCATATATTCAAGAGACAAACAAGGAAGCATGCATATCGATGTACATATTTAACTTGCCTTGGTGCTTGGAAGCTAACTCTCACACCTAATCCTTCTCAAACTCGAAAATCCCCAAAAATGCAAGCTCAAATGCCCTAAAATGGTGAAAACGAAAATGAATGAAATGAATGAGGAAGAAGATGATGTATGCACGAATTTAGGACATTCTTACACTAATCTGAAGCAAGAGAAAGGAAATGGAAGATGAGACTTACCAAGAGTAAGAAATGTGGAGATGGTTGAGGTTCTTGAGCCTAGAAGATGATCTTTTTCCAATGAAATGGAGAAGATGCAATGGTAGCAAGAGATGATTAAGATGGGGAGTAATGAAGGAAGAAGAGAAATGGAAGAGTAGTAGAGAGGAAGAGCTCCCAGTTGCTGGAAATGGAGAAGGAAAGAAGAAAGGAAGGAAATGGCTGGGGTTGGGTTCTTATAAACCAATTTTTCCCTGCATTGCATGCAAGTCCACAAATGGGCTGAAATTATCAAGAAAGGACTCGGGCTGATTAATTGGGCTGGGAATGGGCCTAAATGGATCCGAATTCGATGGGTCAAGACATGAAAGTTAAGGCCCAAGAAATGCTCTATGCAATGCATTAGAAACCCAAAAATTTCCAAGTACACACAAAAACCCAAAACACTCCAAAAGTCATAATCTACCTAGTAAATGGTCAAACCCCACTAATTCTACCTAATCAAGTCCAATCACAATCAAAACATCCATTAAGCAATTAATCTAAATTAATTAACTCTAAAACGAGATTAAGGCGGGTCGGGGTGTTACAGCTTCAATTCCTCTTCTAGTGACCAGGCTTCCAAGGAATTTGCCGGAACCGACGCCGTACGCGCATTTAGAGGCGTTGAGTTTCAGCTTGAACCTCCTAAGTATGTCAAACACCTGACTGAGGTCGGCCAGGTGGTCCTGGGACTGCTTGGACTTGACGACCATGTCATCAATGTAGACCTCCACTGTCTTACCTAGCTGGGCCTGGAACATCTTTGTGACCAGCCTTTGGTAGGTGGCCCCTGCGTTCTTGAGTCCAAAGGGCATAACCTTGTAACAATAAATGCCTCTGGGCATTATGAACGCAGTCTTCTCCTCGTCAGGTTCGTACATCGGTATTTATTGGTAGCCTCGATAAGCATCGAGGAAGCTCATCCTGTCGTGGCCAGCAGTGGCGTCGATCAACTGGTCGGTTTTTTGGAGTGGGAAGCTATCTTTGGGACAGGCCTTGTTTAGGTCAGTGAAATCGACGCAGACTCTCCATTTCCCAGTTTTCTTTTTGATGAGCACTGTATTCGCCAGCCACTTCGGATACTTGACCTCTCTGATCGCCTTCGCCTCCAGCAACTTTCCAACCTTTTCGACTACTGCCTCTGACTGCGATACCCCCGTCCTGCGTGACTTCTGCATCACTGGCTTGTGTTGAGGGTCCACACTGAGCCTGTGGCACATAACTTCGGGATCAATGCCGGGCATATCATAGGGGGTCCACGCGAAGACCTCCTTGTTTCTGAATAGTAGACTGACGAGCTCGGCCTTTTCCATCTCGGCAAGCTGACTGCCAATCAGGAAGTGGCGCTCGAGATCGGTGGGATCGAGTCTGACCTCGGTCAAATCCTCTACGCTCTTCTTTTCGGGATCGCGGCCGACCTTATCAAGCTCGTCTTCCAACTCGGTCATGTTCACTTGCTGCGGCTCCTTTTCTCTGGGTACTACGGCCAATAGACACTGCTTGGCCGCCTGCTGGTCGCCCCTGACAGTGACCACCTTCATTCCACCGTTCTTGTCCTCTAAGGGGAATTTGAGCTTCTGGTGGTGGGTGGAAGGTATCGCTTCCATGCTGTGCAGCCATGTTCTCCCCATTATAGCATTATAGGGAGACGGTGCGTCTACCACAAGGAAGTCGGCAGTTATGGAGGCACCTTCGACTTGGACCTTGAGGGAGATCTTACCTTTGGGATATACTGGTTTGGCGTTGAAGCCTATCAGGGGAGTCCCTGCTTCCTCCAGGTTTTCTTCTCTGAGGCCCATCCTCCTGAAGCAATCGAAGTAAAGGATCTCGGAAGAGCTTCCAAGGTCGACGAGGATCCTTTGAACTATGCAGTTCTTGAGTTTGAGGGTAACGATCAGCGGGTCGTTATAGGGGAGCTGGACCCCCTCTAAGTCTTCCTCAGAGAAATAAATCCTGGGCTTCTCCTTCCGAGCTTTTTCGAACGCCGGTTCGAGCTCGGCAATCAGCACCTGTTTACCATGCGCAGCCCTTCTGGCCTCGGCCCGGGCCTGGTTACTCCCCCTTAGGGTGGGAGCCAGGTGGATGACACTGATAAGTTTTTCTGATTCATCGCTGGAGTGGGCTCTGTCATCTTGGCGCTGAGCTCGGCTGGTGTTCACGCCCCCTCCCTTCACATACTCCTTTAAGTGTCCTTCCTTGACGAGCTTTTCGAGGTGTGACTTGAGGGCGAAATAGTCTTTGGTGTCGTGCCCCTTCTGCTTGTGATAGGTGCAAAACTAACTCTGGTTTCGGCTGGTGGGGTTGCCCTGCATAGGCTGTGGCCAGCTGAACTAAGGCTGGTCTTTAATCTTGTTCAGTATCTTATGGGCTGGCTCCACGAATACTGTGTGGACACTTGGCATAGGCTTATTGCCATCATCCCTGTTGAGGAACGAGGCCGTTGCCGAGCTAGTGGAGGCTCGGTATCGATCCCTTTCTTCCCTCTGTAACGTCCTTCTTTCCTTCTTAGAAAAGGGTTTCTTGGAGGGATCGCAGTCATGCTGGGCGGCTTGGTCTTCGGGCTTGGTCTAGCCTTTGGAGGTGGACTTAGAGACGCCGAAGCTCTCCTTGGCCCTGACTTCGTCCTGCTCTTGGGCAATGTATTTGTTTACCCTGGCCATTAGTGCTTCCATCGAGGTCACGGGGCTCCCAACCAGCTCTTTGCGAAGGTCATTGCCCGGCAACAGGGCGTACTGGAAGGACATGATTGCCACTTCGTCATTAGAGTTCTCGATCTGGCTATAGACAGTCCAGAATCTCTTAGCAAACTGGGTAATGCTCTCGTTCCACCTCATCTTGTGGGCCATGATGTCGCCATCTGTCTTCGGGATGACTCTGTGGGCTTGGAACTTCCCAGGAAGGAGTTCCGCAACTGGTACCAACTCAAGATCGATCCTTCTGGGAGACTGCAAAACCATTTGAGGGGGAGGTCTCCTAAACTTGATGAGAAAACTCTACAGTTCAGATGACCGACATCACCCCACACCGACATCTTCTGAGTGAAATGTCGGAGATGCATTGCCGAATCCGAGGTGCCGTCATAATGAACGAACCTTGGAACGCTGAATCTCTTAGGTAGGTGGAAATCCTTGACTTCCTGAGAGAAAGGAGATGAGTCGGCGTCGCCGGAGTCGTACGAATCCAGGGGATTGCGAGAGAGAAATTCCATATTGCGCCGGATCGCTTGCCTGACGAGCCTGTCAAGCTGCGCTCCTTCGTCTTCTTCATCCCTCAGGCCTTCTCTTCGCTCGAGGTGTTGCCTGAGGTCGATCTCGGATCGATGCCTGGGGACGATCTCGGATCGATGGGTCAGCCTACTCCTGGAAGGTTGGGGGCCGACCTTTGCCTCGTGCTTAGGCTGCTGCCGGATCAACTTCTCTTATTCTCGGATGAGAATGCTCTGGGCCGTGACATCCCTGTCGCCAGTGAAGCGGCGGGAATGATGGGATCCACTGACCGCTACAGATTTGTCCCTCTGGGGGCGCTCTTGTCGCTGTTCATCTCGCCGAGGAGGCATAACCTCCTCCTCCGGGAATGAGTCTTCAATTCGCTTCGGGAACGGGATCTGAACGAAGAGGTGTGTGTCAGGGCGCTCTTCGAATGCAACTGCACCAGACTTTGCCTCCGATCGCCTCTGAGGAGGAGCGACCGGCGACAGGCCCGGGGTGGCGGGATTGTCGCCCTCACGGCTTCTCCGCCTATCTTAGGTTTGGGAGGCGTGGTGTTTGGGAAAATCGGGTTAGTGCTTCCCCACAGACGGCGCCAACTGTAAGTGCCTAAATATTACGGACTTTGTAATGGAGGTTATTTCGAGTCTGATGCTCCTTCGAAGATGGTGAGTGGCCTGAGAACCTGAAAGGGGAGAAGATGAGGAAGTCAGAGGACCCTGGCTGTGGGCAGCACAAGGCTCTCCGATGCCTAAGCCAGTATGAGGTCTGAGCAGTAGGATAGAGATAAGGGAGAAGAGAGACAGAGTAATAGCTCTCTGGTTATGTTGTGCATACCTGTGATGGAGTTCGCCCCTCCATTTATAGAGGAGGAGGTCTACATTGCATGGCGGGGCTCATGATGACGTCCTAGCATTCCCCAAGGTATTGTCATGTCAGCCCACGATACATTAAATGGCAGTCCGATCAGCCCATTATGCATTAAATGATGGTCTAATCGGGCCTTGCCACATCTGACTTTTGGGCCTAGTCCCATCGGGCCTGGCTTGGGGCCATACTCCGATGGGACGTAGTCGCTGGATGCCACTCTGTCAGGGGTAAAGGGCGGCCAAGATGGCTTTGTCAGTTCCAGCTGGATATCCTTGAAAGTACAGCCGTCACCGTCCATCTCAGCTAAAGGTCTGGCTCTGGTGCCGAGCTGAGTGGTTGAAGTGAAGACTTCGTATTGAGGTTGGGGGTGCCCGAGACCAGAGACGATCTCAAGCTCGGGTAGCGCATGAGCAATTTTTGCCGAGGTCAAAGCGCGATTAGCGGGCATAAGCACCGAAGTTAGTATAACCTTAGTGCTTCGGGAGACATCCCCGCACACATACATAGTATGGTCGATAGCTTATATTCTATTATTATCTTAAAAAATATGGTGTGAGAGACAAATTTGTGTGTACCCAAAGACCAAACCCTTCACCAAATCCCATGCTGGCCGGTTTCAAAATATAGGCCCATGCAAACCTGAACGAGCCAAACCAAATTTCACTTTTGGTTGGGTGGAAACATGCAGGATTGGAGTTGGCCCCTTAGTCTAATCAAACAATAGGTTGTTATGCTTTCAATCAACTAAAGAAGAAAAAATAAATTTCTCTCGGCATGTGGCCATGAGCAGAATGTAGAGACATTAAGATAAGCTGCTTTTGATTAGTCAATAGTTACAGCTAAGGAGCTAAGGGGCATTAGTTTATTCTCATAACAATTAAATATTAAACGTAGTGATATTGGTCTAAGACTGTTTGTTAGCTGGTTGGGACATGTAGTCTGGTGGGAGTGTGAGTTCCGGTCCACATTTAAAAAAAGAAAAACAAAAAACCATAGCCATAGCCATATTTAAGATGGATTTTAGGAAAAAGATCTGGACAATACATGAAAAATTGTTGGATTAAGAAGCTCTCAAGATCTTACTTGGGATAGCTATCACCAATATGTAAAAGGTTTCACAATCTGCCATTGATCTTACTATTCAACATTTGATTCTATGCTGGATGGAACTTCTCACTACATGAAAGGACTAATTCTCATCCTTTGCTACGTTGTCATCAGCGCTTGCTTTTTTGTTCTTAGATCCCCGACACTGAGTGAGTAGCTAAGAAACTACTATTCCTGTGTGTGATCAAGTAGAAATTCCAAAGTGCTCTCTCTCTCTCTCTCACTACCTTCTTCCTAACCATTTCTCTCCTTGAATGCAAATGCTAGACCCAACAGATGCTGCAATTGTAATCCTTGGATCATCAGCAGAGGGAGTCATGGTATCTTAAAAGGTAAGCTCCCAAACTCTTACGCATATAGCTATAAAACAAAGTCAGCATTAATGGAAAGGGGTTGGTTTGGGTCAGGTCCATATATAGCACAACCGGACCCGAATGCAAAACACTAATATGGGTTACTGACACCTGAAATTGAGGGTTTGGATCTAGGTTACAGGACCCGTGCCATACTCAAAATTTACATTAAAGGCATGAACCAATTTAAAGGAGGGATGGATAGATCTAAATGAGACTTGGTAACATTAAACATATCAACCTCATCAGTTAATATAACACTATAATCCACGGCCTTCAATTGTAGTAGTTTTGAATGGCATCCATTTTTGTACTTCAATCCGATATTAAGTAATGGTTTAATGAGTGTCAAATTTGAGTTTGTGAAAAGTGTAATTGGGGGTTGAAGATTATAAATGCAAATTACATTAAACCCACGGATGTAAATTTTGTTGGGAGTAGGTGGGCCTTCTTGATGAGTTTCAAAACTTTTGACCCACTTAATGTTGGGATCAAACACCCAAAAGGCCAAGAACCTAATCCGAAGATCTAAAACCCCCATCTCATGCATTAAGATCTAATATCTATCAAAAGAAGAAAGATCAAGACAAGCAAACACAAACAAGAAAATCTACTAGAATAACTAGTTGTAGATCTATACCTGAGGAGCTTGGTTATGCTCAAATCTAGAACTTGTTTTTTTGTTCTTTCATGCTATGACCCTCTTGTAGAGAACTTCTTAAAGAGAATAGTAGGATCTCAATGGAGAAGAAAAACCTAGGAACTCAATGAGGAAACAAAAGGAGAGAGAGAGAGAGAAAAGAGGGGTTTGGATGTCCACCTTAGGCATGTCATGAGCATGAGACGTCCAGCCCTAGCCTCCAATATATATAGGTTTTCATTGACCTCGAAGTCTCACTTCTATTAATTCTATTATGTGTCCTACTCCTTCTTTAGAGTTCCAATTGGAATATAAGTTTCTCTTCTTAGGGCTAGCATGGGGATCACTAGGGATTCCTTAGAATCTGGTTCCAATTGAAACAACAGGACCCACAGTTAATTACAAATAAATCTACTAAATAAATGCAATTGCCCAGTCTTATGAGTGTTTACAAGAAGACCCTAAACTTTTCAATTATTACAAGCAGGCCCCTCTATCAATTATATCATAGTTCCATTGGAATTAAAATTTCCAACCAAATTAGATCTCATCTCTTATTATCCTTGTGACCTAATTAGTCACATCAATCATCGATACCATCCAATTAACTCTTAATGGAGACGAGTGCGCACTTACCAATGATAAATTCTATTAATTGGCACAAGGGAATATTTCTCACTTAGAGGATAGAATTCATCTTGAGAATATATGTTCCCACAGTCCCACTACTATCTACCCAAGATACTGAGGTATTGACCTACTATGGTGCTACAATCTTTTCAGATGAGATGCTCGGTCTTATCACTGATTGTGAAAATACTTCAAGTATAAGAGTTATGAACTATGTCTCCTGCATGTGAATCTCATCCACACACATGGATCACATTTAATATACTTATGTGCTCCGGTTCATCACATAAACCATCATGTCATTTTGTATTAGTTATGTGCAACCATCAAGTAAAGTCCCATTCATCACACGAATAAAGCACAAAATCATAAATCAATTATGAAAATAAATTAATTTATTCACATCATCCACTGGATTGAGGACATACAATCTAACAAATTTTTGCATTAAATAGTATGTTATCATGAGATCCAAAATCATATATTGCTCCATGATCTTGATGAACGGTATGGACATAAGCTTTTGAGACCTTAAGATCAATGTTCTTGATCAAATGGGCTTTCCTTAACTCTCTCTCTTTCCTCACTCCAATTTGTGTGACAAAGATTGGTATGGTGCATGTAGCAGAGAAAGGATTAGAAACCCCTTTTAGAGAAATTCAAGAGAGATTTCCTCCCATAAAGAAAACTTAAATATGGTAGATTCCCTTAATCCCCTCCATCAATTAGCCAAACAAAGAATATAATGATTAAGCTCCATAAAATTGAAATCTAAGCACATTTTATTTTGAGGTTTTTCCCTATAGCTTACATTTAGAGATGGGTTTTCCCTCCTCCTTCCCAAAAACTCTAATTTTCCCTACACCTTCTTAATCCCAGGGGAAATGTCAAAACTACCCAAACCTTTTCTTGAGGCATCATCATTCTTTGATTTTATACTTTTTCCCCCTCTTGGTATGATTTATATTTTCCTCCTCCATTATCAAACATTTGGTTACAGCACCTTGTGTGGCCCACCTCTGTGTACAATCCACCTTTACCTATTAAAGTGTAATACGATACAATGAACATATTAGGAGTGGTTGTTCATATGATCAAAACTTTAAACACTGAAAGGTGGGGCTCAAATAGGATAAATTAATTATATCTTCATTTCTTCTTTTCATACATTGGTCTTTTTCCATGATCCGTACATTTTTTTGGGTCCTAACACGAAAAATCAAAATGATTGATTGATAGTAAGGATGGAAGGCTCATGAAACTTTAGTTGGTTGTCTTCCTTAGGGGCGATTTTATTGCATGGAATAAAATCTTAGAAATTATAAGGAACCACTTTGCCACTAATATCTTAGCCCCAACATATATCAGGGCTTACTTATTTGCATAAAATCAAATTATCAAGGATTTAAAGAAATAAATTCATTATTGTTAAAATATGATCTATTAGTATGGATCTGAATTTCTAAGAATTCAAAAGAACCCATTATGCCATGAAATATAGGACCTATTAGTTCACATGAAATTGAATTCCTACAAATTCAAAGGAACTTGTTTTACCATAAAATCCCTTCTCTTGAGACTTTATAACATGTTTGTTTGCATTAATATAATTTTGCGAAAATCAAACAAACCCATTTTACCATAGATTCTTTATCTTGAAAATGTAATTGGAGATTTTTTATTTTCATTAAATTGAATTCCTAGAAAATGGTGTTGTCATCTTGTCATTTAAAAATATTGAAATAAAATTATAAAGTTATTGACCATTTCTTTCATTTGAAAATTAAGGTCAATATTGGATTTACCATATATTATAATATGGGATAATTGTCAAATTGCTTAGATTAGAATCTATTGAATGTTTTGGAAATTTCCAAACATAAAAAATATTGAAATATTTTAATATTAGAATACTTTATTATGTAATATTTTATTTTTCTAGTATTTAAATTTAAGAATATTTTATTCTGTACATATCCATCCAAACATTCCGCGTGAGATCTAAAAGAATATAAGAAACTGCATATTATATAGATCACTACCTTTCAATTATATAATAATGCTATACATTTTCATCCAAACTCATTTACACCATTGCATTTTCAACCCACAAATGCGAGTATTTTCATTGACCAAATCCCACCCGATTTACAAGAATGCATTTTTCTTACGTTATAGCCCACACTATGGGTATTTTAGTCCTAAAGGTGGAGAGAAAAGTCATCTCTAGAGGTAAGTTGTAGGGAAAGACCTCTTTTATTTATTTATTTTTTAAATACCTAAAAAGGAAAGCACTCAAGATCAACTAATATGTGGGGCCCTTAATGTGTTAGAGGTGTGGTCATGATAGAACATTTTTTGTCTAATAAGTGAATCGTAGGTGAACCAGTAGTCTGAAAAATGAGCAAGACGACATGGGTGTTATCCACCTATTCTCAATACTTTTGTATACGACATGGTTGTTACCTAGCTATTCTCAATATTTTTGTATATATATAAAGGTCTATTGTGCTGTTGTGGCCAGCCGCAGAGGCAGTTAGATTTTAGGGGATTTAACAGGAAAAACCCTCCTAAACAGGGTATTATTGCAATTGGCCACAGTAAAAAACATCAGACAGATTGGGCCCTGAATCCACGTTTTTTTTTTCTTTTGTCTTTTAGCGCTATAGTCGATATCGACTATCCCTATGTATAATAAAGACCGAAACCCATTTCTTTCATGTTCGTCTTCTTCCCCTTTTCCCCCTTTTCCCCTTTCATCTCTTCCTCTCTCTCTTGTTCTCTCTTGCTCTCTGCAACTGATCTCAAATCACAATCTTTGAGAAGGAGGAAGAATGAAAGAGAAAGCTAGTGGGTGTGTGAAGATGAGATGCACGGAGATGGAGGTGTGCGCAGGGGCTGTGAGGGCGGAGTGCAGCAGTGAAGGAGGGGGAAAAGAGAAAAGAAGATAAGGAAAGAAAGAGGAAAGAAAGGAAAGAGAGGGAGAAGGAAGAAAGAAAGAAAGGACTATGCATTGGCGTGGAGTGTAGTGGGTGGCAAAGGGCAGTGCAGGGAGAAAGGAGAAGAAGAGGGAGAGAGGGGAAGGAAGGAAGAAATAAAGGAACAGGCGAAGACCAGATCAGATTTGCAAGCCCAGATCCTCTGAGTTTCTCCTCTTCTTTGATCAAATCAGATTTATATGGTTCGTCTTCTGCGCCGCAATCCAAGACCGATGAATGGTCTTCTCCATTCAAGGTGGCCGAACCAGTCCTCTATTGCTTCTCTGATGTTACTGTATCCAATAGCCTCTTTGCAATGTTCAAGGTTGGGGTGAACCCAGGTGAGGTGTTCATGGCTGATTTGAGGAAGCTTGATAGAGTGAACCCATGGGTTTGTTTAGGGGATGATAGAAAGGGTAGCAATGGGAAGAAGGAGGGTTCTAATTCCAAGATTCAGAGCCATGGGAGGCGGGTTTTTTACAGCAAAGGTGGGGATTTAGAACTGTGGTCTGAGGTGGAAATGGGTTCCTATAGAAATGGTGAAGATGGGTTGGGAGAGAGGGTTTTTAGAACGAATCTGATGGGGAGGTTGAAGGATATTGGAGGTTGTAGGGTAACCCAGATGGCCTTTGGTGGAAATAAGATGGTCTTGGCCAGGAAGGATCAGCAGTCTGTTGAGATGTGGCAGAGTTCTATTAGAATCTGAATTAGGCAGGGGAGGATTCTTAGTTGATTGTATTGTATTACTTCACATCTATTGCGGTGTGGCAGAGATCCTTTGGGTACAGGGACGTGTAGTTGATTGCATTGTATTATTTGACACCGGGATTTTCTTCTGTTTCTCTGTTTGTTTTGATTCACTGTAAATGAATGAGGTATCATTTGTTGTCTGTGCTTTGTGTAAGCAGTATTGTAAATGTGCATCTCTTGTTGTAAGTAGTTTATTTGTTGTGAGAAGAAATGTATGAGAAATGATAATTGAATTATTCTGTAGCAGAATTGTCATTGAATTATTCAAGAGAAATTGGCAAGTGAATGCTAATTTGATGTAATTTTCTTAGCTGGTTAGACGGAGAGGCCAAACATTGATACCTACTTTCTTTACTTCGTAATTGAAATTGTGGAACTTGTGGGCAGTGGTTGTGGAACTTCTATGATTTTGGGCAGTTGGATTTATGTTGTGGAACTTCGTGTACCATTATTTGAAATTGAATGGTTTGTCAAAATGGTTGTGGATTGATTGTGTGAATGGAATGTACCAATATATTTAGAACAATGTTTAGTACAATGGAATGGTTTGGAATGCTCTTAAAACCTTAGAGCCCATAATGGGGTTGAATGGATTCTTTTGGACATGCTAGAGACAATTCTTTTGGATTCTTTGTTTACAATTGCAATAAAAATAGGCCATAAAACTAGCATACTCATATATAGAACAATGTTTAGTACAATGGAATGTACCATTGTCTAGTTTGTTTAACATGACCAATAGTCGATATCGACTATTTAACTGAAGCCTAAAAAACACAGTCATAGTCGATATCGACTATTTAGCTGAAACCTAAAAAACACAGTCATAGTCGATATCGACTATTCTATGTGGATATTACATTGTACAGACGGGACCCGTGACTATAGCGGGTCCCTATTTTGTGGTCAACTTAGATGAGCCAACAGTAGGCCCTACATGTGCGAGAGGCTCAACCTTTTTCTAACCAATCCATTAGAACATGATCAACCCTTTTATCTTCCCAATCCATTAGAACACATACATCTCCTCAATTGGTTTGAAATTCAAGCATTACCAATATCACACATAGCCAATTTTAACTAACTGACAAATCTAAAATCCCTTTCTAACTCCCCCATCATCATCCCATGATTCTTGTTGACACCAAAAATGTCACTTTGCCTCATCAAGATCCAAAGAGCTACATGAAGTCGCAACCTGCCATAAATAGGCAATGCTGCTTCCAAAAATCAAATCTTGTCAGAATCAAACAAAAACTGCAAGATTCTTCCAGATAGCCAAAAGAGGAGTACACAAGAAGTTTCGGGCCATTTCAAAATCATTTGGCCTAACTTCGCTTCTCCGACAGCCGAAAAGGAGCCCTCGGCGACAAAAGCTCTCCGGGACCATGATTTCCAAGACAGAACCTATGGATCATCTTAAAATGACTCCAATAGGTTCCCTGTCAAATTTCAAGTCAATCGGACATCGGTTGACCACACATCAAACCGCGACATCTTCATCGCGACAAAAAGCAAGTCTGCAGGTGATAGGACCCCAAACGGCTTCGAAACTCAAACAAAAGCCTATGGTTGGTCTTATTTATTGCTCAGGAGGCTTCACACCAAATTTCAGGTCATTCCGACATCGTTTGGCCCAGTTTCAGCTTCTGACGGAAAATCAGCAACTCTGCGCGACAAAGTCTTCGGCTTTCTCAGGAAATTGGAAACTTTGCAAAATAAAATGCAAGGATTCTCATCAGGTTTCCTACAAAGAAATCAGGCCAATAAATGGTCAAAATGTCAAGGAAAAGTACAGAAGAAAAAAGAATCAGAAAAAAGCAAAAACGGACGCAAAACGGGACACGAAAGGGGGAAAACCCCCCCAGGGTCGCAGACCCCTGCGACCCTGGGCCAGGGTCGCCTGCGACCATGGACCCCGGGGTCGCCGGGAAAGCCCCGGAAACCCCGGTTTTCGCCGTTTTTTCGCGATTCGAAGGGCCCAACCTCTGGTACTTTCCAAAATTCATGCTTTTGAGACACCAAGTCCTCTGACATCCGTCCAAAACACGGGTAAATCATCAAGAGTATCGAAGACAGTATTGATCGCCACCCGGTCAACCAAAAAAAAGTGTACTTTCCACCCGACCGATCGAGAAATCGACAGGACAGATGGCACCGACCCGCTGTTGGCAACAAACACCTGAAATTACATGGTCATCTGATGTCGATCTACATGAAGATCCATCGATGATCATCAACAGAAGAATCTCAAAAGACGTGGCACGGCCCGCGACTCTTCAGCTGCTCGGCGACCACTTAATGCGATTAATTGACTAGCTTTATTACAGTCATTAATCCATTTCTTTGGACGGCCCAATCAGAAGCAAGCATTCGGGAGTTACAAGTCAAGAGATTCATGACATTTAACCCATGAAACTCCTCCCATCATGGCGATTAAAGGCGATTAAATGCCATCAATCTCCTCCGGCCAATCAGAAGCCAAGAAAAAGGAGTTACAAAATAAACAATTCAATTTTGTAACTCCTCCCATTATGCGGCTTAATGACAATAAAAGCCCATAAACCCACCTAAAAGGCTACCTAAAAGCCTATAAATAGGAGGGCTCTCCAAGAAGAAAGAATATCAGAGAGCATCAGAAAAATCAGAGAAAAAAGCACAAGCACACAGACAGAAATCCAGAGAAAGGAAAAAGAGAGAAAACTCTGCGGAAATTCTACACCGGCCACCGCAACAAGGTGACAAAAGTCCCTTGGGGGGTACCCCCCCCAAGGTCCTTGCCTTCTCCTCCTGCCTCCAATGGCTTAGATATGGCTTTTCAGCCCGTCTACTCGGTTTTTTATTGGACATAGGACCTTCCTTTGGTCTTTGTCTTCTAAAAACCCGAGGTTATAGCCAAGCCAAGCGAATCAAATAGCATCCTCTGTTCTCATCTGCATGGATGATGGCGAAGCCCACATATGGCTTGCGACCGTCAATCTAAACGAGTCCCCCACAATCTCCTGAGAAGTTAGATCCTCCTTTTCTTGCTTTTCATTGTAGTTTGTATTTTTTCAAAAGAGACAAAAATCACAATTCTTGTCTTTCATTATTGATAAGGATTGTAAATCGGCTATAAACGCCAAAATCGGCTATAAACGCCAAAAATCGGCTATAAACGCCAAAATCGGCTATAAATGCCAAAAAATCGCCTTTCACGGCAAACTAAGAAAAATTTCTCTTTTCTTAAATATATGTGCAATGGAAAACTTGAAAGAAGTTGATTTCCTTTTTACTTGCGAAGGTTGATCTCCGGATCACCACTTGCAATTCCAAGTAAAAATAGAAAATCTGGCACACCCACAAAAAAAGAAATGTTGATGCAAACCCTTGCCCCCCGGTTACGAAAGGGTCGGACCCGACGGACTCCCACGTCCGCCGACCTCGGTAGAACCGAGCAGGAGCGCGGTCCATCAATTCTCTCCCTCCATCTACTATCAACAGTAAATACAGATATACAACATGGGATGGGAGTCATGGGACCTATACTATGAACAACATATTATTGCAATTGGGTTATATTGTTCTCAAACACATTCAAACACTTTTCAATCACATTCCATTGTATTAAACATTGTTCTGAATATATTGGTACATTCCATTCACACATTCAATTAACAACCATACATTAACAAACCATTCAATTTCAAATAATGGTACATAAAGTTCCACAACATAAATCCAAGTGCCCAAAACATAGAAGTTCCACAACCACTGCCCACAAGTTTTACAATTTCAATTACGAAGTAAAGAAAGTAAGTATCTATGTTTGGCCTCTCTGTCTACTGCACAAAAAATCTTCCAAAAACTTCTACTAACCAGCTAAGAAAATTACATCAAACCAGTAGGTTCAACAACTCAGGAAGATTCAACCTATTAGCATTCAATTACAATTGTCTTGATGGCTCTCCTCCTTTTCCTTTCTTTCTTTCTTCATTCCCCCTCTCCCCCTCTTCTTCTCCTTTCTCCCTGCACTGCGCTTTGCCAGCCACTGCACTCCACGCCAATGCACATGTCCTTTCTTTCTTTTTTTCTTCTCCCTCTCTTTCCTTTGTTACATACTTACATACTTACATATGATAAAATCCATTAGCCTTGAATATAACCCAAGCTTGAATCTTTGCTTGGTTCTCTCCAAAATCTGCAAATCACAAAAAATAAAAAAAAGAGTCAACAATCCTTTTGAAAGTGAAAACCCACACCATTTTCAGGTTACTTATGGCTCTTTAAATATGAAAGAACATTATTTTCACTATTTTGACTTCTTAATGACATGATTTTCAATTTTATTTTAGTTAAATGCATTTTATTTGATAGAATTCACCCTAACAAGAAAGAACCACAGAAATCCATGAAAGAAAAAGACCGAACTCAAATAAGTAAACAGAAAAATTGCATATCTAATTAAATAGATTTACCCAAGAAAAACCAATGAGACCTATCTTTTCCTCTAAAAGAAGAAAACCAAAATCAAACAAGTAACCAGAACAATTGCATATGAATTTAATAGAATTTACCAAAACAAGAAAATCCAAAAGAACCTATCTTTTCTTATGAGATCGAATTCAAACAACTAAATAGAAATAATTGCACATGTACTTACTGAATTCAACCCCTACAAAAAGAAAATCAATGAAACCCAAGTTTTACTGTGAAAGAAAAAGATCCAATCCAAACAAGTAAATAACAATTTTGCACATACATATAATTGAAACCCATGTTTTCCTGTGAAAGAAGAATATCCAATCCAAACAAGTAAACAAAGAATTTGCACATACAAAAATGCGAATTCACCCACACAAGATAGTATCAATGAAACCCATCTCTTCTTTCAAACAAGCTGTAATAATTGCATATGTACTGGATTGAATTCATACAGACAAGAGAAGAAGAAAAAAACCAAGAAAGCTATCAAAGAAAAAGATCGAATTCTGACAAACAATAAGAGATCTGAAGGATATGAGTCATTCTCAAAACACCCAAACTAGACAATGGTACATTCCACCTCTTCCTCACATTGCACCATCACCTTCTCCTTCTCCATGTTTTTTCTTTCCCTTATCTTTTCTCCTCCTTCCTTCCTCCCAGCATACACCCACTGCATCTGCATCATCCCCATGAGATGGTGATGAGCGTGAGGGAGATGAAGATGCAGACGGCTGTCACGGTGGAGACCCTCACTTTCAAATGCAAAACCATTGCCCACCTTCCTCTTTCTTCCACACCCAAAACCCATTTCTCCAATTCCAATCTCTTCTTACCCAAAACCCCATTTCCCATTTCAACCCATTCTCCCAGACCCACCCCTTCTTGGGTTCTCAATCCAACAACCCCCATTGCCTCCACCAATGCATTATCATCAATTACAGAAAAGACGACGACGGCGGAATCGAATCCCAAGTTAGCTCTGCTGCAAACCCCTTCTTCTTCAATGGATATCAACATCTCCTCATGGATCCTCAAATTCCTTCTCCGCTAATCAATCGACGACTGTTTTCCATGCACTTTCATCACAGTCCTCCCTCAATCAAACTCTGATCTCCTCTTCAAGAAAACAATCATCCTCCGAAGAATCTCCTTCCTCCTCTCCAAGACCTCCATCTCCGAATCCATCATCAAAACCCTAGAAATCATGGAAGAGATCCACTGCATGTCCGGGACCGAAACCCACGATTCCATGAGAAGGGCCTACTCCGTCGCCGTCGAATGCGCCACCAAGTTCTAGAGAGAGGAACCCGAAGATTATTCCTCTTGAGAGAGGGTTTTCGGTCTTTAGTAGCAGGGATAGTCGATATCGACTATAGCGCTAAAAGACAAAAAAAAAAAAAGAAACGTGGATTCAGGGCCCAATCTGTGTGATGTTTTTTATTGGGGCTAATTGCAACAATAGACTGTATAGGAGGGTTTATGCCGTTAAATCCCCTAGATTTTATCATCTTACTCCAAGAGAAATGGAGTTTCATAGTGGGGCTATGCATTGAAAATCAAATCTAAAAATGAAGACCCTCACCTTCAATGGACTGATCTCATATATTTTATGTCAATATATAGGAGTTGGTCCTACTGTAAGATAAAGTATATGACATTTTTTATCATATCATTAATCTTCAATAGGTGGGCTTAGCTCTTTTGTTTCACACCCTTCATGGAAAGTGTGACTAGGCATTCAAATACATTTGTTTAGAATCTATCTTTTCATGACATGATCACAAATAGATTTATATGTTGCCCTTTCAACTATCAATACATACCATTGAATTGCAAACCATCAAATGATCACATGTAACTAATCAATTGATTTTCATTCATTAATTATGGATGGATTAGTTTACATATAATCAATTCGGCACAGGTGTTATTAGAGTGAAAACTAACTCTCAATGCTAAAATAAGAAGACAATAGTTATTTTAAGCAATTTAAATTAATTACAGTGAGCCTTACTATTTCGGTACTAGTGATTGCCTGTACCTGAAGGCACGGCGCACTATGTTATGAGCACAACTAAATCTAATTACTCTTATTTTGACTACCTAACAACTAACCTGAATTTTGGCACCCTATGAGGGGTAATTTGGTCCACCCTATTTAACGATGTCCAGATTAGGTCCCGAGTCAAAGATCACCTATTATTCATGGACCTTTGATTGCCCTAGGAATTGACTCATTGCAATCTGTTCGTCGAGGGCTTTCCGTCCATATATAGAACTTCGAGATTCGACGGGCGGATCAAAAATCATAATAGCAGGTCCCGCACACCCCGGGTGCGCACCTGAAAAATCACCTATCACTTCTAGACCCCTGATCGCCCCGAAAGTTGGCTCATCTCGCGATCTACTCATCAAGGGTTTTCCATCCATATATAGAACTTTGAAATCCGACGGGCGGATCAAAATCTGCGAAACCTGGGTCCTAGTGATTATTGCCCAGATCGAACCCCATTGCAGCCCACCTTTTGGGCCTCAAACCTCTGATTCAGACCTTGATTGGGTCCTTAACTAAACCTGTCAGACCTAATCTGAACCTGACCCAATCCAACCCATCAAACTCTAGCCCAAATCCAACCCAAACCCATCTAACCTAAACCTAACCCCAGACCTAGCCCAGACTCCTTGACCTGTCGCCTGGATAAGGGAGAAAGAGTCGAGGAATCTGGGGAAGTAGTGTCCCAGATCTCTGGACTCTCAAACCCCCTTAAACCCCTCAACCCCTTTCCTCTTAATCTCAACCCTAGGATTTATGTACATAAATCCAAGGGTCCAAAATATAGGGAATTCAAAAACCGAGCTCCCTTACAAAAGAAGTTTATTTTTTTTTGCTTTTGACATTTTTTTTTATCAATGGCGGAACAATAAGAAAGTAAACACTCTTACTTTTCTTTTAAATGAAGAAGGGATGACAATATCTGTAAATAACTCAAACTTGCTGCCCCTTTTTGCGCCGTACAAATTAAGATGTTAACGTGCTTTTGATGGGGATGGCAAAAACATGTAAAATTTTCCAACTTTTAGCCCTTTTTTCATTCCCCTCTTAAATTCAAGGGTCCAAAATATCCCTAAGATTTATGTACATAAATCCAATGGTCCAAAATATGGGGAATTAAAAAACTAAGCTCCCTTATTATATAGATTTTAACTGCCCTCACAAAGTTTTAAGACATTATATATTAGAAAAATATGGGGTACTTTCAAACTTAAGGTTTTTCTTTAGATATTAATGAATCAAAACATGTAAGATGTTATCAGTCACTATTGCTTGCCCAACTTGTTGTGCCGTCGGGTACTGGGGCCCTTGGGTATGGCCGAAGTTTTCTTGCAATGGACTTGAAAACCAAAAGCTTTTAGTTTAAATACTTTTTAGCATTTGGGACCTAAAATTTTCTTTTAACTAACCACAAGACTAGTTCTAAGCTTTGTCAGTAGCTGGTTTGTTTTGCAGATTCCAGTTCCAGGGCCATATTCAGCAATTGTGGGCTTCGATGTACCATAAATGTATCATCAGCACAAGTCAAGAAATTATAACCGGTTCCTATTCCTTCATCTCTGAATGGACCGTTGTGTCTGATGCATTGAAGATGTTGTACTTAGTTTCTAACCAGAAGAGCATGTGAGACGAATATACTGTGATTCTGCAAACAGCTTGCCTTGAAGCTTTGGAGAAGAAGAGAACTGGAGCGGATAATTATGTATGGTTCTACTTTTGGTGAATGAGTTCCAACTTTTTGATATATTTGTTTCTTGTTCCACCTACTAGGTAAAAATTAGCCAATAAAAAACATCTTGAAATGCTCTTGAAAGTTGAAACAAACTATGGATCCTTTTAGTGATGGACACATAGTTCAATAAACAAGATGAATAGTTTGGATTACACATACGGGGCCCATAGGAATAAAAAAATAAGGTCTTTGATAGGCCCACAATTGAAAAACTCAGTGCACAAACAGTATCAGTGCCTTTTGTAGGAGAGGTGTGTGTAAATCATTTACTACTGTGTGGGGAGATTTCCAGAACCACAGGATTAAGCTAATCGTAGCCATCAGATGAGGCTAAGCATCCTCACGTGCCATCCTCGTGCCATCCACGTGGCACCAAGCTCACCCCGGCTACCAGGACAGGAGGTCCGGCCGAAGTCAGGTAGCTCCGGGCCCTTAGCGCCGAACTGGTCCACCTCGGGTGCCATTTCGGCGGGGAGCTCCACCTCGGCTGAGCCACCCCGGGTGCCATCTCGGCAGAAAACTCCACCTCGGCTGAAGAAGCCGGGACAGAAGCCGAAGCAAGAGAGAACCTTCACTTGCGCCCCTCATCCCCCACGACATCAGGCACGTGGAGGGATAGGGGCACGAGCTAGTGGGACAGACGCGACATCCAGCCGCCCACAATCTTCGCCAGATCCCTGACAGGGCGGCATCCAGCGACTGAGGCCACATCAGGGCAGGGCCCGAGGGCAGATCCGCTGGTACCCCTACCGCCAAAGGCGCCCAACACGATCTGGCCCAACAAGATGTGCATTAAATGCGATGTGGGCTGACCCGACGAGCATTTAATGCAGAGTGGGCTGGATTGGACTGCAATTAATGCAATGTGGGCTGATCGTGACTTCCCAGTCGAATCACGGGACCCACACCACAATATCTCCCAAAGATACGTTCCATACTCTATAAATAGAGGCTCAAACCACCATCTAAGGTACGCCATTTTTCACAGAGCCGTTACTCTGTCTCTCTTCTCCCTCTCCTTCCATTGTTCCAGTTCCCATACTGACTTTGGCATCGGAGAGCCTTGCGCCGCCCAGGCCAGGGTCCTCTGACCGTTTGCTCTTCCCTTTCAGGCTTCCGGACGGCACCCAGTCATCACCATCTTCTCGGATAAGTCCTGTAAGGCACCTCCTTATTGTGGGTCATTATTTTCTGCACCTACAATTGGCGCCGTCTGTGGGGAAGTAATATCCCAACCTCTCAAAACCTTCCCAACCTTCTTAACCTCAATCTCTCAGAAGCCATGCCTCCGAAAGCTAGGAAGGGCGGAGAATCCTCGAGGCCAATCCTCGAGCGGTTAGCACCGTCAACGGACGTCCCTCCTCAGGGACGGTCCCGAACGGTCCAAGGCACATCCGCAGGCGAGGGTCGCCTGGGCTCCCAACTCTTTGTCGAGATCCCCTTCCAAGAGGGAGTCGAGGCCTCGCTCTCAGCGGACGAAACCGTGCCACCCCGACGCGACGAGCACCGGCGCGAGCGTCCCCGCAAAGATAAAGCTGTTGCCGTAGAGGAGACGCGCCGCTATCAACCTCCAGCCGCTAGAGGAGACGTCGCAGCCCAAGACGCTCTTCTCCAGAAGCAGGAGCGGTTAGTCCGAGAGCTCCAGCAGCTCCAACAGCAGCTGAGGGCAGAACAAACTGCCTCCTTGAGGCAAGTCTCTGAGCCTCAAGGGAAAAAGAGGGACGCCCCCAGCAGGGCAGCCCAGCCTCCCCGAGAGGACCTCAGAAATCATCTGGACCAGAAACGGAGCCAGATCCGTGACGAAGGCTCGAGCAACAGCCGAAGTCACCATAGCCGCGACAGCCGAACTCATAGCCGTCGTAGCCCGAGCCATCCCAAGCGAAAGCCCAGAGCTCAGACTCCAGAGAAGGACGATGAGCAAGAGCTATTTGACAAACGTGTCAGATTGGCTCTCCAGCACAACTTGGACATGCGGGACCAGAAGCAGATCTGTGGTCACACTGATCTGGGGGGCTCGCCCTTCACAAAAGAGATCGAGCACACCCCCTTGCCCAGAAAGTTCTCCGTCCCGCGGTTCGTCCCCTATGACGGACTGTCCGACCCATCTGCACACCTCCGGCACTTCTCCCAGAAGATGTCCATCTGGGGGAACGAGGGTCACCTAAACTGCAAAATCTTCTCCTCCAGTTTGGGTGACCTCCCCCTGAAGTGGTTCTGCTCTCTCCCGGAGCAGTCGGTTTCCAGTTGGAAGGAGCTCCAGCTCTCCTTCCTGAAGAAGTTCCAAGCCTACACCGTCGTCCCCAAGAAGGAAGGGGACCTCCTCGCCTTGAGAATGAAGCATGGCGAAACCCTCGCCAAGTTCGCCCAGCGATTCTGGGCGGTCCACAGCCAGATCGAGGGCGCGAGGGAAGGGATAGCCATCTACGCCTTCCAGCACGCCTTGATCCCCGGCAACGACTTGCGCAAAGACTTGGCCGGGGACTCCCCAGAATCCATGCCAGAGTTGATGTCCCGGGTGAAGCGCTTCATCGCCCGGGAGGAAGATGAGATCCGGGCCAGGGATCAGGACGGGCATCCGGAGCCCGAACAGAAGAGTGGCCAACCTCGGCAGAGAGGCGGGAGGCCCTCCCAAAAGCAGGAGCCCAAGCGGGCCTGGGTCTCCAGTTCGGCGAAGCCTTCGTCGTCCAGGTCTGGGGGCACTTGGAAGCCCAGACCTCCCTCCAGCGCCAGTCAGAGCGTCAACGTCGTCTTCTAAGAGCCGATCTACCGCATCCTGACCAAGATCAGGTCCAAGCCGTTCTTCAAGTATCCTCAGCCCTTGAAGAATGAACCCACCGAAGGCGCCCGAAGCAAGCTCTACTGCTCCTTCCATAGGGGCAACGGGCACAAGACCGAAGACTGCAGGACTTTGCAGGAGTATCTGGAGAAGCTGGCCGAAGAAGGCCACATCCCAGAGTTCATCAAGGCGGGTGATGCCGGCGGCAGCGAGGGCCGAATTCACCAGAGCACGGCCCAGGCTCCAGACAGCGAGGACTCAGAGAAGATCATCAACGTGATCCATCTGGCGTCTTCAGCTCCCGCTTCCTCGTCCTGGGGAAGCTCTAAGGCCCATGCCGAAGCCAGGCGGGCTTCGCACGGGAAAGAAATAATGAAAGCCGAACTCGCTCCGGCATCCAAGAGAGCCCGCCGCGACCGACCCGCCATCTCGTTCTCGGATCGAGATCTAGAGGGAATCCAGGTCCCTCACAACGACCCCCTGCTCCTCACCATGAAGCTGAGAGACTTCACCGTGAAGAGGATCCTCGTCGACTCCGGCAGCTCCTCCGAGGTCCTCTACTACGACTGCTTCAAAAGGATGAAACTCTCCGAAGCAGACCTCACGGAGGTCCGAGCACCCTTGCTAGGGTTATCCGCCACGCCAGTCTATCCCAAGGGTAGGATCACCTTGGAAACCCGAGTTGGCGGAGCATCCGTGCTGGCCGACTTCCTGGTTGTGGACGCCCCTTCTCCCTACAATGTCATTCTGGGCAGAACATGGCTCCACAAGCTAGAGGCAGTTCCTTCTTCCCTCCACCAAAAGCTGAAGTTCGTCCTTGAGAACAAGGAGGGCAAGATGGAAGTAATCACAGTGGAGGGAGACCAGCAGCAGGCTAGGCAGTGCATGCTGGCCGCAGTCCCAGCAGTGAAGGAGCCCGAGCTCGTCAACCTGGCCGAGTTCGAGAAAGGCCTCGATGAGATCGGCCGGGACCCTGAGAAGAAGAGCATCGAGGACCTGGCCGAAGTCAGACTAGACCCGGCAGACCCAGACAGGTTCTTCCTGATTGGCACCCAGCTGCCAGACGAAGAAAGGGCCGAACTCTCTCGGTTCTTGATGCAGAATGTGGATGTCTTCGCTTGGAGCCCAAGCGAAATGCCTGGGGTCGACCCTGAGGTCATGTGCCACAAGCTCAATGTCGACCCCGACCACAAGCCGGTAGTGCAGAGGGCCCGAAGGACCGGGTGCAGCAGACAGATGCGGTCGTCGAAGAGATCGACAACCTGCTAAAAGCAGGAGCCATCCGGGAAGTCCAGTACCCGGTATGGCTGGCCAACACGGTGGTGGTCAAGAAGAAAACTGGGAAATGGAGGGTGTGCGTGGACTTCACCGACTTGAACAGGGCTTGCCCTAAGGACAGTTTTCCCCTCCCAAAGATTGACCAACTGATCGACGCCACCGCTGGTCACGACCGAATGAGCTTCCTTGACGCCTACCGGGGCTATCATCAGATCCCGCTCTACGAGCCTGACGAGGAGAAAACATCATTCATCACCCCCCGCGGCACTTACTGCTATAAGGTGATGCCCTTCGGGCTAAAGAACGCGGGGGCGACCTATCAGCGCCTCGTCACAAAAATGTTCCAGGCCCAGCTCGGCCGATCGGTAGAGGTGTACATCGACGACATGGTCGTCAAATCTGTGCGCTCCAGCGACCATCTGGCGGATCTCGGCCAAGTCTTCAGCATCCTTCGCGCGTACAAGCTCAAGCTAAACGCTTCCAAGTGCGCCTTCGGCGTAGCCTCTGGCAAGTTCCTCGGCAGCTTGGTAACGCGGAGGGGGATAGAGGCTAATCCGGACCAGATCACTGCAATCCAGGGCATCCAGAGTCCCTCTACCACAAAGGAAGTTCAGAGGCTCACAGGAATGGCCGCAGCACTCAACCGCTTCATCAGCCGGTCATCAGATAAGTGCAGGCCTTTCTTTCAGCTTTTAAAGAAAAATTTGAAGTTCCAGTGGACTCCTGAGTGCGACCAGGCATTGGCCGCACTCAAAACTTATTTAATGTCACCACCATTACTCTCCACCCCAACTTTGGGGGAGATTCTGTATTTGTACCTTGCGGTCTCGGATCACGCAGTGAGCTCCGTCCTCATCAGGGAGGACGAGGGAGTTCAAAAGCCAATCTATTACACGAGCAAGACCCTGCTCGATGCCGAGACCAGGTACCTCCTATTGGAGAAGCTTGCGTTGGCTCTCGTCACCGCCTCCCGCAAGCTCTCCCATTATTTTCAGTCCCACACCATTGTGGTAATCACGGAGCATCCACTCCGGTCAGTGTTCAAAAAAGCTGACTTTTCAGGGCGCATATCAAAGTGGGCAGTTGAACTGGGGCAGTATGATATACAGTACCGTCCCCGAACTGCGATCAAAGCCCAGATTCTGGCAGACTTCATAGTGGAATTCGTCTCCCCCAACCCGGCTCCGACCCAGCTCGGCACGGCACTGGGGGGCACAGGGCACGAGCCAGTAGAAACAGAGGTCCAGCAGTCTCCCACCTCGGCGTGGAAGATCTTTGTCGACGGGTCGTCCACCTCCAAGAGAGCTGGCGCCGGCATAGTTCTCCAATCGCCAGAGGGACTGGTCATAGAGCAGGCCTTCACCCTGGACTTCAAAGCGACAAACAATGAGGCAGAGTACGAAGCACTGATTGCAGGGTTGAACAGCGCCCAGATCCTCGGAGCCCAGCACCTGGAGATCTTCAGCGACTCTCAACTGGTAACTAGCCAGCTCGCTGGAGACTACCAGGCCAGGGACGACATGATGGCGGCCTACTTAGCCCTCGCGAAAAAACTGCTCTCCCATTTTCAGAAAGCCGAGGTCAGGCAAATATCCCGAGATATCAACACGCACGCAGATGCGCTTGCAAACCTGGCCTCCGCTGTCGAAGCAGGAAAGAAGAGGACCATCGAGGTCGGGTCAGTATCAAGGTCAAGTCTAGAACTCCATTCATCTCGGCTTGTCCTCTGTGCTGACCTCGGCCCCAGCTGGATGGATCCAATCGTCGCCTACTTGAAGGACGACCAGCTCCCCGAGGACAAGACTGAAGCCCATAAGATCAGGCTCAAGGCAGCTCGGTTCTGGCTCTCTCCCGAAGGCAAACTCTACAGGAAGTCCTTCACAGGTCCATACCTCCAATGCGTCCACCCGACCAAGGTGGACGACTTCCTGTATGAGATCCACGAAGGAATCTGCGGCAGCCATATAGGAGGTCGGTCATTGGCCTACAGAGCAATCAGCCAGGGTTACTGGTGGCCCTACATGCAGAAGGACGCCCAGGTCTACGCCAGGAAATGCGAGAAATGCCAGAAGTTCTCCCACTCCCTCCATCAGCCAGCACAGGATCTGAGTCCCCTCTCCAGCCCATGGCCCTTCGCTCAATGGGGCCTGGACATTGTGGGGCCTCTTCACCGAGCTCCAGGGAACAAGAGATGGCTGATAGTGGCTACGGACTACTTCACAAAGTGGATAGAGGCTGAACCGTTGTCTTCCATCACGGACAGGGACTCCAGGAACTTCGTTTGGAAAAACATCCTTACGAGGTTCGGCATCCCCCGGACCCTGATTTCGGATAACGGGACTCAGTTCGATTCCAAGTCCTTCAGAGACTTCTGCCAAGAGCACGGCATCAGAAACCATTACTCCACCCCGGCATATCCACAGAGTAATGGCCAGGCAGAAATCTCTAACAAAGTGATCCTGGACGGCCTGAAGAAGCGACTGGACAAGGCGAAGGGTAGATGGACAGAGGAGCTTCCGAGCGTGCTGTGGGCGTACAGAACAACTCCAAGGAGGTCCACCTCGGCAACACCCTTCTCTCTGGCCTACGGGATGGAGGCGGTCATTCCCTTGGAAATCGGCCTTCCTACCCTGAGGACAGAGCTGGTCGACCAAGGCCGAAATGAGACGAACCTGGCAATGGAGCTGGAGCTGGCAGACGAGCGACGAGAAGCAGCAGCCCTGAGACTGACCGACTATCAGCAGCGGTTGGCCAGGGCATACAATCAAAATGTCAAAGAAAGAAGGTTCACCGCGGGAGAGCTCGTTTTAAAGAAGACCCTGCCAGCTGACAAAGAACCAAACGAGGGGAAGCTCGCCCCGAACTGGCATGGCCCGTTCAGAGTAGTCTCACTGGCAGGAAAATCAGCCTACAAGCTCGAAGACTTGGAAGGCAAGCCGCTGCCGAGACCGTGGAATGCATCCCACTTGAAGAAATTTTATTTCTAAAGATGTAACGAATCTCAGAATCAATAAAATCAGCTTTTGCCTTGTCATCAATCTGTCGTCTCTCTCTCTGGTCGACTCCGGCAGCAAAGGCTCTACGCCCTGGAAATGGCCTGGAGTTCCTACACTCAGCCTTTCCTAAAGCCCCCGTGTCTTGGACACAGTCAAGGCTCTACGCCCTGGAAATGGCCTGGAGTTCCTACACTCAGCCTTTCCTAAAGCCCCCGTGTCTTGGACACACTTCGGGTACGTACGCCCTGGAAATGGCCTGGAGTTCCTGCACTCAGCCTTTCCTAAAGCCCCCGTGTCTTGGACACACTTCGGGTACATACGCCCTGGAAGTGGCTTGGAGTTCCTACACTCAGCCTTTCCTAAAGCCCCCGTGTCTTGGACACACTTCGGGTACGTACGCCCTGGAAATGGCCTGGAGTTCCTACACTCAGCCTTTCCTAAAGCCCCCGTGTCTTGGACACACTTAGGCTCTACGCCCTGGAAATGGCCTGAAGTTCCTACACTCAGCCTTTCCTAAAGCCCCCGTGTCTTGGACACACTTCAGGCTCTACGCCTTGGGAATGGTCTGGAGTTCCTACACTCAGCCGTTTCCTAAAGTCCGGGTTCATAAACCCCTCACACCTCGGCGCAAGGCAGTTCGGCCAAGGTCAGTTTCCTGAAGTCCGGGTTCATACACCCCTCAGAAGGCCATTGCCGAACTCACTCTCGCCTAGCCGAGGCCAGCGGAACGATGTGGCCACCTCGGCGCAGGTCAATCCGGCCGCGGTATGGATCTACCTCGGCGCAAGGCCCGCCATTTCGGCCAAAGGCAGCTTTCCAGAGGAAGAGAGCTGTGCCAGCACTCAAACACACAAAAATGCAAGCATTCCAGAACAGTGCAAAGAAAGAGAAAAAGAACTCAAAAGCATTGTACATGGTTTGGGTAATCACAGAATTCCTCCCTTTTATTCATTGTAGACTGCTTTATTACAAGAATTACAGAACAGAATGTAAAGTACAGAAAGGATGATCACAGTCCTCTAAAAATAGAAAATAGGGGAAGGCTGGAGGACTCCGATCTTCGCTCACTCCATGACGCCGGGTCGTTGCCTGGAGGTTCTGAGTGATCCTGAATTTCACCGAGCTCTATAACACGCTATGGTTGGTCAGACCAAAGCATCGCACAGCCCCTCCAATTCGGGGGCCCTGGACCTCGCTGAGCTCTTCTTCTCTCCATCAACGAAACCCGACCCATCGCTTGAAGAAACCCCAGGTCCAGCAGGGCCTCAATCCCGCCTTCCGTACGACGGTCGCGCAGGGCCGTCGCGCAGGACCGTGTCGGACGAGAATGCGCCACCGTCCCCCGGTTGCGTTGCAGCGCATCCTCACTCTGTCTGGCCAGGGACGGATGGCCATGAACCCGCGTTCAGAGAGCGCGTGGTCCACAGGGAGTTCCTTTAGAGAGCGCGCAGACCACGACGGACTTCCCCCTTGGAGAAAGCCGTCCACAGGCGCAAGGGTTCCCCCTGGATCGAAGATTACAGAATGTCTGTCAGACATGGTTCCTACAGCTAAGTGGATTAAGCTATCCTACTTCCGTTTCTTTTCTTCTCCCATGTCGAGCTTGCTATCCCCATTTATAGGAAGAAGAAGGACTCAGTCTCCGAAAGAAGGGCTCGGTCTCCGAAAGAAGTTATGAGGGCGAAGTCTCCCACGCGTTACTGGGGATGCACGGCTGTTGACCAGCGATCCCTATGGCGCCACGTGGAGACATCCGTCCGATTCCCTCGTCAGCCGTGCCACCTTGTTTGTTGCTATTTATGGTCTCCAGAATACGGAAAACCAGCACTGACAGTTTGACCCTTTCTACCTCAAGGGCCACGCCACACAGTAAAGGCATTCAATACCATTCAATGCACATCCAGAAATGAAAGGGAGACAGATGCAAAGGGAAAAGTACACAAGTAAAGAAGTCTTTTCATTAGCAGTGGAAAGAATTACAAGGCTGAAAGGAGGGCGTTACAAAAGAAAGACCAAGAGATAGAGCTACTCCGGTCTCAGCGATTCGACCAGATCAATCACCATTCCCAAGGGGCCAGAGGCTTCGGCCGAGACAGGGACCTCGCTTGGAGCGTCGCTGGCAGAAAGGGCTTCGACTGGTACCTCAGCCGAACCATGAGCAGAAGATGTCTCACCCTGAGGCACGGCCAAAGCGTCACTGGCGACTGGGGCATCGCTCGAGACCGGGGCAGTTGGAGCGTCGTCAGCAGCAGGAGCTCCGACCGGGGCGCTTTCAGCTACAGGGGCTTCGACCGGAGCGCTTTCAGTTGCAGGTGCGGAGCTCGGCTCGGGATCCAGGTCCGAATACTTCGGCAGGTCCTGATAGACAGGATGGTTTTGAGGGACCCCCGCACGTCTCAATGCGGCCAGGCATCCTTCCTCGAACAAGATTGCAGTGATCTCCTCCACCTGTTTCTCATACAGCTCGGTGGCACGATCCACCCCGCTCTGGAAGGCGGATTGCACCTCGGACTGAAGAGTGGCCTTCTCCTTCTCCAGGTCACCGTTCGCCTTCACCAGCTTCTCCCTCTCAGCGCGACCAGCCAAGACCTCCCCTCGCAACCTCGCTACCTCGGCCGTCGACTCAGACTTCAACCTGGCCAACTCCGACTCCAACTCGGAGATCCTCTTGTTCTTCGTCCAAAGCTCGCCTTTCATATGGTTGGCCCGGGACGAGAGTTCGGCGACCTCAGTCAGAGCCGATGCCAACCGAGCGGATTCTCCAGCACTGGCCACCTTGAGCTCTTCCATTCCCTTCCGCTGCTCGTCCAGCTCCTTCTTCAGCTTCTCCCGCTCGGACTCCAGGCGGGTCACTCTCGCAGCGTTCCTATCCCTCCTTCCTAGGATGGCTAGGAGCCTCTGCACGTTCTGCAAGTGAAAAGAGGAGGGTCAAAATAGGAACAGCCGAACTAGGCCACTCGGGAGTACACAAAAAACACTTACCAGGATGTCAGCCTGGATCGCTGACAACATCAGGCTCTCGTCATCAAACTTCTCGTGCTCCTCCATATCCCGTGGCAGAGCACAGGCCCTGGCAAGGGCCCCGATCACCTCGGCATCTCCCAGCAGCCGGTCTTCAACGTTCAGGGGTTTGCCGGGCTGTGTCTCCATTCTCGGCTTCCACGGTGCTGGGGCAGTTCGGGGCCCGGAGGCCGATCCGGACCCTTGCCCCGCCGAGATGAGAGGCTCGCGCGTTGGCCCGACAGTCGACCTGCTGACTGGCGCACTCTTTTCGGCCGGCGCACTCTTTTCTTTCGGCGCGCTTTTCTCGCCCCCCTTTTCGGCTGAAGCTTTAGCTCCAGGGGCGTGTGCAGGAGTCTTGCCCTTCGGCTGCAGATCAGCCTTTGAACTCTTCTCCCCCGCCTTGGACTTCTTCCTGGGCGGGGACCCCTCCTTCGATCGCTCCGGCGAGCGTCGCCGAGCTCCACCGCTCGAAGCGGGGACAGGAGCAGAGAGAGCACCAGCGCCCACCGGACCCGAAGCAGCACGAGTACCGGCAGGCGATGGGGCCCCAGAAGACGATGACCTCTGCCTAAACTTAGCAGCCAGGTCCTTGACAGCAGGCTCCCTCGAGCTTCCCTCCATGTCCTCTCCTCGATCAGAGAGATAAGCGTCCACTATCTGCGTCAAGTCCGGCAGCTCCGGATCAGAAGTAGACGCCTTGGCACCAGACGCAGTTCGGTCGGCAACGGGATCGGTCAAGGGGATCCCGCTAAACACCGCAACTGATACGGTTGGACGGTCAGGGTGTGTCTCGTCCACCTCAGGTACTCCGGTCCTCTGGTAATGGCCGCGATACCTCGGCGTATACCCGAGCAGCTTCCAAGCTGACCTGGTTTCGTGCCCCTTGTACCGTTCAACCTTGTTGATGTCGTCGGTGTTCCTCCTCCAACCTTCGCTGACAGCTCGGCGTCGCCTCGCACCCGCCTCTGCTCAACAGGCAAAAACAGAGTATCAGTTCGGCATCAATGAGGTAAGCAAAGCAAAAAGGAGAAAAGCAGTGATGATTACTTGGGACTTCCCCAGGGCGACGTGGGACCGACAGCCTCCTGCTTTCACCTGGGCCGAACTCCCAGTCCCCCGAGACACAGAAGAAATCTTCCTCGGCGTTCTTACTTGAATCCTCCAAGGCTAGGACGAAGCCCCTTCGCTGCGGCTTCACACGGAGATAATATCTTCCCTCCCCAGCCTTGCAGATATCATATGTATCCTCGATGTCGTGAGGGCCTAGGTTGGTCCCCAAGATCTCGTTCAGCTTCGCTGTGCCCATGATGACCTTGTAGCCATTGGGCATCAGCTGGCCCGGGGCGAGGGACCAAAGGCTAAGGCAGGCCCTAAGCAGGGGGTGCAGTGGAAACCTGACCCCACCCTCGATCACAGAGATCAGAGGGAACGGCATCCAGCCACCGTAGCAGCGATACAAGGCACAGTCGGCGAGGTCCGCCGGTTTTAGGAGGACCCCCTCCGGAATGTTGAAGGCAGCTCTAAACTCGGCTAAACCCTCATCGGAATCTACCCTGAATCTAGGGGTGCCCATGTCTAGAAGGGATGACGACGAAGAAAAACCCTAGAAATCGAAAAACCCCAAGAAGAACCAGACAGAAGAACAAAGCGACTTACAGGGACGAAGAGGCAGATCAAGAGCAGATCCGGGCGCGTTCTACGGTCGTCCTCCTCGAACAGATCTCAGGCACCAGAGCAGAAATCGAAAGTAAAGAAGAAGGCGAAAGGAATCAGGAGCGAGAAAAGGAAGGGGACGGCCCTATTTGTAGAAGGGGAACCCTCATTTGGGTACCGCCTCCGAATTCGAAGAGACTTCAAAGCCCGTGCCCGTCCCATCAATGAGACAACGCAATCAGCGCAGAAGCTACGCGTGTAGCCGTCAACTCGGTTCCCAAGACGAACAGGACAGAGCATTTATTGCTTCAGAGAGTCGAAGTGACACCAGGCAATGATCGCCATATCCCCAGACGGATTCTTCTAGCTTTCAACCCCTAAAGGCTAGCACACTTCAGAGGTCAAAAGCTAGGGGGCAATTGTGTGGGGAGATTTCCAGAACCACAGGATTAAGCTAATCGCAGCCATCAGATGAGGCTAAGCACCCTCACGTGCCATCCTCGTGCCATCCACGTGGCACCAAGCTCACCCCGGCTACCAGGACAGGAGGTCCGGCCGAAGTCAGGTAGCTCCGGGCCCTTAGCGCCGAACTGGTCCACCTCGGGTGCCATTTCGGCGGGGAGCTCCACCTCGGCTGAGCCACCCCGGGTGCCATCTCGGCAGAAAACTCCACCTCGGCTGAAGAAGCCGGGACAGAAGCCGAAGCAAGAGAGAACCTTCACTTGCGCCCCTCATCCCCCACGACATCAGGCACGTGGAGGGATAGGGGCACGAGCTAGTGGGACAGACGCGACATCCAGCCGCCCACAATCTTCGCCAGATCCCTGACAGGGCGGCATCCAGCGACTGAGGCCACATCAGGGCAGGGCCCGAGGGCAGATCCGCTGGTACCCCTACCGCCAAAGGCGCCCAACACGATCTGGCCCAACAAGATGTGCATTAAATGCGATGTGGGCTGACCCGACGAGCATTTAATGCAGAGTGGGCTGGATTGGACCGCAATTAATGCAATGTGGGCTGATCGTGACTTCTCAGTCGAATCACGGGACCCACACCACAATATCTCCCAAAGATACGTTCCATACTCTATAAATAGAGGCTCAAACCACCATCTAAGGTACGCCATTTTTCACAGAGCCGTTACTCTGTCTCTCTTCTCCCTCTCCTTCCATTGTTCCAGTTCCCATACTGACTTTGGCATCGGAGAGCCTTGCGCCGCCCAGGCCAGGGTCCTCTGACCGTTTGCTCTTCCCTTTCAGGGTTCCGGACGGCACCCAGTCATCACCATCTTCTCGGATAAGTCCTGTAAGGCACCTCCTTATTGTGGGTCATTATTTTCTGCACCTACAACTACCTTATTAGGTGAGTAAATTTTGGTGTGTACATGGACTTATTTGCACACCAAACAATTCTGATGATGTGTATCCATTATACATGAGAACCATTTACATATGTAGCTGACTGCAAATAAATGACCCCTTATGTAGGGGCGGGCCAGAAAATCGTTCTTTGGGGGTGGGGGCACCATGTAAAAAAAATATTTGGGAAAGGGGGCCATAAGTGAAAAATGTATAAATATATATAAATATGAAGGGGTTATCTGAAAATGCCCCTAGCTCCTGTTAGAGATTTTTGTTGCAATTTGATGAATGCATTATCATGTTATCATCATTTGAGTTTTCACATGAGCATTATTTTTGAAAAACTTGAGATTTTGATTTTCACATGCATTGTTTTTAAAACTTTTAGAACTCATATTACATGCATGTTTTAGATTTTAAACTTTGATGCATTAATTTTAAAAAGAAGATTTTCGAATCATTGTAGCCTATGACATTAAGATGACCAAATTTTATGGCATGGCCGTCATGTTACCAAGCAATCAAGTTTGAAATAAAATAAAATAAAACAGTTATTCATGAAGCCATAGTCAGGAAAGAAACACAATCAAAGGTAGATACAAGAAAATTCAGCATTTCATATTTTGAAAATAAAACATACCATCCTAACAAATGCACTGAACATCAGCCCACGCAAGTGCCGGCCTAACCCCCTCTCCACGTCCATTGGCATGCAAAAGCAATCACATGCAGTGTTGAAAGTAAAGCGAAACATACGAACAAGAAAAGAAAGTAAAGGGTTGTTCAACCCATGTAATGGAGAGTGACGTTTCGGAATCATAACAAGTGTGAGGAGAGTAGTAAAGAAGAAGAGATGAGAGGCTGGAGGAATTCGGGTTTCTTTGGTGAGTTTGGATATTTGGATGGTTTTATTAAGGTATGGTTGAATTTCCATCTAGGATGACTTCTTCAAATATGCACGCAATTATCCATTTTTATATCTCAATGTGTTCATCTCATTCAATTTAAAGTTTTAAACCATAGTTATGTAAGTTTAAATCTAAGATTTCTAAAATCTGATTAGATTAAGGAGGTTTTTTTTTTGGAAGGACACCATTTAGAGAAATTTGAAAGAGATAGAATTACAATAGGAGCTTCTCTCTAAATTGGACTCTTTAGATTAGTTAAAATTAATTTAAAACTAGCAACAAACGCCCGTACTAAGCCCGGGCTAAAAATAAAAATATATTAAATATTTAAAAATTATTTTAAAATATTATTAAGATAAAATAAGTCTAAAAGAAAGAAATTTATTATCTTTGAATATTAGAATCTTTTAATATGTAATGAAAATAAATATAAAATGAGAAGTAAACTTACATAACATAACGACCTCTTGAATTTAAAGGCATTGACCATTACATAAGTATAAATGTGTGTCTATATAGGGGTAGCTCTCCTAAGCTAAAGCTTATGTTAAGGTAAGCTCAAGTCTGTAGTGGGGCCCACCTAGCAACCCACATGGGGGTGGTGATGGGGGGATTTCAAGGACTCACTGGAACCCTTCTCTTTGCAAAAAATTAGTCCCAACTGTGGTTTCTACAATCTCCATCTAGCCCCAAAAATTTAATGGTCAACAATCCATTCGGATCTTTACACAGTCGATACAATGGTCCAGTTAATCCAGATCTGACCAAAAGTTAGTGGACATGTACAATTTAGGGTGGTCGTGTGTTTGGTCCATTTGGATGGACCAAGGGTGGGCCCCACAAGCGTAAGCTTACAGAATTAAATGGAGAGGTATAGTGCTCGGGATCAAAAAATATAATGAAATATGTGATTCTTTTTTGAGATAGTACTATCGGAAATGAATAGATTTTATAGAAATGAGTAAGTAGTTTATATTTATTATATATATAACTTTAATAAAAAAGAAAAAATAACTTGGTGGGGTCACATGATGTAACATCTAATGGTGGGCCTCATATCCTAATTCCTTCAAGGTGTGTCCAATTGGACAGTGGGACCTTGCTGATGTGTCATTTCGAGGATCCTTAGTGGGGTCACATGATGTAACATCTAAAGATATGCCCATATCCAAATATCTAAAGGTGTGTCCAATTGAATATTTGGTCAATAAGCCCTTGTTGATGTGGTGTTCCAAAGAGCATTGGTGGGGTCACGTGATGTAATATTTAAAAGTGTGCCTCTTATCCTAACTCATTAAGGCGCATCATGATGTGTTTAAAGGTGGCCTTATCTACAACAATTATTAAAGGCCGGTCTCATATGAACCCTTATATTATTTCATGTATATATAATTAGAAATGAAAAGTATTTTTAATATGCATTTTAATAACAAATATAATTGATCATTAGAGTCCATTATTTTCTGTTCGTTGAACGTTGGATTCCACCTTGTAATTAACGGTCTAGATCATGAAACTAATGGTCTTGATACAACTTCATATTGGTTGGTCCCTTTTGTTGGGTGTTGCAACATCCGTGTCGTTGGTTTGATGGGCCAAGCTGAATGGTGGTGCCTTTTGAATGTGTCTATCAATCGGGAGATCAAAGTGGTCCCCACAAATCCATCTGTTGTTTCTACTTTATGTGGATGATTGATCTATTATCAGATCATGATAATTTAGTCCTGCCCATTCTCTCTGATTGCCAACACCATGAAAGTGGGCCCTATAGACCTCTATTAAATGGAGTTGATTCTAATTTTATAAGGAAAATGAGATAATGTTTACTTTAAAATGGGAGTGATTGAGATTTTAGGGAGAACAAATCCAAGGAGTTTTGTTGCTAGAAATAGTAGTGGGTAGTTCTATGTATCCATAGGTTTACCAATGATCAACCGAAGGGTGGTCGGCGGGTTCCTATATTATAAAAAAAAAAAAAATAGTAGTGTGATCTAGATTTAAGGGATTATATTTAAGATTATAGCTATTCGTAGGATAAGGGAGGGGATTTGAGGAGATTTGTTTGGATTGAGATTTTAAGGGAGAAGACTTGTTTGGGAGGAGTGTAGTGGCCCACGTTAAACCCAAAGCTCTGTGTGATTTTATAAGTATTTTTTTGAAAGGAGAGACTTTTTAGGGATGAGGTGGCACCCTCACAGCCCACCTCCCCCTTTGCTTTAATATATATAATTGGAAGCAATTTTCTCAATCAATTGCTCAGTTGGAGCCAATTCATCAATTGGTTTCGAAATCGAATTTCAAGATCGAATCATATCCCTATAATATATAATAATAGGGACCAAGTACTATGACCTAATAATATCATCATCAGCATGCTAGAAGTCCTCCACATCGAACATATAAATAACAATGATACTCGTAGTGATGTGAGAACCATCCTATCACATCCATATCCATCTAAGTCCGTATACATATAACAAACAACTGATGGACATCAACAATGGGGGCTCATGGCCACCCCATCATCTCTGTACCTCCATATAACCACATCAATCATATAAGAGGTTTTTCCCTCTAGCTTACCTTTGGAGATAGATTTTCCCTCCTCCTTCTCAAAAACTCCATTTTTTCCTACACCTTCACCATACTAGGATAAATGACATAACTGCCCAAACCTTCTTTTATTGAGGCATCCACATTCCTTAATTTTTACTTTTTCCCCTCTTGGTATGATCTCTATTTCCCTCTTCCTTTATCAAATATTTTGTCATTGCACCCTGTGTGGCCCACCTCTGTGTGTACAATCCACCTTTACATATTAAAGGGAATTTTGATACAATGAACATATTCGGAGTGGTTATTTATGTAATCATCTTTAAATAATGAAAGGTAGGCCTAGAATTGAATAATTAATTATACCTCCATTTTTTTATATACAAATTGGTCTTTTTTTTCCATGATTCGAATATTTTCTGGGTCTTAACACAAAAAATCACATTAGTTGATAGATAGTAAGGATGGAAGACGCATGAAACTTTATTTGCTTATCTTTCTTAGCGCCGATTTTATTGCATGAGAATAATTCTTATGAATTATAAGGAACCACTTACCACTAATTTCTTAGCTTGAGCATATAACAGGGCTTACTTATTTGCATGGAATTGAATTCTCAAGTATTTAAAGAAATGAATTCATTATTATTAAAATACGATTTATTAGTATGGATCTGGATTTCTAAGAATTCAAAAGAACCCATTATGCCATGCATGAAATATAAGACCTATTTGTTCACAAGAAATTGAATTCCTACAAATTCAAAGGCACTTATTTTACCATAAAATCCCTTTTCTTTAGATTTATAAAATATTTATTTGCCTAAATATAATTTATAGAAAATAAAAAAGGCCCATTTTATCATGGATTCCTTATCTTGAAATCTAATTGTTGATATTTTATTTTCATTAAATTGAATTTCTAGGAATGGTGTTGTCGTCTTGTCATTTAAAAAAAACATCAGAAAAAAATTATAAAGTTATTAACCATTTCTTTTGTTTGAAAATTAAGGTCAGTTTAGAATTTAGCGTATCTTATAATATGGGATAATTCCCAAACTGCTTATTTCAAAATCTGTTTAATGTTTTGGAAACTACCAAACAACAACAATATTGAAATATTTTAATATTAAATATTTTATTATGCATTATTCTATTTTTCTAGTATATAAATCTAGAGATGTTTTATTTTGTACATATCCAAACATTCCCTAACATCTAAAAAAATATAAGAAAATGCATATTAGATTACCACTTTTGAATTACATAATAATGCTAGATATTTTCATCCAAACCCATTTACACCATTGCAGTTTCAACCCACAAATGCAATAATACAAGTTTGAGTGCTTTCATTGACCAGAATTTCAACATATTTACAATAATGCATTTTTCTTATGTTATAACCCCCACACTATGGGTATTTTAGTCTTAAAATGGTGTAATTGTAGCTTTGGAGAAATATTTAAACTCTGGGAAGATGGTGGGAAAAGTCATATCTAGAGATAAGTTCTAGGGAAAAACCTCATCATATAACCATCAATATTCATGCATCCATCATCCATAATTTGTATCCGTATCCGTCTTAATGTTCGAATTGACGCCTACTGCACCCAGCTCCTGTGTCTGGTTGTCTCGGTATTCATCAATACCTATCGTGCTCATCGTATTACCCATTATAAGCATCGTACTCATCATAGTGCACCCAGTCCAAATGCTGTCTTTCTCAGTATCTGAAGATACCTATGGTGCTCAAACACATCATCGTAGTATACAAGGTGGGGGTACTCTAGACCGAATCACCACATTGTGCTTATGTGGGACAAGACTAGTGAAGTATATGATCCATGGAGTTTGGGGTGTTGGTGTTATTCTATTATTGCTATCAACGGTTATCGCCACATTTACTCTACTTTCACATATACTTAATTAGTATTATCCCATCCTACAGTCCATTTGTCAGTGTATCCATCATCCCTTACCGATATTCATTAGTCAAAGCTTCTAGTCCCATACTCTGACCTGTATGCCCAAGTCCGGACTGCGATCCAATAATCGTTAATCCAAGTTTTAAGTGTCATACTATGATAAACGTTCTAAGTGTCACTCTGAGGCCTTACTGTCTTAGCCAGGACTATGCCACACATCCATAGTATTTATTTATATCATTAATCCATATAATGAATAAAAGCATGTAAAGGATGTCTCATTTGTATTAAACAATAAATATGGCCATATATAATAATCTGACATAGGTCCTTGCCCCCTATTCAGGTGTAGGGTCCCACTTCACGCAAGACAGTAGCCTAAGGAGCCTTAGATGCTTAATTAATATGTTCTTGGTGCGTTTGAAAGTAATTGGCATCCAAGGTCATCTATCAACACCGGTTCCATGTTATGACCTTAGACCCTACTTTAGGTGGCTACGTGAGTCAAGGTTAAGCCCAACTCTTGACTCATACTTAGCATGTCTATAACTGTCCAAATGGAAGGTCAATGGGGCCCAATTGAAATTAAATCACAAAACAATCAATTTCTGGAAAACACAGTCTATAGTGTATGTGTTGACCACGTGAAAGACAAGTTGACCGAGTACACTGGATTTCTTGAGAACCTTGTCAGTCAGCCTATCTCAGTTATGCAATATACGCGGTCAGCCACATGAAGGTTGTCTCGATTATGCAGTGTACGCGGTCACCTCTACTACACTGGAATGCCTGAGAATTAATCAATAAGGTTGTCTCGATTATGCAATGTACTCGGTCGACCACGAGGGATCCTGGCCGACCGACTACACTGTGGTGACTCTACCAAGTCGACAGACACCGTTCTCAGGTGGGGGAAACCTACAGTGTCACCGGTCGACTGGGTGGGTGTCCGGTCCACCGGGTACACTCAGGTTCCAAATTTCAGGTTTCTGCATTTATATCCTTCCATCCAATTTCCATCCAAAACCCATCAATTCCGTCCCAATCCGTCATAAATCCATCTCCATATATGAAATCCCCATCATATATCATCATCTAATCACAAATGGGTCATTTTCAAATGGGGTTTCCATCCATCAATAGCCATAAACATAGAAATTATAGCTAGAAAGGCTTATCTACATATCATATCATCAATCAACATCAATAAGAAGAATTCCACAAAATGAAAGCATTCATGCTATAAGAACATCATTCTCAAGCATAGTAATGATCATACATTGAGATCTAGACACTTCTACTTGCCTAATTGGAGAAGAACCTTCTCAAATGGCTAAGCTCCACTCCAAATATCTAGAATTTCTATAAATGGTCAGATCCACACCTCCTACACTCATTCCCAAGGAGAAAAGTGCATAAGAATGAGGAAATTCAAGAAGAAAAGCTAGATCTACATAGAATTGGGGTTTGGGAATGAAACTTACCTTGAATGGGAGATGAGAGAGAGAACTAGGAGGAGAGGTGGGTCTTCTTTGTTGTAGATGGTTGGATCTCTAGGAATTCTCTTACTTATTAAATATGGGAGCCCTAGATCTAAGTAGAAGAAACCCTTGCTTAGAGGAGAAGGGAGAGAGAGAGAGAGAGGGAAATTGAAATGGGGAAAAGAGGGAAATGAAATGAGAGTGAGGCAGAGATGGAATTAGTTAGGGAGACTTGGGTTAAATTTATAACATTTGGTTTGCGGTCAATTTACTTAAATGCCCTCTCTTAAGAAGCTTGGTTAATGAAGGGACATCGGGGTAATAAGGGAACTCTAGATTTAGTTGCACAATTCTTCAAGACAAACCCCTATTCTAACTTAGAATTATATCTAAGGGCCTCTAGCTAACTTACTATTTCTAATAAATACAGCTAACCCCCTCACTATTCTATAAATCACAGTTAGACCCCTAATATACAAAAATTAGGTCTCAATGCTAGGAACTTACCCAACTACCCTCACTAATCACCTACTAAATAAGGAAATTAAGGATAATTACGTATAATTTGGTCTCACTATGGTAGGTAAAGAGGTGAGGCCTCACAAGGCAGCCTTTTAAAGAACTTTAAGCAAGTTGCCTTTCCCTTTCAAGTCCTAGGAGGCACTAGCTCCCATGTATGGAAAAGTAGCAAGGAATGGTGTTTGAATCTAATATGGTTTTGAACATGAATCAAACCTACGGATCTAGACTTATATATTAAACAATGGATAATCCAATATATTAAAAGCATACCTTGTGTCATGATCCTGATGATTAGCGGTACAGAAATGATCTTTAGATTGTCTTGCCTTGCGATCTATGACATTGATCAAATATATAGGGTTTTTCCATCCAACATGCGTGAGAGTTAACTACCAAGCGCGGGCAATTTGCATGATTTACAATATTAAAAAATAGTGAATAACTTGAAATAGTTTTTTTTTTCTGGACTATATTAAGATGTTAGAAGTTGCAATCAAATTCTAAAAAGGAAACAAAATTCATAACTATTAAAAAGTAAATAAATATAAAAATATAAAGAAACAGAAACACATAGAAAGTCCAATAATAAAAGACATTCCAAAGAAACAAAGGAACCTATGTGAAAATTTAAAGTCGTCATTTATCCAAAAAAAAAATGACTGCCTCGGCCGTAGGAAAATATGTAGTCGTTTTACTTAAACGACTGCCAGGAGGCAGTCGTATAATTACTAAAATAAACGACTGCCAGAAGGCAGTCATTTTTCCCCCCTTTTTTTGGGTCGTTTTTTTCACTTTTATGGCATGTTTAACTGTTTTTATCCTGTAGCTTTTATAGGTTTTGCAATATTAAAATAAGGGCCAAATGCTACAAATTAGGCACTTGGCAAAAAAAGAAGAAAAGGAAAGTAGAGTATAAAAGATTTTATTAAAGAATAATAGGCAGCCAGTTGCATACATACATTATGTTACAATCTTCATTTAAGAAATCTCATCCAAGTATCTGTATTTTATATAGAATGCTCATCATCAAGGTTATCATCAAAATCATCATCATCAAACCCATCATCAAAATCATCATTGGGTAAATCATCATCATCTCGAAAGCTGAACTTGACAGACTTGGGGTCCTTGAAGGCCAGATTAATGCCATTGAATTGGGGTAGATTCAGATCTTTCAACCCTTTCATCTGTTGCAGCAGCTGCTGCTGTTGTAGTTGAGGCAGTTGATTCTTATCCTTTTGGTCCTTTCCTCCCTTTAGCCTTCCCATCTTTCTGACCTTTGCCTTGCTCAATTTGCATCTTTTGGGACTGGCTGTTGCCACCCTTTGGACCCCATAGCTCAGCATGCTTTCCCTTTTTCTGGAGCTTCTTTATTAGAGTGGATGGCTCTACATTACCTGAAACAGTAACCATCCCCTACTCTGCATCTATGGTGATTGTATACACTCCTAAAATCCCAGATCAAACAATTAAAAAGTTGCAGAAGGAAAAAAAATAACCAATGAAGAATTTCATGAGATGCATATCAAAAGAACATCTCTAAAGTGAAATTGCAACAGAGAAGAAAACCATTTCTCCTAAAAAAGCCTCAGTTAAGAAGTGAGAAATGAGGAAGTACAGATCTTCTCACCATAGGCATATCATCCTGACACAATTGGCTATATATAGAGCGTAGTTCTGCCTTCAGCAACTCTGGTGCACTTGGGTAAGCAATATGTAACAGTCCACATGAGGAAACCCGAGCAGTAAACCATTCCCCTGCCACTAGTCTCTGAGTAAAAAATTATTTAGTGCAAAGAGAAACAATATTGCCAAAAAGAAGACAAAAAATCAGAGAATGTACTTGATGTGAGAACCTACATGTTGCAGTAAAAGGAATAACATAACTAACATAAAAAAAAAAAGAAGTGGAAAGTGATGAAAATGCAGTAAAAAAGAGAGAGCAGATTTTCAAGCTCTCAAAGTAACTACATACATCCATTCTTCATTGATAACAACAAATATTATTGTTCCTAAGATCATGGGAACTTTAAAGTGGCATCAGATGTTGTTAGTGAATATGAATAGAATGAAAGTAAAGGAAAATAGTACTCGACACGAGGCAATGTTAGTGAATAATAGTTTGCATGAGATGATGTTAGTGAATAGTTGGTAGAAGACAATGTTAGTGAGGAAGTCAACTCAAATCCGCACAATTATTTGCTTTTAGAGAAGAATGTTATCGTAAAAATCTCTCTTCAATTGGTCATTAAGAATTCATGGATGCAAAGTTGGCAGAGGTAGCTTGCTGCTAAGAAGACTGGCATTTGTACAGCACAACACTAGTTGACTCCTTAAACTATGAATACAGTTCTAGATGATGGTCATAAAACAAAAGATCCCTTTACAAAAATTCCCATAAGCACAGTACAAGTGGCAGAGTTTTTAAAAATATAATAGGCGATATGCATACTAGCTTGTCCTCGAACATTTCAACAATTCATGTAGCCAGGGCACACAATGGGGTTGTAACCACGATTTCATCGAAGAACATAATGTTCTAGCATTTAGAATATAATGCTACCATCCAAGATTCTATATACTCATGAATATTGCATAGCATTGCAAGTGGTGTCTACATCTATCCATGTTTTACAAATTGAATAGCATGATCATGACACCAAGGATAAGATTCCAATATCCATAGTTTCTTAAATCAGTCATGGACAATTAAATAAAAGCTTTTTCTAATTTATCCTTAATACAACTCAAACCTTAAGAAAAACGTAGAATACAGTTTTTTCATCGAATCACAGAAGGAGAAAAGAACCAGCATTGACCAACCACAAAAGAAAGGAAACGTAATGCCACAAATGAAGAAAGTTCAATAATCTCACCTTCACCATAGGGATAAACCAGTCTACTAAATCACTTTCCTTCATTTGGGCCCCAATTCGACACAGTGATTCTACGGTCTTGTCCCTTACACAAGTTTCTTCCACAGTGCATAGAGTTTCCAAAGGGGGAAGCAAAACATGGGCATATTCCACTCCACCAACATAGGAAATAAATACCCCCAATTCTTCAGCCATCGCAAGAAGTACCTCATCATCATCATCATTATGGGACTTCAAATGAGTGTTGCAAATAAGAAAAATCAAAACATAAGTCATAATTAAAAAATTCAAATTACTATGTAAAATTAAATGAAATAAATGAACAAGCACTTACCCTAACAATCTCCCAAACTAGCTCCTTGAGCTCATTAGGCACATCAGTCCATTTGAGGTAAACGGGAGACACATAGGTCCTCACAACCTCCCCTATCTTAGAGGACAACTGCACTGAGTTGTCTCCAATAGGTTGCCCATTTTCCCCAAATGTGACGGGGAAGTCCACCTGTTGCAATAGGCCATTGTTAGAAAATTTTCAAGTTCAGATAATACAGGTGCTACAATCAAATAACAGGAAATTGCAAGGTCTTTGAAGAAGTCCCCAAATATAAGAGCAAAATTTAAATATAATTCTGCATTTGAATCAGTTAATTACAAAGTACAAACCATATACCTTGGAAAGGAACAGAAGGCAGGAATGCAATGGACACTAGACCTTCAGGTAAAAAAATGCATTTGAGTTCTATAGCTAGAAGATCATAGAAGTGGAATCTATCTATAATTCCAAAGAAGAAAGCATCTATTCCCTCCTTATCGAATATATGCATGGGTAACTGGTGTGCATTTTTCCACTTTAGCTTTACTTCATAGCCATTAGATTTGACATTCTGCTCACTTTAATTAGCCATATTTTGAAAAATCAAGACAGGCCTAAATTTCAGTCAGTTACTGGATCAGGTTTATGGCTATCAATGGGTCAGGCCCAGGCTAGAGAACATACTTTTGAATAAGCCCAGCCCATCAGACTGAGCCCAAGTAGCTAGTTCAAAATCCTGCCTTGAAGCAACTTGGGCCTGGCCCATTGACAGCCACATCAAGATTAAATCAGGACTTGGCATGTTTATGGGTCAGGTCATTAAAAAAATAATTTAGAATAATATTTTATTTTATAATATATTAACAAAAGGTCTTACCATTCTAAGGAAAGAAGCAAGTTCATTGAGAATAAATCAAGTGCAATTACGAAAACCAGACCTGATATCAGCATTAAAGAAACATAAAATAATGTCTAGGTTGTATCAGAAGTGAGGATAGACATGTTTTGTACTCAGTGAGTATCCTTTCACCATTATATCATATTTTAAGATGTGTTATTAAAGCTACTTAGAGTAATGAGGATTGATATACATCGACAACAGAATATAAAAGCCCTTACAGGCGTTACAGTATTGTTTCATTATTTTCCTTGTGTGGCTTTTCAGTGATTACAAAGTATGAAACGGATGAAACAATACATACCCTCATGAGAGCTACCCTTAACAGTAGAAACAGAAGATGATGACGAGGTATAATGCGACATAGTACCTACAACCACATTTAAATAAAAAAACTCAATATTATGAAACAAATATTGGCTTGTATAAAGAATGATAGAAATCTTGAATCTAAAAATGTTGAGATTAAAAGACATAAGCAATAATCATGTAGTGTACATAAATAGATTCATAAGTTAAAAAAAATGATGATAATACTAAGTTATGAGTAGTACTTTGGACACACTTAAAAGCATGCAAATCATGACATGGAGGCACCAAAGATTTCAATAATCAACTCAAGAACCAAAACATTACAAAGTAGGAGACAAATACCTTTCACAAACAATTTGTTGCAGACTTCTAGTGACAAGTTCTAGTGCCTGAAATGCTAAGAGTAATCTTCATCATCACCATTTATATCCTCTTCCATGATATCATCTTGTAATGTTGCTGCTATTGTATTTTCATTCATTCTTGCTTCAAAGACTAAGGGATCTTCAAAAGAGTCCACGTCACGATTCAATCTCTTTGGAACATCCAAGACAACATGCCACTCTTCGGATGGCCTACTATGATGTTTGCAATAGAAGACTTGAGTTGCTTGATAAGCAAGAATAAATGGCTCATCATTTTCTTTTGTATTTCTCTTTAACCTCCTCATATTAACATATATCAAATTTGTTAGGATTTTAGGATTTTAAAAGAAAGGTTCTCATTAGTACTCTGTTTTTCTGAAAGTATCTTTTGATTTCTTGAAAAATCTCCTTGAATCAACTGAAAGTATAGTAAAAACATGACAAAAGAGAAATCAGCTTCTTTTATAAAGTTTTATATCTTATTTTTGATTGAATCATGTTTGTTGTTTTTGATCTGAATTATATGCTTTGAAGTGCTGATATACTGTAATTTATCACTTGTTCAAATTCAATTGAGAGTCCCGGAGAATGGTTGGACCACGCAGAAGGTTTTCCATTTCTTGAACTTTTGTTGTGAATACAGGCTATGCATCTGTTTCTGTGTATCTTGTTGTGTTTATGAACTTGTTTTTGGTGTTTATGTTCTTTTTGGATCCATAGCTTTGGATTATATTTTACAGTTTGATGGACGGTGTTTGTGTTTCGGCGGGATATACAACATATAAAGCCTGAGGTTTGCTTGATATCTATGTCACTAATTGAAGCTCTTTTTGGTATTTTTTTCTTCTTCTAATCTTTATGAGATTTACTTCAGTGCTATGAAGTGATAAATGATGTTGCATTATTGTCAGATCATACAACATATTTTGCTTGATTTGCCTAGTCTTGTATTCTTCACAACATACGCACTTTTGGTCTTGTTTTGGGCTGAAATTTATTACCAGGTTGATTTTGATTTTTGGCTGGTTGGTTTTACTTGTGTTAGTTGACTTGTGATTATTGCTTGCACCTTTTTGGTTTTTCTTATCATATGGTATTTGGCAGGCACGTGCTGCCTACTTATGGACTTAGGTCTTGAATATTCATGAATGTTTGCCATGTGTACATTGGTGCTACAAAGTTTTGCCTTTTGGAAATACCTATCTATGGCCTCTATTTGTTGTGCATTATATCTTCTCATATGATGGTGGAAATTAATGTTGGTTTATCCATCTGATAATATAGATCTTCTTTGCAGGTTGGAAGATCGTATTTTATTGCTTCAAAGTGTTGTAGTTGCCAATTAGATCAACCATCCCTGAGTGGGTGAAATTTATATTATGAGACTTATAGCCTATAAAGTTAGGATGAAAAAATGGGTATACTATGTGCTGCTAGCTTCACTTAAACATGGGAAAGTATTAAGTGATCTCTCTCTCTCTCTCTCTCTCTCTCTCTCTCTCTCTCTCTCTCTCTCTCTCTCTCTCTCTCTCTGTGATGTTAATTACAGAACTGAAATTAGAGTTGATAGCATGTGTGTTGCCTGTTCAACTTAACACACCATAACAACACATCGAGTAAGAGCTGATAAAATATTTGCTCTCAAATTATTCATGTGAATGCAGCTTTTAGTAAGGTCAACAAGCAGTCATTCAAGTCAAAAGAGGCAGGATACTCCTCAGCCTACCCATATAATCTAAGGAGTTCAGATCAAGACTTGCTTGTGCAGTCACCCCAATCATCTCATATTGGGCACCCTGAAGTGGAAATTGTTGAAGCAAATGAAGGCATCCAGCAGACTACAATGGGAGATTCACAGTTACAGCATAGGACTGAAGCAAGGATAGGAAGAAGGAAAGAAGAGAGGGAAAGGGTCATGGAAGTAAAGATAGAGAAAGGGCTAAGATTGATTTATTGGAGGGCTTCTTCCACCAAAAAAGGTAAAACTTGGCAACTCTATGGTTTTTATTTCTTTTAGAAATGAAGTGGATGAACCTTCTCAGAAAGTTGTGGGTTGATTTTGTGTTATGTTTTTATGTATTTCTAAATATTGTAAATTGTACATTCAAATTCAAGCTAGTATATCGTTTTTTTTTTTAAATAAACTAACTGATATTGTGTGATATTAATGTGTGGACGTGAATGCTACTATTTATGGCTTTATGGATCCATGTGTGCAAATGGTGTCGATGTACCTCTTATTATTCCTCTTCCATGTCATGGAACTTCCTGCTTATCCTATATGCAGAAGGAGGTTTTACTTTGGGGCCCACCTCGGCTATGGTATAGACCATTTCCCAATAATACAGTGAATTTGCCACATTTGATGGAATTCGATTTTAGTTACAATGTTTGGAAATAGCCCAACCCATTATTATAGAAAAATAATCTAGGAATTGACATAAGGGGCGCAAGAATCAGAATCTGCATATCAATCTTTAAAGAACCATTGATAAAAATCACATGCTTCAGAGAAACAAAATGGTGGGCACTTGCATCTGAAACTTCTAATCCATAACAAGCAATAGGACATTTCTAAACAAATTGGTGTTAAGAGATAAGTTGTTATATTACAACCACTAACACCATCATTACCAAACCTTTATCCCATCTATATGCGGTCAGCAAATAAGTTGTTATTACCAAACCTTTATCCCATCTATTCTTCATATTTTTTTTGTCAAGTTCTTTGTTTTTTTTTTATCTATAATGTTTTTATCAATTGAGAATTTACAATGTTATTCATGCTACAAAGAGCAAATATACATCCTCCAAAGAGAAATGTGAATCAAACAGCAACTAAATTGCAAGTGTATCTTCCAAACACCCACTTAAATACAAAGCAACAACAAAGAGTCACCAAATAGAGTGTTGTCTACATGTTAGGGCAGTAACCTCAGCAATCACACGACTTAATTTAGGCTAGGCAACATATCCAACAAATACAAATGTATCTAAAGTGACAACAATGTGAATGGGGTAGAGTGATCCTAGTGAATCTTAAAAGTTAACACCCTAAAAAGACTCCAAGTGATCTTCTTCGCATATTTCATTCTGACAGATCTTCTTAAAAGTTCAATTCAAGATCTTTGGCCGAAACTTGCACATGCATAAACTATATGAGGCCATATGCAATAAAGTTAGGCACAACACTTCAATTCAAGTTCCTTTTGCTATGACAAAATTCTATGAATGAGGGTGAAATAATTCGGACATTGGTACAGACATAGCCATTTGAGCTTCATTGAGGACACTCATGCCAGTTTGTTATTTTGCTTACTACTGGTCACACTTCTTAATTTGAGGTACTAAGTATCCTACATTAGAATTGGTTAATGATCAGAATCAAAATGGGAACAAAATGAGAGAGAGAGAGAGAGAGAGAGAGAGAGAGAGAGAGAATAAATGAACTCACGTGGGTCAACCTAGCCATCTAGTTTTTGGACTAGAAGAGACAGTGCTTGTACAAAAGATCAAGAATTGCATTGATTGTATAATTTCTCTTAATCTATTATCTTAATCAAACAACTGGATAATTTCTAAGTTGTCATCTTCATAATCATCAAAGGTCCCACCAAATGCGTGGCTTAAATGTAGATCAACACAAAATATAAAACAAAAGATCCACTGCATGGGTAACATCATATTGATCAGACAATCGTAAATTCTAAACTAGTTAATGGTCATCAAATAAACAGCTAGAAAATACAAACAGTCCATGATAAAATTCAAGGGGCAAAGTTTCTTTATCCAGATTAAAGATCCAATTGCGTAGGGATCCCTGGTTAAGGTACATCTGAGAGCACTCTGCTTATTGAGAGTTCTTAGCACACTTTGGAACAACACCCTCCCCACCTCTCCACCCCCAACCAAAAAAATAAAAACCCTAGAACCTTTTGGTCAATGACTGGGATTTCATTATCCTAGACAAAATCTCCTCCAAAGTGGAATATGGCTAATACAGCAGTTAATTTGAAATCCTATTGGTGAACACAGGCAAGAGAGTAATACCACTAGCTATCTCATTGAATGGATCAGCACATGCAAGGTGTCCAACGAGAATGATAATTTACTGAATTTGACACAAGTCTTTGGGTTATGGTTTATTTACTCCCAAAAGCAATAGTAGAGAAAAATACCTTACTATGAGATAAAATGTGCATTCTCCTACCTTGGCCAAGGCATGGGAAGCCAAAGCCAACAACCTATTATACATCACTCGCTGGGGCCTTTTTCTTAGATAATATCATTCTAACTTCTTAACAAGCCATGACCTGCAAGTCAATCCTAAAATGCCTTCTTGACATGATAATTCATAGAGTTAAAATATGCATGTCGAACCAATAATCGAAAACATCCCTAAGGTGGAGTTGAATCTGTTGCAGTGGGCTGGACATGTTGCAAGTGGGAGCAGTGCAGGTGGAAGAGCAGTGCAGGGGGACGGCGGTGCAGGTGGAGTTGCAGGCTGAAATCAGTTGGGCATTCAGGCTGAAATCAGGTGGTAATTCAGGCTGAAATCAGGTGGGGTTTCAGCTGGAATCAAGTGGGGGTTTCAGCTGAAATCAGGCGGGGGTTTCAGCTGAAAGCAAGTGGCTTTTTTGCTGAAATCAGGTGGCTGGGCAGCGCAGGTGGAGGACCAGTATAGGTGGCTGGACAGGGGCAGTGCAGGCTGAGATCAGTGCAGGTGGAAGGGGCAGTGGCTGGGGTCAGGGGAGCTGGTTTCAGGTCGCTGGTTCAGGTGGAGGAGCTGCAACGCAGCCGGGGAGGAGGACTGGCTGCAGGCAGGGAAGGAGGTGTGTTCGGTTGGCCGCTGGGGAAAGAGTTCAGGTTGGCCAGCTGACATTTATAAAAATCTGAACCTTATTAAAAAATCATAAAAGCTACTCTTATCATTTAATAGATTCCAAATCCATTTTTCCTAGTACTGACAAATCAACCCATAAAAAACCTATAATTCTCACTTCCCATTTTTGTAACCAGTAATACCTTTTCTGGATACAAGCTATTGTAAATTATAAGATTTTAGAATTATGTGCATAACATATCACGTGTTGTTTGCATCTATCCATTTACAAGTTATATGGCAATGCTCATAACAAATATCTACATGAACGGAGAATCATTTTGACTTGTTTTGTGGAAGTTCCAAAGACAAAGGCAACACAGAATAATCTTAGTCCTCTGATATAAAACCCCTCATAGTTTCTTTCTATCCTTTTGTGGTTTCTCAGGAAAGGTGTTCTTCAAAAGAGGATTATGATATTAGTACACTAAATGTCTTGACTTCAAAATAATCAATTGATTATCACATTTAAAATATCCACAGCAGAGTTTGCACCGGTTGGCTTCAAGACTGATGCAAGTATCATACGATAGCACTGCATATTGCCGATGACTCTTGTGCAGCTTCAAGATTGATATGCACCAGCAAGTATCATATGATTAAAACTGCATATCTACTGTGAATTTTGACCTATTTTGTCCATGCTTTGACAGTACATGCAAAACGTTGTCATATAACTAGTTCACCAATATATCCAAAAAAGAACTTCAATGTGGTGGTGAGTGGTAATGATTCTTCCAATACTAATTGACATCAACACATTTTATTCATTTATTAAAATTATCAATTCATTGGCCCATCGTATGCAAAAACTTGCATATTATAATTTTATTTGAATTATTGTTTCACAAACACCCATTCATTGTAAGTTGTAACTAAACCCATGAGTGCAAGAAGGCCCACACACCCACCCATGCGCACCGCACGCACACAACTATCCTAGAGGATGCACTGTTAAACACAAAATGTAAATAAGGATCTCCTTTCATATTTGATTTTGGAATTTAATAATGTATAGAGAATAGAGATGACAAGAGCATGTGCATGGATCTGAATAGAAATAAATATCTCACCTAGTGATATTGCAACTATTCCACCCATTAGATACTGGGCAGTATAGAGATAATCCAGCATGTCTTTCTCCTCTTCATCAGATAAATCTTCATTCGCCTTCAATAGAAAAATATGCTCCATAATTTTTCTGCCATGACAAAGCAGTTACTACAATTAAGTGAAAACATTATGCCCCAGAAGTAGAACTACTGGGTGGTTGAAACAAATTTATTTCAAGGACCCAAAAATATACCCATGGTCAACATGTCCCGTGTAAAATGGCACAAATTGAGTCATTGACTAGATGTGGACAAGCGCCACTTGAGCTAAAAATCAAGGGAATTCATTCGGTCCATGACATGTAGCCCTTTGGTGGATTCTGTTAAATGTAATCAGAGTTCTACCCAAAATACCGCATTTGCGGTAAGACAATATAATTTCTTTGATAACAGCATAAAAACTTATGGGATGGAGAAAGCACCTTTTTCTCATGTATTGAGTTTCGCTCTCAATGCCAGAATTCCTTGAGCAGAAAAAATCACTCTCCAGCCATTTCTCTTGCTGAAACGCCTATACGCCAATCCATTGAATCTTAACACTGGAAATTCAAACCGAACAAAACAAAAAGGACGTTGAACTCGTCGTTGATCATTGAACATTCTCTTCACAGTGAAATCACAGCAATGGAAAAGCACAGATGCAAGCAGAAAAATCACAACTAAAACGCATCATCAATTTCTAAAGCCCCCTCTTTCCATTGAATCGAACACAACACACAGAAAAAACCCATACAAAATCCGAGATTTTCAGCAGCTGAGAAAACAACCCTTCAAATCTCTACAGTTCCGTAACACGAAATCAAAACGAAATCTTTGATGAAGAACGATATGCATCAATCAAACTCACCATAAGAGGGCGTTTTCAGTGAGAATTCGACAAGTGGCGAAGGAGAGAATTTGGAACGTTTGGAAGGAGAGAGGGGAAGTTGGCCGGAAGCAGAGAGAGAGAGAAGGGCCGGCTGCAGCAATTAATTTCATTCGATTGGGATTGAAATTTGGGAAAAAAAAATGACAATGTCGTTCGAAACTAGGAGGAGTAAAAGAGGCAAAAGTCCCTGTACGAACACCAAAATGGGCATTACCGTGTATTTCACACTAAATCCGTATAATACAAGTTTACTTTTGCTCATGTATGATACTACTTACAAAGATATCAGTCACAAAAAATCATTCACATTCCAAGATATGGATGCCAAAGAAACTGAAACTATTGTTTTGTTAGGATGTACCTTATGTCAACCAAGGAACCATTCAGGTAGAGAGAAAAAATAAAAATGAATACTTCTATTGACATCCACAGGCTTCTTCCACTGCACCGTGTAAGAGAACCAAATCTTTGTTAACCGATGAGTAAGTGGAGATCACTTCAATTTAAGGATGCACTTCTAACCATTTAACAGCCTTGTTAAGGGTATGTGGCACGAGATCAATTGTAGAATATTCTCTCAGAACATGCATATACTCTATCAGATGGCACCAACTACAGACATCCCCAGACCCATAAATCAGGTCATATGCTCATGTTGGAAATGGCTGCATTGCCCGATATCATAGATCCCATAAGTAAGGTTAAGAATAGCAACAAACATAAGAAAAAACATTTTATAATTGCAGATGGGATGATCTATAGATGGTTTTTAGGGGTGGAAAATCATTAAGAACTTGAATTCCTACTCATACGAACTTGAATTTTGTGCCCGACATTGTTTTTTTATAACGATATCGCTATCATCATTTATAGTTTCTCCATCCATTTTTTGTGTCCAATAAGAAAATGATGGTGACTTTATATTGAGATGCATAAACAATAAGTTTGGGAGGCATGTATTCTCTCTCTCTCTCTCTCTCTCTCTCTCTCTCTCTCTCTCTCTCTCTCTCTCTCTCTCTCTCATAATCCATTATGATCTGTCAAGTGGACAATGCCACAGGTGTATGTATATACGTTAACCTTCTTGCATAACCATCTTTTCTAATGACTTGATTGAAGTAGTCAAATTTCATCTTCCATCATTGCTGTATATAGCACATATGATGTGGTTCTTTTGTCTTTTCTTGACATTGTAACAGCTCCAAAAAGAAAGAATAATAGTATAATTAGCTGAAATTATAGTGTGGCGTGTGCAGTGAAGAGGGTTCATCGGAGGCGCAGCTTGGCCAAACTCATGTCATGGCCTTTGTGACTTCTCAACTGGTGCAACCTTATCGAGATCGGCCAAATGAAGGGACTCTTTCTATATTCACTGAGTTCTCGCCCATGGCTGATCCTTCGTTTGAGCCAGGGCATCCTGGAGAATATGCTGTAGAGCTAGGATGCATAGTTGATCGTCGCCTAAGGTGGGAACAATTCATTTTTTGCTTGACCACCTTTACTTAGAGATTTACTTTGTGCCACGAATAAAATTCCATTCTTATTAAGATTTATTGTGCAATGGACAAATTTTTTAAAATTTTTCTTCGTCACCTTTATTTATAGATTTAATTTATGTCATGGATCATCTACACACGACATATTTATGTATCTATCACTCATTTACACTGGGCTGATAAAAAAGTTACTAATTACGTAAGCATATATGTTAATGTCTAATTAAGTAATTATGCCATAGTCCTTTATTTGATTGACAAAGATTGTTCTATTAAAGGAATTGTTATTAGTTTCTTAGATTTTATGAGTTGAATCTTATAATTTAAATTGAATATTATGTATCTATTGTTCGTTTACACTAGGCTGATAAAAAGTTTCTTATCATGTCAGTATTATGCAATAGTCCTTTATTTGACTCACAAGATTGCTCTATTAAAGGAATTGTTATTAGTTTCTCAGACTTTATTAATTGAATTGAATCTTAAGATTTAGACTGAATCTTATGGAAAAGAATTTGAAGCTTTTTTTTTCAGATTTTTTACGAGAATCTTACAATATACAATTTTGCTCTTATGACCTACAAATCCTTGTATAAGGTCATGGTTCTATTCAACAATCCTTACGAATCCCTGACACTATTTCTAGCAAAATGAATCCAGTATGGTTATGTGAGCACTGATACTCTCTTCAGCAAAATGAATTCTAACTGAATCCTTACTAAAAGAGCTTTTAAATTTACTTCCCAGTTTGAAAACAGGGAGTGTGTGCGTCTCTAATCAGACCACAAAGTCTACGATGAACTTGCATGTGTACACTCTTCTTTTAAAAATTAAAACCTGACTGGAATACAGGTCTAGATTGATCATTAGGTGGACACAGGCAAGTTCATTTTCCAGTAGTATTAAAAGAGGAAGGAACTTTCAGCGGTATTCCTTGATCTTGAAGAATGTGTTTCAGCCACAGTTGTAGAAGCTTGAGTTATGATATAAATTGTAGAAGCGAGGATCTCCAGCTCATCACTGGACTTCCTAACCACACTAGCAATTTAAATGTGGGTAACAATTTAAGTGTATACCTGTCATGATTTCCAGATGCTCAACACCCCATGCGGTTTGGCTATTTGACTCGCGGCTCAGATATCAGATTTTGGGATTGAATCTTTGAAGCTTGAAGATATCAGATACTAGGACTTAAAACCCAAGTGTAGAATCTGTGAGCGGTAAACTATACCTATTAGGAAAATGTATTTCTGAGCCAAATCCATTACCTTTCTCATTGTTTATGCACCCCATTATAAAATCATAGTCATTTTGTTGTTGGAGACAAAAAATGGGCGAAGAGCCTATAAATAATTGTAACGATATCGTAATCAGAAAATTTTGAAAACTAGATTTTGAGTGAAATCGTGAATCTTTCTTATTGTTTATGCATCTCAATATAAAGTCACCATCATTTTCTTGTTGGACACAAAAAATGGATGGAGAAACTATAAATGATGGTAGCGATATCGTTATCAAAAAACAATGTCGGGCATAAAATTCAAGTTCGTATAAGTAGGAATTCAATTTCTTAATGATTTTCCACCCCTAAAAACCATCTATAGATCATCCCATCTGCAATTATAAAATGTTTTTTCTTATGTTTGTTGCTATTCTTAACCTTACTTATGGGATCTATGATATCGGGCAATGCTGCCATTTCCAACATCAGCATAGACCTGATTTATGGGTCTGGGGATGTCTGTAGTTGGTGCCATCCGATAGAGTATATGCATGTTCTGAGAGAATATTCTACAATTGATCTCGTGCCACATACCCTTAACAAGGTTGTTAAATGGTTAGAAGTGCATCCTTAAATTGAAGTGATCTCCACTTACTCATCGGTTAACAAAGATTTGGTTCTCTTGCACGCTGCAGTGGAAGAAGCCTGTGGATGTCAATAGAAGTATTCATTTCTATTTTTTCTCTCTACCTGAATGGTTCCGTGGTTTACATAAGGTACATCCTAACAAAATAATAGTTTCAGTTTCTTTGGCATCCATATCTTGGAATGTGAATGATTTTTTGTGACTGATATCTTTGTAAGTAGTATCATACATGAGCAAAAGTAAACTTGTATTATACGGATTTAGTGTGAAATACACGGTAATGCCCATTTTGGTGTTCATACAAGGATTTTTTACTCTTTTATCCCTCCTAGTTTCGAACGACATCGTCATCTTTTTTTCCCAAATTTCAATCCCAATCGAATGAAATTAATTGTTGCAGCTGGCCCTTCTCTCTCTGCTCGGCTTCCGGCCAACTTCCCCTCTCTCCTTCCAAACGTTCCAAATTCTCTCTTTCGCCACTTGTCGAATTCTCACTGAAAACGCCCTCTTATGGTGAGTTTGATTGATGCATATCGTTCTTCATCAAAGATTTCGTTTTGATTTCGCGTTACGGAACTGTAGAGATTTGAAGGGTTGTTTTCTCAGCTGCTGAAAATCTCGGATTTTGTATGGGTTTTTTCTGTGTGTTGTGTTCGATTCAATGGAAAGAGGGGGCTTTAGAAATTGATGATGCGTTTTAGTTGTTCTGCTTGCATCTGTGCTTTTCCATTGCTGTGATTTCACTGTGAAGAGAATGTTCAATGATCAACGACGAGTTCAACGTCCTTTTTGTTTTGTTCGGTTTGAATTTCCAGTGTTAAGATTCAATGGATTGGCGTATAGGCGTTTCTGCAAGAGAAATGGCTGGAGAGTGATTTTTTCTGCTCAGGGAATTCTGGCATTGAGAGCGAAACTCAATACATGAGAAAAAGGTGCTTTCTCCATCCCATAAGTTTTTATGCTGTTATCAAAGAAATTATATTGTCTTACCGCAAATGCGGTATTTTGGGTAGAAATCTGATTACATTTAACAGAATCCACCAAAGGGCTACATGTCATGGACCGAATGAATTCCCTTGATTTTTAGCTCAAGTGGCGCTTGTCCACATCTAATCAATGACTCAATTTGTGCCATTTTACACGGGACATGTTGACCATGGGTATATTTTTGGGTCCTTGAAATAAATTTGTTTCAACCACCCAGTAGTTCTACTTCCGGGGCATAATGTTTTCAATTAACTATAGTGACTGCTTTGTCATAGCAGAAAAATTGTGGAGCATATTTTTCTATTGAAGGCGAATGAAGATTTATCTGATGAAGAGGAGAAAGACATGCTGGATTATCTCTATACTGCCCAGTATCTAATGGGTGGAATAGTTGCAATATAACTAGGTGAGTTATTTATTTCTATTCAGATCCATGCACATGCTCTTGTCATCTCTATTCTCTATACATTATTAAATTCCAAAATCAAATATGAAAGGAGATCCTTATTTACATTTTGTGTTTAACAGTGCATCCTCTAGGATAGTTGTGTGCGTGCGGTGCGCATGGGTGGGTGTGTGGGCCTTCTTGCACTCATGGGTTCAGTTACAACTTACAATGAATGGGTGTTTGTGAAACAATAATTAAAATAAAATTATAATATGCAAGTTTTCGCATACGATGGGCCAATGAATTGATAATTTTAATAAATGAATAAAATGTGATGATGTCAATTAGTATTGGATGAATCATTACCAGTCACCACCACATTGAAGTTCTTTTTTGGATATATTGGTGAACTAGTTATATGACAACATTTTGCATGTACTGTCAAAGCATGGACAAAATAGGTCAAAATTCACAGTAGATATGCAGTTTTAATCATATGATACTTGCTGGTGCATATCAATCTTGAAGCTGCACAAGAGTCATCGGCAATATGCAGTGCTGTCGTATGATACTTGCATCAGTCTTGAAGCCAACCGGTGCAAACTCTGCTGTGGATATTTTAAATGTGATAATCAATTGATTATTTTGAAGTCAAGACATTTAGTGTACTAATATCATAATCCTCTTTTGAAGAACACCTTTCCTGAGAAACCACAAAAGGATAGAAAGAAACTGTGAGGGGTTTTATATCAGAGGACTAAGATTATTATGTGTTGCCTTTGTCTTTGGAACTTCCACAAAACAAGTCAAAATGATTCTCCGTTCATGTAGATATTTGTTATGAGCATTGCCATATAACTTGTAAATGGATAGATGCAAACAACACGTGATATGTTATGCACTTAAAATCTTATAATTTACAATAGCTTGTATCCAGAAAAGGTATTACTAGTTACAAAAATGGGAAGTGAGAATTATAGGTTTTTTATGGGTTGATTTGTGAGTACTAGGAAAAATGGATTTGGAATATGTTAAATGATAAGAGTAGCTTTTATGATTTTTTTAATAAGGTTCGGATTTTTATAAATGTCAGCTCCCTGCACCCTTTGGCCAGCGGCCAACCTGAACTCTTTCCCCAGCGGCCAACCGAACACCCCTCCTTCCCTGCCTGCAGCCAGTCCTCCTCCCCGGCTGCGCTGCAGCTCCTCCACCTGAACCTGCACAACCTGAACCAGCCACCTGAAACCAGCTCCCCTAACCCCAGCCACTGCCCCTTCCACCTGCACTGATCTCAGCCTGCACTGCCCCTGTCCAGCCACCTGTACTGGTCCTCCACCTGCGCTGCCCAGCCACCTGATTTCAGCAAAAAAGCCACTTGATTTCAGCTGAAACCCCCACCTAATTTCAGCTTAAACCCCCACTTGATTCCAGCTGAAACCCCACCTGATTTCAGCCTGAATTACCACCTGATTTCAGCCTGAATGCCCAACTGATTTCAGCCTGCAACTCCACCTACAACTCCACCTGCACCGCCATCCCCCTGCACTGCTCTTCCACCTGCACTGCTCCCACTTACAACATGTCCAGCCCACTGCAATAGATTCAACTCCACCTTCGGGATGTTTTCCATTATTGGTTTGACATGCATATTTTAACTCTATGAATTATCATGTCAAGTAGGCATTTTAGGATTAACTTGAAGGTCATGGCTTGTTAAGAAGTTAGAATGATATTATCTAAGAAAAAGGCCCTAGCGAGTGATGTATAATAGGTTGTTGGCTTTGACTTCCCATGCCTTGGCCAAGGTATGACCTTTAATGTTTATGTGGTAGGAGAATGCACATTTTAGCTCATAGCAAGGTATTTTTCTCTACTATTGCTTTTGGGAGTAAATAAACCATACCCTAAAGACTTGTGTCAAATTCAGTAAATTATCATTCTCATTGGACACCTTGCATGTGCTGATCCATTCAATTGGATAGCTAGTGGTATTACTCTCTTGCCTGTGTTCACCAATAGGATTTCAGTTAACTGGTGTATTGGCCATATTCCACTTTGGAGGAGATTTTGTCTAGGATAATGGAAATCCCAGTCATTGACCAAAAGGTTCTAGGGTTTTTATTTTTTTGGTTGGGGGTGGAGAGGTGGGGAGGGTGTTGTTCCAAAGTGTGCTAAGAACTCTCAATAAGCAGAGTGCTCTCAGATGTACCTTAACCAGGGTTCCCTACGCAATTGGACCTTTAATCTAGATAAAGAAACTTTGCCCCTTGAATTTTATCATGGACTGTTTGTATTTTCTAGCTGTTCGTTTGATGACCATTAACTAGTTAAGAATTTACAATTGTCTGATCAATATGATGTTACCCATGCAGTGGATCTTTTGTTTTATATTTTGTGTTGATCTACATTTAAGCCACTCATTTGGTGGGACCTTTGATGATTATGAAGATGATGGACCGCGCTCCTGCTCGGTTCCTACCGAGGTCGGCGGACGTGGGAGTCCGTTTGGTTCCGACCCTTTCGTAACCGGGGGGCAAGGGCGTGCATCAACATTTCTTTTTTTGTGTGGGTGTGCCAGATTTTCTATTTTACTTGGAATTGCAAGTGGTGATCCGGAGATCAACTTTCGCAAGTAAAAAGGAAATCAACTTCTTTCAAGTTTTCCATTGCACATATATTTAAGAAAGAGACATTTTCTTGGTTTGCCGTGAAAGGCGATTTTTTTTGGCATTTATAGCCGATTTTGGCATTTATAGCCGGTTTCTGGCGTTTATAACCGATTTTGGCATTTATAGCCGATTTACAATCCTTATCAATAATGAAAGACAAGAGTTGTGATTTTTGTCTCTTTTGAAAAAATACAAACTACAATGAAAAAGCAAGAAAAGGAGGATCTAACTTCTCAGGAGATTGTGGGGGACCCGTTTAGATTGACGGTCGCAAGCCATATGTGGGCTTCGCCATCATCCATGCAGATGAGAACAGAGGATGCTATTGATTCGCTTGGCTTTGCTATAACCTCAGGTTTTTAGAGAACAAAGACCAAAAGAAGGTCCTATGTCCAATAAAAAACCGAGTAGACGGGCTTGAAAAGCCATGTCTAAGCCATTGGCGGCAGAAGGAGAAGGCAAGGACCTTGGGGGGGGTGCCCCTCAAGGGACTTTTGTCACCTTGTAGTGGTGGTCGGTGTAGGATTTCCGCAGAGTTTTCTCTCTTAGATTTCTGATGCCTCTTTCTGTCTGAGTTTCCGAATTTTCTGCAGTCTATTGTCTGTGTGTTTGTGCTTTTTTCTGATTTTCCTTTTTTCTTGGAGAGCTCTCCTATTTATAGGCTTTTAGGTAGCCATTTAGGAGGGTTTATGAGCTTTGATTGTCATAAAGCTACATAAAGGGAGGAGTTACAGAATTGAATTCTTTATTTTGTAACTCCTTTTTCTTGGCTTCTGATTGGCCGGAGGAGATTGAGGGCATTTAATCGCCTTTAATCGCCATGATGGGAGGAGTTTCATGGGTTAAATGCCATGAATCTCTTGACTTGTAACTCCCGGATGCTTGCTTCTGATTGGTCCATCCAAAGAAATGAATTAATGACTGTAATAAAGCTAGTCAATTAATCCGCATTAAGTGGTCGCCGAGCAGTTGAAGAGTCGCGGGCCGTGCCCGTGTCTTTTGGGATTCTTCTGGCGATGATCATCGATGAATCTTCATGTAGATCGACATCAGATGACCATGTAATTTCAGGTGTTTGTTGCCAACAGCGGGTCGGTGCCATCTGTCCTGTCGATTTCTCGATCGGGTCGGGTAGAAAGCACACTTTTTTTGGTTGACCGGGTGGCGATCAATATTGTTTTTAATACTCTTGATGATTGACCCGTGTTTTGGACGGATGTCAAAGGACTTGGTGTCTCAAAAGCATGAATTTTGGAAAGTACCAGAGGCTGGGCGCTTCGAATCGCGAAAAAACGGTGAAAACCGGGGCTTCCGGGGCCTTCCCGGCGACCCCGGGCTCCAAGGTCGCCGGCGACCCTGGGCCAGGGTCGCATGGGGGGGTTTTCCCCCCTTTGTGTCCCGTTTTGTGTCCGTTTTGCTGTTTCTCGATTCTTTTTCTTCTGTATTTTTCCTTGACATTTTAACCATTTATTGGCCTGATTTCTTTGTAGGAAACCTGATGAGAATCCTTGCATTTTATTTTGCAAAGTTTCCAATTTCCTGAGAAAGCCGAAGACTTTGTCGCGCAGAGCTGCCGATTTTCCGTCAGAAGCTGAAACTGGGTCAAACGATGTCGGAATGACCTGAAATTTGGTCTGAAGCCTCCTGAGCAATAAATAAGACCAACCATAGGCTTTTGTTTGAGTTTTCAAGCCGTTTGGGGTCCTATCACTAGTAGACTTGCTTTTGTCGCGATGAAGATGTCGCAGTTTGATGTGCGGTCAACCGATGTCCGATTGACTTGAAATTTGACAGGGAACCTATTGGAGTCATTTTAAGATGATCCATAGGCTCTGTCTTGGAAACCATGGTCCCGGAGAGCTTTGCCGTCGAGAGGCCTGATTTGGCTTCCGAGCGTCAAACTATGGTCAAATGTTTTTGAAATGACCTGAAATTTGACGTGTAGCCCTTTATAAGCATTTTGAAGCCGTCCATGTGCTCTATCTGATGAGTAGTGGCCTCGGTGGTTCTCGCCGCCGAGAGGCTTGATTTAGCTGTTCGAGGGTTGATATAGGGTCAAACGTTGTCGGTTTGACTCGGAACTTGACGTGGAGCCTTTTGGAAGTATTTTGAGACCATCCATCGGCTCTGATCGAAGATTTGGTGTCTCCGATGCTTTTGCCGCCGAGAGCTCCTTTTCGGCTGTCGGAGAAGCGAAGTTCGGCCAAATAATTTTGAAATGGCCCGAAACTTCTTGTGTACTCCTCTTTTGGCTGTCTTGAAGGATCTTGCAGTTTTTGTTTGATTCTGACAAGATTTGATTTTTGGAAGTAGCATTGCCTATTTATGGCAGGTTGCGACTTCATGTAGCTCTTTAGATCTTGAAGAGGCAAAGTGACATTTTTGGTGTCAACAAATGCCCCCTCGAGGTACAGCGACGAGTTGCTTAACTTTTGTAGTCGATGTGCCTCAAAGAGATTTTTGAAGGAGAGCCTGTGACTTGACCAAGAGTCTTTGAGCAGTCTTTCTTTTTGGTATTTTGTAGCCTTTTGAGCTTCCAGGGGAATTTTATGGTAGTGAAAGGGATCACGTACCATCTCGAGGCAAAGTTTTGAAGATGACATCAAGGATGTGGGTTTGGGTTTTGACCTTGTTGTCGGATGTGAATTTCGACCCCCCCCAAAAAAAGGAAAGAAAGGGGAATTTGCATTTGCGTGGGGAAATCTCTATTCGTCTATATATGCTATTTAAATTTTACATCGAAAATGAGGATTCCGACTATCCTCAAAATCAATGGATCACGATCGCCAGCTACGGATACGGCCGTAACACCGTTCTTCGACTAAAGCCGAAGAAATGTGGGGAGAAAATAAGTGGGTGGGTTCTTCCTCTCGTCTAATGTGCTGCCGGCAACACACGACGGTTGTCCTGTCACATTAATTTGGGTCTCTTTGGGTCTTTTTAATATAGGGTCAAATTAGGGTCATGAGTTAAAGTCCAAATAAAGGTTAATCCTCACACAGCATAATCATAATAAATCCAAGTAAAATAAAGTAACTAAAATAAAGAAAATAAATGGGGGGAGGTGCCAAATATTTAAGAAGAGGATTGGCCCCGTTCCCGGGTACCCCCTTCAGATCCCTTGGCAAAATAAGGTTTAAAGGCTGACTTTTCAAATCAAAATGATGATGCAAATGAGACTTTGACTTGTGATTTCTGTGTTTTTCGTGTGCGATACACGAGTGATAAAAATGAAAGGCCGATGGGCCGTAATTGATTGGAGGTGGCCGATGGGCCAGTGTTTGTTTTAGGGTGGCCGATGGGCCGTGATTGTTTAAGGGTGGCCGATGGGCCGAAGTAAAAAAGTGTGTGTGAAATCACTCATCTCATCTCGTCATTCTCATTTATTCAATTTTAGAAGTCAGTTCTTCATTTCCTTTTATCATTAAGTTCAATTAAATATCTGGCACCTGAGGTGGAGGAAGAAATAAAGGAAAATCTTTTTGGGTTTATTTTGTTGGTTTTATAGTTTTTATGGATTTTTGATATGGGGCTAGAAGGGCCTAACTAGGGGATTTACTTGGATTTACGTAATTAATGCTTTATTACTGATCATCGGATTAACCCTTAACCTAAGGTCCTAGACCGCCCACATCAGCTTTCCCAATTCCCTAACGGAACAGGAAGAGTGATGGGGTGAAGCCTAATGCTCTAAACTACCTAACAAGGTAATCCAATTTGATCCTAGGGTGTAAATAGCCTAAGTTTGATAGTTCCTGCGCCTAAGCAGTTTGTTGAGTAAGATCTTAATTGATTCGATTTGTTGTGAGTTGTGGTTTTGATTGAGAGTGGTTTAGAGATGTTTTAAGGATCTGGTTAATGTGTTCTTCTATATTTTAAACTTATGTTATTTTTAATTTAAATCAGAATTCTAAAAAGTAGTCGAAAATCACAATTCAAGATTAAAAACAGGGTAGGCGCCCAGGGGGTGGAGCCTATCCTAACAGTTTATGCTTTTCAGACTTTTCGATCTCTTTTCAGAATTCTGGGGGTTTTAAGGGCTATGTTTTACTCTGAGGAATGTTTTAATGTCTCTGCTGTTCTAATGTCAAAGTGATGCGGGTCCGGATTTTGAAATAAAACGAGGATTCGTGTTTTAGTGCAAGTGGAAGGATAGGCACCAAAGGGGTGGCGCCCAGGTGAATTGGCAGGATGGGCGCCCAGGGAGTGGTGCCCAGGTGGTTTGCCTGTGATTTTGTGTTGTGCCGGATAGGATTTAATTATTGGTCTGTGGGTCCGGAGATTAATTTAGGTTCTGGTCTTAGTTAGTTTAAGTTGTAAGGTGTTTAATTATTAATTTTTAGTTGAATTGGTTGGGTAGGGTTGAATGTAGGCTAGGCGCCCAGGGGGTGGTGCCTAGGTGAAACTGGCAGGATGGGCACCCAGGGGGTGGCGCCCAGATGGATTGATAGGATAGGCGCCAAGGGATTGGTGCCTAGGTGGAATCTTTATGGTTTGGTCGGTTCCAAAGGGTTTTGGGTATTAAGTCCGAATCGATTAAGGTTCCAAGTGTTTTAAGGTTAAAGGTATTATGTTATGTTGATTGGGATTGGTTTGAGGTTTTAATTAATTAGGTTAAGTTGTGAATTTAGGGCTTTTTATGAAAAGGAGTAGGCTGGGCGCCCAGGGTGTGGTGCCCAGATGGATGTGTTTTATGGTTCGGTTGGGTTTTGTGATTCTTTGGTCAATCTCAGGTTTGAATTGATTTAAGGGTCTAGGATTTGATGGAAAGTGTTTATTCGTGTTCAGTTGGGGATGAATCGGGTTCCAATTAATTGGGTTTAATGGTTTCCTAAGGAATGGACGGGGTAGGTGGAATTCACAGGCTGGGCGCCCAGAGGGTGGTGCCCAGGTGGATTGACAGATTAGGCGCCAAGGGGGTGGTGCCTAAGTGGATTGACAGGCTGGGCGCCCAAGGAGTGGTGCCCAGGTGGCTGTCTTGAGGTTCGGCTTGGTTTTGACGTTCTAGGTTGATTCGAAGTTGGGTTTTGTGGTTTAATGCGTTTGGATGAAAAGTATCTTTTAGTATTCAGTTGAGAAAGAATTAGATTTAAGTTAATTAGGTTTAGTTTTTAATTGATTGGTTTCCAAGAAACGAGTAGTGTAGGTGGAGCTCACAGGCTGGGCGCCCAGAGGGTGGTGCCCAGGTGGATTGATAGGCTAGGCGCCCAGGGGGTGGTGCCCAGGTGACTGCCTTGTGGTTTGATTTGGTTCGATGGATTTTAAGTTAATCCGAGGGTGAATTGATTAGAGTCTTAGGTTTCTTAAGTCCTAAAGTGTTTTAAGTGTGCTAATTCGGGTTGGTTTAATTAGAAGTTTCAATTAGAAATTTCTTAGTAAAGGGATAGGATGGGCGCCAGGGGAGTGGTGCCCAGATGAATTGGAAGGCTAGGCGCCAGGGGAGTGGTGCCCAGGTGGATTGGAAGGCAGGGCGCCAGGGGAGTGGTGCCCAGGTGGATTGGAGAGTATGGGCGCCCAGGGAGTGGTGCCCAGGTGGATCTTTTTAGGGTTTGTTAGTTTTGTATCTTTTAGGTAGATTCGAGTTTAAGTTGGTTAAGATTTCAGGTCTTTCAAGTTAAAAGTATTTAGTGTGTTAATTAGGGTTGGTTAAAGTCTTAATTAATTAGATTAAATTTTAAATAGAACCTCTTAGGGAATGAATAGGCTGGGCGCCCAGGGAGTGGTGCCCAGGTGGATCTGGCAGCAGGGCACCCAGGGAGTGGCGCCCAGATGGATCTGTTTTAGGGTTTTAATTAAGTTCTTGGTTATTTTTAATCCGAATTAATTATCTCAAGATCTTTTGGATTAAAGGTATTTATTGTATTAATTGATGTGAGATTAGAGCCTTAACTAATTATGTTTAATCCTTAATTAGGGACCTTTAGTGAATAAGCAAGTTAAGCTCAAGAGAGGAGAAGCGGTTCCCTAAACAATCTTAGTGATTCCTTAGTCCAATTTCAGTCCAAATTAATTAGATTGTTTGTTCTAGGGTTCTTAATGATTTGGCAATTCTTAAGTTAATTAACTATGATATTTTAGGGTTTATCCTACTTAGGCACGAGATTTGATAATCTAGGCTATCTACCTACTATTTTTGGGTTTTCTTTGTATTTTTTAATTTGTTTTTGGTTTCTCCTCTAATTTACTAGAGAGTAAGGGAAGAGAAGAAATAGTTTTATGTTTTATGATTTTTTTTGGGTTTTTTATGACTTTATGTTTCAGATGATATGGTGGTGTGTGTGATAAAAATGATAATTTGAAGTTCAGAACATATCAAACAAGCAAACATATCATTGTTATGCGATTTCTAAATGAACTAAATGCGAGAGATCGAAACTTGTGCACAAAGGTGGAACAGTCCACCTAGGCGCCACACCTGTGGTGCCTACCCTGCTCAGTCAGGGTTTTCAAAGATTCGCAATGAATGCACAATAGTCTTAAGATTTTCAACACAATTTCGATATTTAGTAACTGATGCGGATGTCCTAATGCGAACTACTAATGATGCAACTAACAAATCTACGAGAAAATGATGTAACAAGTAGAGATCTAAAACCCAAACCCTTTCTCGGAAGGGTAGGCGCCCAGAGGGTGGCGCCTAGCCAAACCAGAGATGGTAGGCGCCCAGTGGGTGGCGCCCAGCCTTCTGAGATAGGCTTTTCACGACCTCCTCGATCTAAATGATGATGATGATGCTATAAATGCGAGATCTAACCTAGTTAAGCACTTAGAACTACGAAATCAATGCAGATCTACACCACTAGTATGAATCTAAACATGTTATTAATATGATGAGATGCTGATACCATTTTTATCAAGAACTAATATAGATCTATGATGCATGAATGATCCTAAGCATGTTTCTAAACAAAGATGATGATAAAATGCAGCAGAAGAATAGAAAGATCTAGGAATACCGGTTTGAATCACACTTTTCAAGTTCCTAGAACGAGGCTTACGCGAAGAACCATAGCTCTAGTTGAAGATATGGAAGTCTTCTCCTCTATTTCCCCTTCTTCTCCTCTAGATCTGAAGCTTTCTCTCTAATGGTGGCTACCTTTCTCCTTTTTGCTTATTCTCTATACTTTTCTCTCTTTTAGGGTAGCTCCCTTGTAAATGAGGTTAAGAGATCCTTAAATAGAGGTTTGGGATGAGTTTAGGAGGGCTAGGGCTTCATTAGTTCGTGTTTCTAGAAGGTTTCACGCATCCCAAGGCGGCTTAAGTGTTTTGGGATAAATTAGGGTTTGGAAAAGAGGCTGGGCGCCCATGGGGTGGTGCCCAGGTGACTGCATAGGGTGGGCGCCACAGGGCTGGCGCCTATGTGGACTGGTTCATGGTAGGCGCCCATGGGGTGGAGCCTACGTGGTTCGGATCATTCTCAAAGTTTGGTCCCATCTGAAGTCGGAATAGAATGGATAGATGTTCAATTGAGGGGACCTACACTAGCACTTAATTGACTGGGCGCCACAAGGGTGGTGCCCAGGTGGACTGGACAGTGTGGGCGCCCACCACAGGGTGCCTATGTGGACTGGAGAGTGTGGGCGCCACAAGGGTGGTGCCTAGATGGAAAGTTGTTTGGGTCTTTGTTTGGAGTGGTTACGGGCTGCCCTAAGTTAAGTTTGTGGAATAATAGGGTGGGCGCCACACATGTGGTGCCTAGGTGGGCTGAAGAGTATGGGCGCCACACATGGGGCGCCTAGATGGAATAAAGAGTGGGGTGGGCGCCACACATGGGGTGCCTAGGTGGAGTCAATTCATTTTCGGAGTTTGGTCCCTACGTTGAGTGGTTCCGGTCCATTTTAGGTCAAACTAGTGATTTTGGAGGGTGGGCGCCACACATGGGGCGCCTAGGTGACCATGACTAGTGAGGGCGCCACACATGGGGCGCCTAGGTGAATTTGAGTAGGGTGGGCGCCCCTTGGGTGGTGCCTAGATGAATTTCTGTTACTCTTTCTAAGGCAAACTTCGAAAACTCATAACTTTTGATCCGCTTATCGGATTTGGACGTTCTACATACCGTCGGAAAGCTCTTGAAGTGAAGAATCCAATGGTCTAACTGTCCTAATGATTATGGGCTGAGAAAAGATGGGGACCTCTGGATCAATGGATCCGGCTTCCTAACTTAGGGTAATCGGATGGCATTTGGGTAAACTTGGTGTAATCTTTGTAAGAACTGGCCTAAGCATGTCTTAAGTGGTTTGGAATAGGTTGAATAGTGTAGTAGGTCTGTCCTTGTGTGAAAGGTGGGTTGAACTCGAGATCTCGACGCGATTCGGCTTTCTTCTCACGAATTTCTAGAAGTCGTTGAACTAAGTCTGAAACTATCAAAAAGCATCTTCATTGTCATTAATTAATCTGAATTATGCCATTAATCATTCAATTATGAGTGAAATGGGGGCATCGCTATATATGACAGGTGTTTAAGGCTATCATAGGGGCCAAATGAGGTGTCTACAGTATGCCCCTCTTTGGAGAACAGCACGTGGAGAGTTGTGCTCCAAAGAAAGTAGACACACCACTCATGACTCACGGGAGGTTTTGAGCTCGCGGGAGTGGCTACCTATGGATGTATGCAATTGCAAACTCATTCCAAAGGTGAGGTTTACTTTTCTAGGATCGATTCTGATTCAGGGGAAAAAAGAAAAAAAAAAGAAGTTACGTGCCTACTGATTTGATTGGAAACCCGAGATCTGTGCCTCGGTGCCCGTGGTATTGCCACGTGGCGGGTTGGGAACTGTGCCCCAGTTGCTGAATTTAAAATGATGGTGGGAACTGTGCCCCAGTTGCTGAATTTAAAATGGTGGTGGGAACTGTGCCCCAGTGGTCTGAATCAGAAGTCGATCTTTCGATTAGCTAAATCACTATCAGAATTTCATTTGTTCTTGCAATAGAATTGATTTCAAATGGTCATATATAACGTCTTTTGACTTTCATCCACAGTCAAATGTTTAAAGCATAATTGAAACTAACTAGCAATAATGGGGATCTTAGTGGAAATCATAAACATAGTTCAAGCAATAGTGTGAGTGCATGTGAGAATGAGATGCATTTTTTTTTTTTTTTAAAAGAGATGTTTGATTTTGAAACTCGGGTATGCATCGAAAAAGCTAAATCAATGGAAGACAGTCACCGGAATAACCGTCACTCTCTAGGGATCTTGGTCTTCACCCAAGCTTAGACGAGAACCTAGGATAGATTCGATCGTCCTTTTTTTTTTTTTTTTGTGCTTATCATGGAGAGTTTCAAGCTACACGGTTTCCATCTTCCAACATCAAGATTCGAGTCGGCGAACACACAATTCGTGAGAACACGGTATTATGGTTGCCGTACCGATTATAAGCGCTTAAGGGAGGCCTACGGTGACTCAATTTCCAGACGTGAGGTAAAATCATGAAAATCATAGTTAGGGGTACTTACCTCAAGAGCTTTCCATAAATCTGATGTTATGGATCGTTGCTGCTTTCTTTCGTTGTTTGTTTGCCGAAGCTTGTGAACTTGTCATTAATCTCCATCAGTGTTCTTGAAGGTCCTTCATCTTGGTGTTTTTTTGCTTTCGATTCTGGATCCTGCATTGGACAAACACTAAAAGATTCTGCATTTTTCTTCGTTAGTACTCAGTTTTATAATTTGCAGAGGTAATCATTCTAATTTTATTGATGGAGATGGCATGAGATGCAGTGCACAATGTTAAATGTATGCGTGATGGGACTAATGTGCATGCAACGGGACCTTATGTGATGGGACAATGTTTCGGTTTGACGATGTGCGCTGCGCCTTTGTGTGTGTGCTCCCTTTTGGTTTTATTATTTATTTATTTATCATTTATTTATTGTTATTATTATTATTATCAACCATCATCAGTTCTTGTTCGGGTTCAACTTTTATAATTCTAGGACAACTTGGTTCAAAGAGACATTTGGTTCTCTAAGGTGATGGATAGGCGCCACAGGGGTGGTGCCCAGGTGGAATTGCATGAACATAGTCCGCCTTGAAGTAGAATTTTGAATCCAGAAGACAAGTCACCTAAGCATCCAAGGAGTAGCGTCCAATATGTGGTTCTAGTTCATTTTGGAATGGAGTTTTGACTTTAACGAAACAAGTTGTATTTAGAGTTGATCTTGAAGTAGAATTTCAAATCCAAGTGGGTTACCTGGGCGCCCAAGGAGTGGTGCCTAGGTGGAATTGTTAGTTCGTCTCGAAGTTGAATTTCCAAATTAAGAAGACAAGTGACCTGGGCGCCCAAGGAGTGGTGCCTAGGTGGAATTCTGAGTTAGTCTCGAAGTGAGTTTCAATTAAGGAGACAAGTTACCTGGGCGCCCAAGGAGTGGTGCCTAGGTGGAATTTTGAGTTGGTCTCGAGGTTGAGTTCGTGCTCAATCCATGGCAGTGAGAGTTCTTGTCGGAGCGAAAGTTTGAGTTTCAGAGGTGACCTGGGCGCCTGGGGTGTGGTGCCTAGGCGGAGTTTCGTCTCCAAGGCTTACAGTCCATTACAGACTAGAGTTCTGAATGCAGGGGATGAGTGACCTGGGCGCCCAAGGAGTGGTGCCTAGGTGGAATTTCGTCTCTCTCTAATTCTTTATGGGATTCGAACTCTAATCTATATAAGGGAATCAAAGCTACGAATTTCTTACAACTCCTGCTCTTCTAGATTTCGAATCTCAGAATTCTCAAGTCCTCCCTTGTTTCCAAGTGAGTATCTTCTCCTCTCCTTTTCTTTTGGAATGAATAACATGCCTCACATGTGTTTTGAATTGTCTAGATAATTTTACTTAGTCAATTTGATGCAAGTTTCCATGGTTTGGGTTGGGGACATTCTGATTAGTAGGCACCAATTGAGGAGGGTAGGCGCCACCCCTGTGGTGCCTATCCTCTCGGTTTGCACTAAAGACTCGCGAGTTCGAATTTCTAAGGTGTTTTCCTAAATTCTAGTTCTTTTCAGACTCGCAACATGATATATGAACACGACTCAGGAATACTAAGGGTCTCACCTTGGCCAAACAATGACATCTCCATGGGGGATATTTCTAGTTTGGGATGGGCGCCACCCCTGTGGTGCCCAGGTGGTCGGTCTCTTTTTTTTTTTTTTTTGTTTTTTTTGTTTATTAATTCGTTTGTTTTAGGTATTTGTTTTAACCCTTATTCTGTGCTTCAACTTGTTATCAATGTATTGTTTTCAATCTCATGAGGCTACTTTCATTAGTTATCTCCTTTCCTTCGTGTTTTAAGGTGGTGTGTTATATGGGCATGTAGTTTGGACTTTTGGCTCTCAAAAGGTGCCTAGGACAGCCATGTAGTAGCTTCGAAAATATCTCCCACAGATTGATGATGGCTCAGTAAAGTGATCATGGCTGAAACTGAACTCTTTGGGGAAAATCCGTTGAAATAGACCTGGGCGTCAACCCTGGGGCGCCCAAGTGACCTGTCTGTTTTATTTATTTATATATATATATATTTTTTGTTCGAGATGTTTTCCATATGGAGAATCTCTAAGGCCAGATGTATATATTTTTGCAGGTTTGAGTTCTCCTAATGGCTGGTTTCCCAATCTTCTCATTTGTCGTCGATGGCGTCACGGGCCCGAATGCTTGTAAGCCCTTCTTGCCAAGAGATGAATATTGGTCGCCCGGGGATGAAAAGATAGGGTATTACGATTCTGAAGAGCGGGCAGAGTTCTACCTCGAGCATGAATCCTCTATTCCCGCTACCTATGATTGCGTCTATCAATTTGAGGAGGAGATGGACAAACACATTGCTGAAGTTAAGCGCGGAAAATATGACCTATTGGTCATGAAATATAAGGGGATTTGCGGGTTATATGGAGATCTGTGCATTGTGGGGAGGACTGCTCTCAATAGGTTCCGCGGCTATGATGGGCTCTTGGAAGATCTACCGGCTTTTATTAGCAAAGTGCTCCAATCCCTTTTGTGGAGTATGTTGGATCTTCGGGCAATGTTCGAAATCTGGGAGGCTATGAAGACTGCCAACGAGAGGGCCCCTATAGATGATTTTAACACACTGCATAGGCGAATGGACCAGCTGGAGCTTATGACCATGTCCTGTCCACACGAAGCCGAATCATCTGTTCTGAGACGTTATAGGCAATATTTTGAAATGCAAAACACCACCCTTTCAGCACTTATCCACCCAGCATATACAGCTTATCAGGAGGATTTCTGGCGGATTCGGGAAATATGTAGTGCTCTTCGAAATCCTCCAGACAACTTTGAGGAAGTGCAAGGGCAACTTGAGGCTTATGTGAGTGGAATGGAAGCACGAATGGCCCGCTTCCCTGCCTTCAATGGGGTGGTTCATCCCCTCTAAATGGCTCATTAGGAGTCCATATCCTAGGCTAGGTATTGATTGAGAGGTTGGGTCGCTAGGACCGGCTAGGTTTATAATAGGCCTCATTGTAGGGTTTGGGGGCAAAAGTTGTTACCTCTCTCAATTTATTTTATTTAGGATTAGGCTTTGTTAACCCAATTTATTATTATACTTTATTAGATAATGACTCTTATGGATATTTAATAGAAGTTGAATTAAGTTTTATACTCATCTTTTCTTCTTATGATGTGGTGATGTTTGATTGAATGGTGAGGGTTATAAGTTATGAGATTTGATTTGTGAATTTATGATGATGAATTATGGTGTGTGCACCCTATTTAACATATAATGAGGTAAATGCATGGATTTGGATTTTGGGATGATGCATGAACAATTAATGCATGATACATAAGAGTCAATAGTATGTTTTCTTGAATTGGATCAACTGACCTGTCTGTCTTGTTGGTGCCGCCTTTCCTTAATAAGTTGGAATGGATCATCACTATGTTGCCGATTACTGTGCTGAGATTTTGCTAAAGCCAAAGGCTGGTCCTCTGTCTCCATTGATGTCTGGACTAATCGCAGTTTTAGCTTGCGGGAACTTTCTGCCTCTCACTAGTGCTGTTCATTGTTTTAGTCTAGCGCTTATTTTTATCTTCATTAAAGACCATCTCTCCATTTTTAATTTTTAATAATAACTTTTTTTTTTTTTTTTAAGGAAACAGAGTCATGTTTCAGGTGGGTCCCTCTTAGAGAGGGACCCCACCACGTGATGGGGCTGGGACTATCTGCGCCCAGCTTTGGGCGTTTTAGGTTACAAATGCTGGGGCCTTTTTTTCCCCCTCTTTTTTTTCATTCTTTCTTTCCCTCTCTTTTTTCTTTCGTTCTTGCTGCTGTATCAGGTGAGGCAAGGGGATAGTGCAGATCGGACGTTGGCAAAGTGAAGAAGATGAAGGGAAGGGAGGAAAGGGCCTGGTTGTGGGTTTCATTCCCATTCTCCTTCTTCCATTGTTCTTTCTCTTTTCTTTTCTTTTCATTTATTTTTGAATCCCATTGCTGCCATGGTTTCAGGTAAGGGACGAGCAGCAGAGAGAGTGGAGGGAGCTGAGCTTTGGTCCAGGTGTGTGGGTCCTGCCCTTTCTTCTTCTCTTCTTTCTGTTTCTCTCTTCTCTTTTTTTTTTTTCGTTTTGAACCCTGCTGCTACCATTTCAGGTGGAGGCCGAGCAAGGTGAGGAGAGGAGGGTGAGGGAGAGAGGCAGCCAGGTACATGGATTTCCTTCCCATTCCTTCTTTTTTTTTTTTTGTTGTTTTTCTCTTTTCATTTTTTTTTCAATCTCATTGCTGCTGCCATTTCAGGTGGAGAACGAGCAAGGTGAGGAGAAGAAGGGGGAAAGAGAGGCAGCCATATATGTGGGCTCCACGACCTCTCTTCTTTCTACTACCCCTTTTTTTTGTTTTTGAACTACGACTGCAGAATGGGGGTTTTGGGCCTGACTTTGGCCATGGATGCCTATGGAATTTGTGGGTTTTGGTGAGGGAGGAAGATGTGGGGTCAGCTTAGCTATGAGGCTTGTAAACCCACTCCCTTGATTCAAGTTTTGGAATGTCTCACAGTGGGAGTTTCGGGCTCAATCAGTCTAAGTGGAAAATAGGCAGCCACTGTGACTAATTGGGATTGACAGGATAATGAGAATGGCCATGATGAATCTTTTGATTTTTTTTTTTTTTATTCAGATTGATATGGGGGAATTATTTGATTCGTGACGTGACCATGGATTTTGGGGTGTGTAGTTAAGAATGAGAGGGAGAATTGAGCTGGATTGACTGTGTTTTTATTTTATTGTAAGTCTGAAACATGTGTCTTAATGAGGTTAGTTTGGCAAGTGGGATCTGTTTTAGTCTTCAGGTTGGATCAAGGGTCATGGTCTTTGGCTTCCTCTTTATTTATCTTTTAACCAATGGGGTTCATCACCTCTAAATCAGAAACACAATTACCACCCTGGGACCAGTTTGTTTCTTATGCTTATGTGGACTGATATGTTCTCATGCTCAACTTCTCATTCTAATTTTTGGGCATGGGTTTGTCAGATGGCTAGGACTAAGAAGGCTATTAAGCGTGGCCCTACGCCGATGGATACTCTGGAAGAGGTTGAGGCGGAACCGGTCATTGCTCCCCCAAGAAAGAAACAAAGGGGTGAGGATAAGTTGGAAAAGAAGCCCCATCTCGCAGATGAGATAAGAGCTGGCCGGGTAAATTTTTAGCTGCCTTTATAAATGTTATACTTGGTTGGTTTTTATTATCATTGATATTCTTTCCTCTATTGTTTGCAATGCAGCCTGTCCCTTTTGCTCGGGCTAGGGTGAGTTGGATTTAGATGAGGGATTGGTGGATCGAGCTCCCCGATCGCCTGAAGGATCGGGTGCGAGCGATGGGCTTTGGAGACTTCATGTCTATCGTCGCCTTCCGCACCGATCGTGCTCTCATTTGTGCTCTCTCCGAGAGATGGAGAGATGAGACACACACATTCCATTTCCCGCCGGGGAAGATGACGATCACCTTGGAGGACATCGCGCGGTGCTGGGGTTTGAGGGTGACGGGCCTCCCCGTTTTCTCAAAGGCGAGTGATGCCAAGGCCTCGATCATTCGGTCACGTCTGCATAGGATGTTCGGGGCACGCCCCCAATCTGGTGTGGGTCAAATTGATGCCGAGTGGCTGAGAGAGGCATATAGCCCAGAGAGGAGGAGGATTCTAAATAGTAAGTATTCTATTATCGTCCTTGTAGCATTGTATCCTTTGTCTTCCATTACTTTTGCTAATCACTTCTCCTTGCTTCATTTCAGAGTGGGCTCGGAACCAGGCGGACTTCTTTGCCAAGTTAAGGGCGAGGATACCGGCTTTGGGAGGTCCGCCGGTCGGAGATCATGAGGGAGGTCCAGTTCCCGCAGCGGCCGAGGTTAGGGTCGACGTTGGTAAAATCCAGTTCCTTAATCCTTTTTGAATTGGATCTTGAGTTGGAAACTCCCACAAGACTAGCACATTTTATATTTCCCATTTGTTGACAATACCCATAACTTCCCTGACAGGTGAGGGCCCTTCTTCAGGCGGATCCCGATATGCAGGCGGCCCCACTGATGATGATGTAGCAGTGGTGGAGGCCATTGATAGTGATGAGGAGATGGGCGGGAGTGATGATGATGCTGACTTCCACGAGTCAGAGGGCGAGGTTGTCGCGTCTGACGATGGAGATGACGAGATTGATGACGGGGATAGTGAGGATGAGGGGGTGAGGCCTCGCCGGGTCGCCGCTATCGATATTGATGAGGGAGGTGATGAAGGTGTTGGTGAAGGTGACAGGGGGGATGATGCCGGGCCTTCCAGGGGTAAATGCTCGATCTGGCTTTCTTCAACCGATCTCGGATGCCTTGTATTTTTCAACCTTGTTCTTCATATACTTTCTCTTTTGGTTTCAGGGTATGTCTGGCGGGAGGTAGCAGTCGATGGATATACCCGTCGAAAGAGGGTAGGGATACCATGTGAGGTGTTCCAAGTCGCGAGTGAGTACTGAAATGTTTGGTAACTATTTTGCTCCTTATTTCCATCACTAAGTGAATTAATTCCTTATGTCCATTTGGCATTGTGCAGAGCAAAAACAGGGGAGGCAGTCTGAGGTCCGCTTAAGGAGACCCAGGCTGATTTCAGCACGGTTGGGTGATGATGAGCATCTCAGGGCTTTTCTATTATTCTTTTTGGGGAGATGCCTCTTCGCCAATGCAACTGGTAATAGAGCGTCTGGTACCCTCATTCGATTTGTGCAAGACTTGGATAAGGTTGGCGATTATGCTTGGGGTGCGGCCACCCTTGCCTTTCTTGTCCACAGTCTAGATTCGAGGTGCCGCGTTCAGCCTGGATGTAAGAGCCTTCGAGGGTTTGTGCCGATCTTGCAGGTTAAATCTTTATTGCATGTGTTGTGACCTCAAATAATCTTATTTTCTTATCATGTCTCATGCTTCATCTTTTGTAATAATCAAGCTTTAACTTTGAGTAGGTATGGCTCTGGGAGCACATCGTCCAGTGTCGGCCCGAGCGCTTGCCTGCGAGGCTGAGTTGTGTTCCCCGGGCTTCGCAGTGGTACCCTAATGCAAGCTTACGAGGCTTTGCTGACATCTTGCCTCCGGAAATGGCCGAGCGTATTAAAGCCCTCAAGATGAGGCCAGGTGAGCAAGGTTACCGGTTCATCTTGAATGAACTGAAAAATCATGAGGTATGTATTGTCCCTTATCCACTTGCTACATTAGACACTTACTGCTCTTAGCTCTCATTCGCTGCATATACCTCGGTTTTTTCAGGTGATTTGGCAGCCGTATCAGGGTGGACCGGATGATGAGATGGCTGTAGTCCAGGAGGGGCGTGCCTTATTTGAGAGGGACATATGGCTCCACGCCCCTCAGGTAGCAGTTAGATTGGTCGTCAGCCGAGTCGCACGCCAATTGGGATGCCATCAAGTTGTTCCCTCGGAAAAGCCTGTCATGCGTCGGTCATACCCAGGGTGGGGTCTAAAAACGTTCAAGCGCCGCCATCCTTGCCGGAGAGAGATAAAAAATTGGAGATCAAAGGGGAGGAAGGCCATTTTTGGCGTGGATGCTAGTGCCTGGAGTGATTATGAGGCATATTGGAAGACAGCTTTGCATCGGTATATACTCCCGGAGTCGTACTCTTGCGGGGCTTCATATTCCGTTAGTAATTGCGCGGAAGCGGCTGAGGCTTCGTCATCCTTCGGGTAACCCTTGAGTTTATTTGCTTTAATGTTGTATTCTTTCCATTGTGAATCATATTGTTTCTTCCTTTACCTTTCAGGGGGAGATACCGGCTGGAGCAGGGCATCGGCAGGCACATCCGTCATCTGAAAGACAATGTGAGGTGAGGGTTCATGGGACTTCCAATCTTGGTTATAAACTTTGTAATCTCAAAGATATATGCCTCTTCTATTTCTCTAATCGTAACTCTCATGTGTGACAGGGGACATCTGGGGGAGTAGTACCCGATGCGGAGTCCATCCTCAGAGGGGAGGTACTTCGATTGTCCCAACTAGTAGAGAAAAGGGTATGACTACTTAGTTTAGTGTTTGAGTCAAACATGTTCATCTCTATATAATCCTGATCATTCTTGGCGTATTGGCATGGTTGGTACTTCATAGGACGGAGGTCATGAGACTGAGGGCCTCATTGTCAGCCGAGAGGGTACGAGAATTGTCAACCTTAATTGGCCACATGCTATCTCTTTTATACTTCTTTACTCACAATGCTTTGATAACAGGAGCGCCGCCAGGAAAATGAAGCAATTATCGACGCATTGGCAGATTCTCATGAGGTACGAGGTCATGGGGTTAGTTGTTCATTTTGAATTGCTGTTCATGACCTTTGCCACTATGCAGGGTAACAGGGAGCGAACATGCCTGAGTAAGGGTGGAAGAAACCGAACCAAACCGAACTCCGAACCGTAAACCGAACCGTAAATTAAGTTCGGTTCGGTTTATCGGTTTTGGTTCGGTTTCGGTTTTGCATTTTTAGCAAGTTCGTTTTACGTTCGGTTTTCGATTTTAAAAATATTTTCGGTTTAAACCGAAAAACCGAACTTGATTTATATTTTAAATTTATATATATATATATGTGTCAATGGGAAAGGGAAAGGGGAAACTTGATTTTTTTTAATGGCAAATCACTGAGTTCATTTGTGTGATATTGAAATGATGTGTAACTAATAGCAACAATTTGGATCTATTTGTGTGATATTGAAAAATTCGGTTTAAACCGAAAAACCGGAAAACCGAACCGTTTAATAATTTCGGTTCGGTTTCGGTTTACTCGTAATTCGGTCTGGTTCGGTTTGCAATATTTAGAAATTTCGGTTTTCGGTTTTTTCGGTTTCGGTCAAAAACCGACCAAAAACCGAACTTCCACCCTTATGCCTGAGGCTATGAGGATCCAAGTGGAGAGTGATCTTACTCTGCGGGCTGAGGTGGATCGACTGCAGGTTAGCGAAGTTTGGGTCTCAGTTTTGTTGCCCTTGTATCAAGGCGTATAATGAGTAATTCTTAACCATCTTTCTTTGTGACCTTCAGGCAGAGCTTCATAGTGAGCGTGACAAGGCATTTGCGGAAAGAGTTGCTTCAGCAGGCGCAGGTATAAACCTTACTCTTGTAATGATTTGATTTGATTCTTCTAACATTGACATGCTTCGTAATCTTGTTGGGTGCAGATTGAGGACTTACGTGCCAAGCTCAGGAGTTTTGAGACCTCTGCGCAGGTGAGCATCCTTCCTTTTAAATTCCATGTTTCCTGCTTTCGAGTTTTTGAATGTAACGCTTCCTTGTATGTCGTCTTGCAGAGCGGTGCTATTGTTGTTTCCGCTCCTCCACCCCTTAGCTTGAGCGAGGAGAGGGCTCTCATTCATGATCAATACGCTCAGCGCATGGACCGCATGCAGCTAAGTCATGATGAGGTGGTTGCCGACTTGCGGAGGCGTCTTGATCGGTATCGCCAGAGGGCGGAGGAGAGAGGTTATGCATTTTCGAGCTCGACCCGCGCCCCTTCTCAGCGTGCTCCTGGTCCATCTTCCTTTGCTTCATCGGCTCGTCATGAGGGAGCTGCTCCATAGGGTTATCATTGTTTGATTGATCTCTCCAGGATCCGTCTTCATGTGTTCCATGTTATCCATATATGTGTTGGTCATGTATCTATGTCATTCCGTCTTGTCTTAGCTCATGGTGTGTACTTGATCTGATGTATATATGATGCACATGTGTAGTTATGTATGTGTAATTGAGATAGTGTGTACTAGGCATGTGTGGTCGATTGATGAGGAGTTTTGTGAGGTGTCAGGAATACATGAAGCGTACTTCTTTCACAGGTAACAAGTTTTTTGTATCCGGAGATTTTCCGGGGTCCAAAAAACAAGGGGAAGTGCTGTCGAAATTTTTCTAAAATTCCTCAAAATTCGTGCTCTAGCATAGTTCTTATGAAAAAAGAACATTAGGACCTAAGACAGACAAAATGAAATCCATATAATAGACCAAGCGAATAAAATATCATATCAACTTTGACTTGGAGAAGCAATATAGAGATTCAGGGTTTTCAAACAATGGGGAGTGCCTGGGTGTGTGATGTTTGTGGCTTAAGCAATTCTATGTTTTAAGGCATTCACATTGTCAGCTATAAGTATAAAGGCAGAGGTTCAAGATAAATGCATTTTCAAATTGCATTTTTGAATCGCACAATATATGATATCAATATAGCATACATCTATAATCAAATTCATTGTAGAATATCATGACAGACATAATTTATATATCCCAAATTTGGTTACCATCACTTTAATTTTTTCAAGTCATGAGGAGTTTGTGCACAAAACAATACCCGTAAAAAAAAAATGCCCCAGCTTGTGGAATGTTTTGGATGTGACTGGGGTTGGGTTCCCTGCAAGGTCTCAAAACGAACTTGTTAGTTTAATATTTTTGGGCCCCCTGCATCGTTGGCTAAGGTAGCATTTTTCTTTCTCGGTAAAAATGTCAGGGGGCCGTTTTGGCACTCAAGCTTAGAGAATAACAAGATAGAATTGGTACCTTAGGGAATCTGTTTTTTTTTTTCTGCATCCAACCGAAAGTCATTAGTAATAAAGCATGCATGAGGTGAGTGTGTGAAGGCTAGTGAGTGCTCGTGGCTATCGTGTATGCGATGAGGACCCAGATTGGGAAGCCGTGTGAGATAAACATATATTTGTATGTATATATATATAAAAAAATGCCCCAGCATAAGACTAGTGTTTATTCTGGCCGTGGGCGAGGGCGTGAAAGTGGACTAGCCTCTCGATCCATGATTGTCACCTTGGTGGCAAAGTAATCTTCCCTAACTATACTTTGGAGGTCGAGCCCTCACAGGCCCCCTCTTGTAGCTGCTTAGTCTTTTCAGCTGAACTTTAGAAAGTACTTGACCGCCTTTGGGGGCTCATTTGTGAGTTGTGTTCATGTGTGGGGGTGGTGAGTCACCGTGTTTCCTTAGTGTTGTGGTTTTAGACCACCTTCCTGCTTAGTTCGCCTGATAAGTACCCATGTCACTCTAGCGAGCCTAATTCTATAGAATATTTTTTTTTTTTTTTTTTGGGACATGTGACTGTGCAATGCCTGGGTCCTTTAAGCTTTCTAATTAACCCATGTAACGAGCATTAGGCCAATGACTCCCAAACCAGACGGCTTTAGGGCACTAGGTACGTAAATACCCCTATGAGCTTACTAGCTCGGGTTAAAGAGGCTACGAACCCAAGCTAGTCACAAAACTTTATTTCTTCTCAGGACTCCTAACTAACACCTCTTTTTCTCTTTTTTTTTTTTTTTTTTTTTTTTTTTTTTTTTTCCGCATCAGACTGTGCAATGTCTAGGCCCCTTAAGCTTTCTATTAACCCATGTAATGAGCATTAGGCCAATGACTCCCAAACCAGATGGTTTTAAGGCACTAGGCATGAAATACCCCTTACGGGCTTATTGGCTCGGGTTTAAAAGGCTACGAACCCAAACTAGTCATGAAGCTTTTTTTTTTTTTTTTTTTTTTCAAGACTATAATTCTAACTGAACACCTTTTTTTTTTTTTTTTTTTTTTTGACATACGATTAACAAGCCTTCATGACATGGGCAAAACTTACCTACAAAACCTTCACATTGGATGGCCTTGACCGTGAGAAATTTGTGTGGGGCAGGCTCACCATTTGTGTATTCTTAAGTGTTGGTGTGTGTTCGAGTTCCAAGCTTGCTCATAGCGTATCTCTTCGGTCCTCCTACATGATTTTTACAACTACGCCATGGAGCAAGGAGGGTCATACTCCGCAAGAAATAAGGAGGGGTCATACCGGTACCTTTCAGGTACATAGAGTTCCATGGATCGGGGAGCTCTTCCCCTTCTGCATTCACTAGCTGTATGCATTTCCAGGATATACTTCCTTAATTACATAAGGGCCTTCCCAATTGGGTCGTAACTTACCTCTAGGATGTGGAAGCTGGGATGGAGTGATGCGCTTTAACACAAAGTCGCCAATCTTGAATTTTCTTGTTTGACATGTTTGTCGTAGGCTCTGCAATTCGCTTCTGGTATACTTGTGCATGCTCTGCTGCTTCATTCTTTTCTCATCGAGTAGGTCTAGCTGAAGTAGCAATGCTTCTCTCCTCTGGTCTCTGTTATATCTTCATTTAGCTGGATGCGCAGTGATGGATGAAGAACTTCGAGAGGAAGGACTGCTTCCATTCCATAAGCAAAGAGTATGGGGTTCTCCCTGTAGGAGTTCTTATGGAAGTCCGGTACGCCCACAACGCTTCGACCAAACGGTCTGGCCAATCACTACCTTTGGCGGTTTGCACAGTCTTCTTGATGATCTTCGTAAGGTCTTGTTGGTTGCTTTCGGCTTTGACCATTTGCTTGGGGATAATATGGGGTTTGAATGATGCAGTTCTATATCATATTTGTGCATAAACTCGTTCATTGGTTGGGATTATAAACTGTGGGCCATTGTCTGTTATGAATGCTTTAGGGATGCCAAAACCGGGCTATTATATTCTTTTTGATGAATTTGACTACAGAGGTAGCCTTAATATTAACATATGCCCTCTGCTTCTTGCCCATTTAGTGTAATATTCTGTGGCTGTCAATATGAATGCCTTATTTTGTGTTCTCTAAGGTAGGGGCCAGGGGTCCATGATATCAAAGGCCCAAGTCGAAAAAGGCCATGGAGCTATGGTATGTGAAGGGATGATGCGGGGGGCGTGGATTAGGTCAGCATGCAGTTGACATTCTTTGCATTTTCTAACATAATGGACTGAATCTGACTCTAGGGATGGCCATAGTAACCTAAACGATGATTTTCTTAGCTAGCATCTGGCCATTGACGTGTCCTCCACACTCTCCCGAATGCGCTTCTTCAAACTATCTCTTGCCCTTCTTCTGTGGTTACGCATCGTAAGAGAATACCACTGAATGATCTACGGTACAATAGTCCTGCGACTATGACATATCTCTGAACCATTTCTTTCAATGCTCTCTATCCGATCGGGTGGCATACTCAGGGATGTAGCCATCACGTAGGTAATTCCAGATATCATCGTACCAACGGGTGATCATCCACCAGGTCATCATCATGCTGTATGCGAGCTAAGATTCCTTCTCGGGTTTAGAATCTTTCTCATGATCAGACTCTTTGGCCTCGACTTTCTTACTCTTTTCTCTTGGAACTTTTGGCAGAACTTCGGCAGGGTCCCCTCTGGTCAGGTCTATTGGTTTGACGGATGGAGAGTCTAGCCTTCTAATAAGGAACCTTTCGTAATCTTTGTCATCGGGCATCTCTATGATCGAAGCTAAAATTGCTAATGAGTCAGCTAGCCGATTCAAAGCTCGAGGGATGTAGAGAAAGGAAATCTTCTTGAAGTCAGACATTAGTTCTCTCATTTCTCATGGTAATGTGCAAGTTTAGGGGCATTAACTTCCATTCCCCAGCTACTTGAGAAATGACGACTTTGGAATCGCCGAAGATCTTAGTTTCTCAACTCCTAGGGCTTGGGCTTTCTCAATCCTGCTAGTAAAGCTTCGTATTCCATTGTATTATTGGTCGCTGGGAATCCGATCTTGTAGGCCTTCGGAATGACAACTCCTTCGGGGATAATAGCACTACCCCGACTCCTTTCCATTTGGTTTTTAAAGCTCCATCAAAGTACATGGTCCATAAATCATCATCCTTGGTCTCTTCAATGCCTGCAAACACAATGCTTTCGTCGGGGAAATCAGTCTGACTTGCTCGTACTGGGGCAGAGGAAGGTGTGCTAGATGATCAGCGATCGCTTGTCCTTTTACGGACTTCTGGGTAACATAGGTTATGTCGAATTCGGCCAGGAGCATTGCCATCGCGCGATCTTCCTGAAGTGACACGGGTTCTCAAAAATATACTTCAAAGGGTCCATCCTGGCTAAAAGTTTGACCTGATGAGCTAGAAAGTAGTGTCTCAATTTTTGAGCAGCCCAAACTACGGCTAAACATGTTCTCTCCATTGGGGAGTATTTCCTTCTTATATAGGGTAAGAGAGATT
>CM022946.1:87966645-88161319 GCA_012931725.1 Litsea cubeba | reverse complement strand
TCTAGGCTTCTACCTCTATTTTTGGGTTTTCTTTGTATTTTTTTAATTTGTTTTTGGTTTCTCCTCTAATTTACTAGAGAGTAAGGGAAGAGAAGAAAATAGTTTTATGTTTTATGATTTTTTTTTTTGGGTTTTTTTTATGACTTTATGTTTCAGATGATATGGTGGTGTGTGTGATAAAAATGATAATTTGAAGTTCAGAACATATCAAACAAGCCAAACATATCATTGTTATGCGATTTCTAAATGAACTAAATGCAAGAGATCGAAACTTGTGCACAAAGGTGGAACAGTCCACCTAGGCGCCCACACTGTGGTGCCTACCCTGCTCAGTCAGGGTTTTCAAAGATTCGAATGAATGCACAATAGTCTTAAGATTTTCAACACAATTTTCGATATTAGTAACTGATGCGGATGTCCTAATGCGAACTACTAATGATGCAACTAACAAATCTACGAGAAAATGACGTAACAAGTAGAGATCTAAAACCCAAACCCTGTCTCGGAAGGGTAGGCGCCCAGAGGGTGGCGCCTAGCCCAAACCAGAGATGGTAGGCGCCCAGTGGGTGGCGCCCAGCCTTCTGAGATAGGCTTTTCACGACCTCCTCGATCTAAATGATGATGATGATGCTACTAATGCGAGATCTAACCTAGTTAAGCACTTAGAACTACGAAATCAATGCAGATCTACACCACTAGTATGAATCTAAACATGTTATTAATATGATGAGATGCTGATACCATTTTTATCAAGAACTAATATAGATCTATGATGCATGAATGATCCTAAGCATGTTTCTAAACAAAGATGATGATAAAATGCAGCAGAAGAATAGAAAGATTTAGGAATACCGGTTTGAATCACACTTTTCAAGTTCCTTGAACGAGGCTTACGCGAAGAACCATGGCTTCTAGTTGAAGATATGGAAGTCTTCTCCTCTATTTCCCCTTCTTCTCCTCTAGATCTGAAGCTTTCTCTCTAATGGTGGCTACCTTTCTTCTTTTTGCTTATTCTCTATACTTTTCTCTCTTTTAGGGTAGCTCCCTTGTAAATGAGGTTAAGAGATCCTTAAATAGAGGTTTGGGATGAGTTTAGGAGGGCTAGGGCTTCATTAGTTCGTGTTTCTAGAAGGTTTCACGCATCCCAAGGCGGCTTAAGTGTTTTGGGATAAATTAGGGTTTGGAAAAGAGGCTGGGCGCCCATGGGGTGGTGCCCAGGTGACTGCATAGGGTGGGCGCCACAGGGCTGGCGCCTATGTGGACTGGTTCATGGTAGGCGCCCATGGGGTGGAGCCTACATGGTTCGGATCATTCTCAAAGTTTGGTCCCATCTGAAGTCGGAATAGAATGGATAGATGTTCAATTGAGGGGACCTACACTAGCACTTAATTGACTGGGCGCCACAAGGGTGGTGCCCAGGTGGACTGGACAGTGTGGGCGCCCACCACAGGGTGCCTATGTGGACTGGAGAGTGTGGGCGCCACAAGGGTGGTGCCTAGATGGAAAGTTGTTTGGGTCTTTGCTTGGAGTGGTTATGGGCTGCCTTAAGTTAAGTTTGTGGAATAATAGGGTGGGCGCCACACATGTGGTGCCTAGGTGGGCTGAAGAGTATGGGCGCCACACATGGGGCGCCTAGATGGAATAAAGAGTGGGGTGGGCGCCACACATGGGGTGCCTAGGTGGAGTCAATTCATTTTCGGAGTTTGGTCCCTACGTTGAGTGGTTCCGGTCCATTTTAGGTCAAAATAGTGATTTCGGAGGGTGGGCGCCACACATGGGGCGCCTAGGTGACCATGACTAGTGAGGGCGCCACACATGGGGCGCCTAGGTGAATTTGAGTAGGGTGGGCGCCCCTTGGGTGGTGCCTAGATGAATTTCTGTTACTCTTTCTAAGGCAAACTTCGAAAACTCATAACTTTTGATCCGCTTATCGGATTTGGACGTTCTACATACCGTCGGAAAGCTCTTGAAGTGAAGAATCCAATGGTCTAACTGTCCTATTGATTATGGGCTGAGAAAAGATGGGGACCTCTGGATCAATGGATCCGGCTTCCTAACTTAGGGTAATCGGATGGCATTTGGGTAAACTTGGTGTAATCTTTGTAAGAACTGGCCTAAGCATGTCTTAAGTGGTTTGGAATATGTAGAGTTAGTGTAGTAGTCTGTCCTTGTGTGAAAGGTGAGTTGGACTCGAGATCTCAATGCGATTCGACTTTCTTCTCACGAATTTCTAGAAGTCGTTGAACTAAGTCTGAAACTATCAAAAAGCATCTTCATTGTCATTAATTAATCTGAATTATGCCATTAATCATTCAATTATGAGTGAAATGGGGGCATCGCTATATATGACAGGTGTTTTAAGGCTATCATAGGGGCCAAATGAGGTGTCTACACTTGTGACCTAACAGGCTATATGTGGCAGGTTAGGGGGTCGGGTTTTGTTTTGATCGTGTGACCCAACAAGCTGTATGTGGAATGTTGGGGGATCAATTTTGGTTTTGATCTTGTGACCTAACAGGCTGTATGTGGCAAGTTAGGGGATCAGGTTTTGGTTTTTGGTTTTGGTCTTGTGACCTAACAAACTGTATGTGGCAAGTTAGGGGACCAGGATTTGGTTTGATTTTTGTGGAATGTCAATTTCAAGATTTTGACTCAATTTGGTATATGAGGCTAGATGGTTTGATTTTTGGAAGCTCATGGGGCTTGGAATTTTCTTTGTATGGTCCAATCAACTCAAAAGAGGCATGGAACCATTTTTGTATGCTCTTGGTAAGAGGGATTTCTCTTTGACTAAAAGCCCGAAATATTTTTTTTTTTTTTTTGTGCCTAGGTGGTCAAACCTGGCTCATATGGGCTAACCCATGGGACCTTAAGCTTTTGAAATGGCTTAGATCTCATATGGTGTCATTTTTGTAAAGAATATCCAAAAATATCTCATTTGGATAGAGAATATCTAAGAATATCTTTACTTGGAGAGAATCTCTCATATTCCCTTTATTTTGGGATAGGATATCTCAAGATATCTTTCTTTTGAGAAAGAATCCTTCATCGATCTCTTTTTGGGAGAAAATCTCTCATTGATTTCTTTTTGGGAGAGAATCCCTCAAGATATCTTTCTTTTGGGAAAGAATCTTTCTAATCTCTTTCTTTTGGTAAGGTTACTAATTAGTAACACTTATCTCTTTCTTCTTTCCTTCTTTGGTTTGCTCTCTTCTATAAAAGCAAGGAGGAGGTTGGATCTCTTGCTCTTATTACTTTCTTTTGCAATAATCTCAAGAGGGCTTCAAGACCAAGAGTTCTTCTTCTTCAAGATCTTCAAGACTTTTCTTCTTCTTCTCCATCAATGGCTTCAAGTAAGTTCCCTTTTTCAAGAAAACTCCATTGTAGGAAAAAATAAAAAGTTCTTTCTTTTCTTTTTTTTTTGTTGTTTCTTCCTTTTTCTTTTCTTTTTTTTTTTCCACGTGTTTTCCTTTTTTTTTCACACGTTTTTTTTTTTCTTCTTTCTCCTTTTTTTTTCATGTTTTTTTTTTTTTTGTTTGTGGGCCGTACGGACAGATCCGTACGGATCTGGCCGTACGGCCACGTGGCTAGTGGGCCAGCCCCCCTTTTTTTTTTCTTTTCTTTTTTTTTTGTTTTCTTTCCCCTCTTTTTTTTTTGAGAAAGTTTCTTTTTTTTTTTTTCTTTTGCTCATCATGATAATGCCCCTTTTTTCTTTGCAAACCTAGATGTTCATGCATGCATTCAATTGTAAATTAAATTTGTAGCATGATGTGATAGCATACCTGAAAGTTTTCGCAATTTTGGGAATTTGGAGCTCGCAGCGATGTTGAGCCCTTCCTGATTTTGCGGAGACTTTGAGGTTTCGAAAGTTTGGAGTTTCGGAGCTCGCAGCGATGTTGAGCCCATCTTCAAGCTTTCTATTTCTTTCGGGATAGTTCCTTTTCTTCGGAATTGCCCCGTCATCATGTCAAAATTTCGCCAGATTTTTTTTAGCGAGATTCTGTCATCTTGATGTTTGATCTTTTTCTTTTCCATCCTTTTCAGGTGGTTCCTCCAGAACGAACAAAGGTAAAGAGCCTGCTACAAGCGTACCTCGTCGATCTTCTAGATCTTCTAATCCGGCCGTTCAGCAGGCTTTTGAGAAGGTCCAGTATGTTGAGAGAAATCTGGAAGAGTGCGACTCCCTCAACAAAGATGAGATGAGGCAGCGACTGATCGCTTTCAAGGGAGAGGAATTCTATAAGATCATGGTAAGCAGTCGTCCATGGGTGATGGAAGATCAGAGCGTTTTGCCCAAGCCTACCTTCTTCTTTGGTGATGAAGTCCCTGATGACATGACATACCAGAGGAGATGTTTTCAGTTTTCTTTCACAGCAGATGGTGAGAAGAAGACTGTTGTTACCCGGTCGACGTTTGATCGCACCGTCTCGATCATGAGCCTTGCCCCCATGTGCTCTAAGAGGGAAGATCCTCCAAGCTGGGTGAGAAAGACAAATGTAATCAAGACCGGGGTTTTTGTTGGCGGTTCTCCTGGATATACGGAGAGGTCACCTGTTGACATGGATCTTTTGATGCCATCCAGCGGCTACCAGGGTTCTGATTATCCGTCGGTCGATTTGAGACCGGTGGGCCTTGGTATTTTTAGCGGTGACGGCAGCAATTGGATCAAGCCTTTTCGACTCCGTGGCCGTTTCAATGCTGACTCCGAGTGGAAGTCGTGGACTGATCGCGTCCTGCTGATTGGTGGCACCGTTTTGAAGGAAGCCGGGATTTTTGATGCGGTCCGCGCCTTTAGGGAGACCGTGATCTTTTCCGACGAGGCCTTCATGGCTATGCTGGAATCATTCCTCCCACAAACCAATACCTTCGCTGTGACGAATGGTGAGATTGGTTTTTCTTTGAAGGAGCTGAGCGCCATTACTGGATTGCCCATCCTCGGCAAACTCTATGAGGAGTTTATGCCGATTGACAGCGTCCTTGAGGGGCAGTCTGAGGAGTTCAGGCTTCTGTACTTTCAGCTCGTCGCCTTCTATGATTTTTTGAAGGAGAAGGAGGGTTTGAAAGTTAGATCCAGCAGTTGGAAGAGTTTTAGCTCTTCATTCCACAATTTTTCTGATAGCAGGGAGTCTTCTGATAGCGTGACCCAAGAAGCCGGAGCTCAGGATCCAAGTTCAAAGAAGATCTTGGCCATGCAAGAAGAGTTGAGAGATTTCTGTGCAAGTACAAACGCCATATGTCCTGACATTGCACTGCGGAGAGATCTCGCTGTTTACCTCACTTATTGGCTTGGTGAGGCTATTTTTGCTGGAGGAGATGGAACGCACATCAGGCCTCATTGTATTTTTTCCGGCTTGTCAGATGGCGCTTGGAGAGCAGCTTGCTTTGGTGCCAGCTCTTTACTCCTACCTGTGTACCGAACTGCAGGCTACTGCTTTTTTGGTTCGGCTTGGGCTTCCCATGAATAGGGTATTTTCAGCCCACATCTTTTATTCGTGATATGTATACCACTGTCCTGGCTTCCACCGACTGGGTGCTGCACAGGATGATGATCCTCTGATGATTCGACTGGCTAAGGGCAAAGCCGTGTCCGAATCACTTTTGTTTGCCCGCATGAGGATCCGACGGTTCAGAGACGTCAAGATGGGGCAGTCTTCAGTGAAGCTTTCTCCAGAGTTGCGGAAGAAGGCTTTTGATTTTGGTGCCTCCCGAGACTCTACCAGGGCGGGGTCGGGAAGGCATTATTCCTTGACCAATGCAGAGAGAGAGTGGCTTTTCAGCATACGTGTCGGCACGATGGTGTACCGTAGACATCTTTTCGTCGACATCCAGCCGTATGTACCCTCTCGCTTTGCCTTGCAGCTGGGCTTTTCTCAAGGCGTTGTTGGAGCGCCTTAAAGCATGGTGAAGCGCTTTGGAGGCTTACAGGACGGGAGAAATGCATGGGCTTTCTATAGTGCTGAAGACACTACAGCCATGATTTCTTATCCTGTGTTGTTGACTTCCCGGACTGCCGGCTTTGCGAAGTGGTTCGCGGAGAGCTTTTCAGCATATCGGGGGCTTTCCAAGAAGGAGCTTGATGTGAAGCTGGCATCTGGAAAGGGCCTTGGAAAGTCGGATGGCGTCCGGCGAGAGAAAGTTAGGGCCTTCTTTTCTGGAGAGAAGCACAAGATAGGCTTTCTCGGTGACCAGGGCGTCATCGGTTCTGAAGCTGTTCGAGAAATACCTGATGAGGCTTTAGAGCAGCTAGAACAGGAGGAAGCCGAACTTGGCGCTTGGATGCAAGCGGCACAGAGGCAAGCTTCCGTGGAGTCTACTGGCAAGAGTAGACCATCCAGTGAGGAGTCAAGTGGGAAACCTGACTCTGACAGCGGGGTAGGTTCCTCTACGAAGCGAGCCCGCCGGGGTAAGAGGGGGAGGAGTCATCATCGCAGCAAGGGGCAGCATGAGGACTCTCCTGGCTTGGAAGTTCCTCTTACTATCAATGAGGATGTGCCAGTGGATGCTGACGAGCCTCCAAAGAAGAGAAGCCGAGAGGAAGAGACTGTCGGTGAAGGTATGATTCTTCCTTTTTCTCTTTCCATTTCTTTTCATGGGATTTTTCCATGTTCTAATTTGCTTCTTGTTTCTGCTTTTCTTTTTTTTTTTTAGCAGAGGAAGACTTGGCGATGCCTGAGGCTCCAGTCGATGAGGTGGTGACGGATCCTGTCGAGGCACCTGAAGAAGAACCGAGGGACTCTGGAGTGAATCCAGAATCTCCAATTGGTACGACTTCCCTTTTTTTATCTGTGACTTGGTTTGCTAACACATTTCTTGTCAGCTGACTTGCCACAGGATTCCGATGACTTTGAACCATCGATGGACGCAAATGTTAATGATGCTTCCAATGAGTTCATGGAGGAGGAAAGTGTTCCGCCAGTCGTCGAAGAAGGTATTTTGTAGTTATAACCCTGATAATGATTTTCAAACAGGATCATATTCATACCTTTTTGTGTTTCTTTGGCAGGTTTTGAAGTGACAGAGGAGGGTCCGTCGCTTCCTTCAGAACCATAGCAAGGGATGCCAGAGGTTGATCCAGAGGTAGAGACTCCTGGGACCAGTTTTAACAATGTTGAGGAGATACCTCGTGCTGAGATTCCTTCCCGAGTAGGAGCAGCTTCAACTGGAAAAAGTTCTTTTGTTACTCTTCCAACAGATGATGATATGAGCAGCCGACCAAGGGAGTTGGGCGAATCTTCAGCTGGGCCATCTCTTCTTTTTGCGAAGAAGGTGGTGGTGCGAGTTCTGAGCTCTTGGATTGAGACTCTGCTTTCTGGGCACTTAGATGCCGGATTTGGGATGATCCAGCATGTGCGTGAGATTCTCGGTGATGCTGAAGAGGCTGGTCTAGATGTCACAAGTGCCAGGGCGATCGTTGATAGGATCATTGAGCTGGGTGACAGGTGGTTTGAGACCATTGGTTTTCCTGATGATCAGTTCTTCAAGGAGATGTTCCTGGACCCGGCGAATATGGCTCAGTCTAACCTGAATGAGGCTACAGAAAGCAGGAAGCAGGTAGTCCGAGAGAAGAACTTAGAAGAGCTAAACATCATTGGGCTGACACATGACCTGAACATCCTTGATAGGGAGGTCGATGAGGCCAGGAGACGTCTTGAGCATCTGCAGGCAAGAGTCACTGCCAAGTGGACTGTAATAACAGAGGCTAGTGAAAGGGAGACTGCTCTGATTCACCGGGTTGCAGATGCCGATCGGGTTCTCAAAAGGAAGTCTGATGAGAACAAACAATGGCAAACTGCTCGAGATAAGCTTCCTGGTGCGAAAGAAGGGGTACAGCCCACTCCAGCATCTCATGGCAAATTCCTGAAGAGCGTGCCTTGGAATCCTTGACGGCTGAGGCTAAAAGTTTGCTTGAGGAGCTGAACTCTTGGCTGGAGACCATTTTTTATTGAGCTCCTGTATTTTTTTTTTAACAGAAACCATCCTTCTCTCTTTTTTTGGTACCACTTGTATTTTTTGGTACTTATTTTTTTGTAGTGCTTGTGAACACTTTCTTTTTTTTTTGGTACCACATGCATTTTTTGGTACTCTTTTTTTTTTGTAGTGCTTGTGAACACTTTCTTTTTTTTTTGGTACCACATGTATTTTTTTGGTACTCTTTTTTTTTGTAGTGCTTGTGAACACTTTCTTTTTTTTTTGTTATCCCTACGCTCACTTGAATCTTTTTGTGATAAAAGTAATTGCTAAATGGGATGCTCTCTTTTTTTTTGTTATCCCTACGCTCACTTGAATCTTTTTGTGATAAAAGTAGTTGCTAAATGGGATTTGATCAAAAGGTTGTCATTTTGTGAAAATCTTTTGTCAAATGATTGTTTTGGCATGGAAGCCAGGTTTTTGTTTATGGCATGGAAGCCAATTTTGGCATGAGAGCCAGCTCTTTTTTTTTTGTGGCATTGATAGCCGAGTTTTTTTTGTGTGGCATCTATAGCCAGTTTTGGTGGCATTGATAGACGATTTGTGGCATTGATAGCCGGTTTTGTTTTGGTGGCATTGACATCCGGTTTGTGGCATTGATAGCCTGTTTTGTTTTGGTGGCATTGATAGCCGGTTTTTTTTTTAAATCCAAGTTTTTTGTTTGTGGCATTGATAGCCGGTTTTGTTTTGGTGGCATTGATAGCCGGTTTGTGGCATTTATAGCCTGTTTTAATGGCATTTATAGCCGGTTTGGTTTTCAAAAAATGCAAGTATCGACTAAAAGTCGCCTCCCTGCTGAATATTCTTGCAAGTATCGATGGAATGTCGCATCCTTGCTCATTCGGTTGCGAGTATCGATGGAATGTCGCATCCTCGCGGATTTGGGTGCAAGTATCGATGGAATGTCGCATCCTTGCTTTTCAAAAATTTTGGTTTTTGCGGGTACTGACTTGATGTCGTTTCCCCACGATTTTTGAAATTTGTGGTTTTCTCGAACCTTTGGGTTATGGATATCAACTGAAATGTTGCGTCTCCATGGTTTTTTAGGTTTTTTCGAACCTTTGAAATTTGAGTTGTGGATATCAACTGAAATGTTGCTTCTCCACAGTTTTTTAGGTTTTTTCGAACCTTTGAAATTTGGGTTGTGGATATCAACTGAAATGTTGCGTCTCCACAGTTTTTTTAGGTTTTTTCGAACCTTTGAAATTTGGGTTGTGGATATCAACTGAAATGTTGCATCTCCACAGTTTTGGATTTTGCAAGTACCGACGAAATGTCGCTTCCCTGCGATTTTGGAAGCGTCGAACGTGGTTCGCTTGCTTCCGATTTGTGCGAGTATCGACTAAGCGTCGCTTCCCCGCGGTTTTTGAAAAACCATTTTTTTTTTTTAAAGACACGAGGGTCATAAGTTTTGACCTAAAACCATTTTGGCGGTAAAAGGCAGGGTGGACTAGGGTGGAAATCCCTGAATCCGGATTTTATTTCAAACCATGAATTTTGGGTTCAAGGGTTGAAAATTTTGGTCAACTTAGGGAAAGGTTCCTAAACTTGGATATTTTTTTTTTTTTGAACAATGAAACGATGAAAGTAAGCATTGTTTTAAATTTCTAGAAATTTCAACATTTGATATGAAAATTCTAAAAAAAGGGTGGGTTTAACGAGCGTGTACCTGGAAACCGATTTTGGCCGTACAGGCATTGCTCTTACCCAGTTGGGTAAGTCTTCAAGGGTAGTACCGCTTTAAGAACTTGCCGTTGATGGGCAGCATACATCTGTCACCTTCCATGTTTAGGAGTGCATATGCGCCGTTGGAGAAAACCTTGTCGATGACGTAGGGTCCCTCCCATTTTGGCTCAAATTTGCCTTTGGACTTGTGAGCGAAGACCATTGGTCTTTTTACCGCAAGAACCAAGTCACTCTTTTTGTAGGTGCGTTGCCTGACCTTTTTATCGAAAGATCCTGCCATGCGTGCTTGGTAAAGTTCAATGCTTTGTTGAGCTTCGAGCCGTCTCTCATCGAGATTGTCCAACTCATGGAGTCGCAATTTGACATTGCTTTCTTGAGTCATGTCATTTTGCAAGGATACCCTCAAGGAAGGAATTTGTACTTCCAAGGGTACGACAGCTTCGCATCCATAGACCAAGGAGAATGGTGTGCTATGGGTTGGTCCTCGAACGGTGGTTCGATAGGCCCACAAAGCTTCAGACATTTTATCACTCCAGTCTCTTTTGTGACTAGAGACCATTTTTTTTAGGGTTTTACAGAGTGTCTTGTTGAAAGCTTCTGCTAACCCGTTTGCTGCCGGATTGTATGGAGTCGAAGGACAGCTTTGAATTTTGTATTTGTCGCAGAACCTGTAGAATCGATGATCCCGGAACTGTGGTCCGTTATCATGGACGAATCTTTTGGGTATGCCGAAACGACAAATGATGTTGGTGCGCAGGAACTGAAGGACTGATGAGGTCTTCATTTCGTTAAACGCAAATGCTTCTGACCACTTGGAGAAATAATCCGTAGCGGCGAAGATGAAGCGATGACCTTTGCTCGAAGGGGGAGAAATAGGACCTATGATGTCCATACCCCAGGCTTCGAAAGGCCACGAGATCGATGTAGGATGCAGCCATTTTGGAGGCATGTGAATGTAATCTCCATGAATTTGGCATTGTTGGCAGCGCTTAGCAAATTGCATTGCGTCAGACACCATGGTAGGCCAGTAATATCCTAACCTTTTTATCTGATCATAGAGCTTAAGTCCAGCCTGATGAGCTCCGCAAAGACCAGCATGAACTTCTTTGAGTGTTTCTTCAGCCTCTTGTTGTGACAAGCAGCGTAGAAGTACTCCGTTGAAGGATTTCCTGTAAAGGATTTTTGAAGGAATATCCAAATGAAAGCTTGGGGTTCGCCTTTGGATGCTTACCCATTCTTTTGGATCTTCAGGTAGGATTCCGAACATAATGTAATCAATGAACGGATCCCTCCAGTTGCCGATTGAAGTTTGAAGGATTGAAATCCGACTTCCGACCACTTGGTGGCATTCAGCAACTGCTTGGTGTGTATTAAGAGGAGGAAGGATTCTTCTTTCGCACACTGTGATTTGCATGTTTTCCCCTTCCTGGATTGCCATGGATGCGGCAAGTCCGGCTAGGGCATCTGCACGTATGTTTTCACCTCTACGAATGTGGGTGATGTGACAGATGTCAAACTTTTGCAGAAGTGATTGTGCCTTGTTGTAGTAAGGCAGCAAATCTGGCTTCCTGACTTCAAATTTTTGATTCATCTGGTTGACGATCAGTTGAGAGTCTCCAAAGACTTCCAGCATGGTGATACCGGATTCGATGGCGAGTTCCAATCCTAAGATTAGAGCTTGATATTCAGCTGCATTGTTTGTGCATGGTTCCAGTAGCGAGAAAGCGTGTGGAATCATGTATTTGTCGGGGCTAACAAAGAGGATGCCAACTCCCGAGATCAGCTGTCTTTTTTCACTCGTCCTGGTTGCACCGTCAAAGTACATGTCCCAGGAGGCACTTTGTGAGAAAGTCTCCACATTGTAGACTGGTTCGTCTGGGAGATCATCTCTGAGCGGAGAATCTTTAGGCAATGGATGCTCTGCGAGGAAGTCCGCTAGAGCTTGCCCTTTGATTGCTTTTTGTGGTACATACCTAATATCAAATTGTGATAGAAAGATGGACCATTTTGCCAGTCGAGCATTGAGAGAACCTGCCTTTGTGACAAGGACCTTCAAAAGGTTGACCCTCGAGACCAGGTATATTGTGTTGGAAAGCAAGTAGTGACGCAGCTTTTGTACGGTGAACATCACTGCAAGACATTCTTTTTCGACCGGAGAGTAGCGATGCTCTGCACCTACTAGCATGCGGCTGAGGTAATATAGAGCAGCTTCTTTTCTTTGATCATTTTCTAGTGCAAGCAGAGCTCCCAAAGAGTGATCAAGGGCACTTGTGTACAAGATGAATGGTTTTCCAGTGGTAGGAGCAGCTAACACTGGAGGTTTTGTCAGGTATGACTTGATGTCTTGGAAAGCAGCTTCACAGTCAGCATCCCAGACAAAGTTTACACCTTTTTTCATCAATCGGGAGAATGGACGGCATTTCCCCGAAAGATTGGAGATGAACCGTCTGATGTAGGCTAATCTTCCTTGAAGCCCTTTGAGTTCTCTCAAGGTTCTTGGAGAGGGCATTTCTAGAATGGCTTTGACTTTTATGGGGTCGAGCTCTATTCCAGCTTTCCGAACTAAGAATCCGAGGAACTTACCCGACGAGACGCTGAAGAAGCATTTCAAAGGATTCATTCGCAGTTTGTGTTTGCGAAGCCGGAGGAAGACTTCTCGAAGGTTTTCGAGATGATCTTCTTTTCTTTTGCTTTTGACGGCGAGGTCATCAACGTAACATTCAACCGTCTTGTGATGCATATCTTGGAATATTTTCATCATAGCCCTCTGATATGTGGCACCAGCATTTTTCAGACCAAATGGCATGACAGTATAGCAATACACGCCAAATGGGGTCCGAAAAGATGTATGTTTTTCATCTTCAGGATGCATCTTTATCTGATTGTAGCCAGAGAAACCATCCATGAATGTCATTCGCTCGAATCTATAGGTATTATCGATCATTACCTCTGGTATGGGGAGCGGAAATTCATCTTTAGGGCATGCGCCATTCAGGTCTCTATAGTCAATACAGACCCTGATCTGCCCATTTTTCTTTGTCACGGGGACAATGTTGGCCAACCATTCAGGATGTTGTTCCTCACGGATGAAGCCGACGCTTTTGAGTTTTTGAATTTCTTGTTCAATTTTATCCATCACATCTGGACGGAATCTTCTTTGGCCTTGCTTGACAGGCTTGATGTCTTCTTGAAGATTGAGTTTGTGAACTGCTATTTTGGGGTCTAAGCCTGGCATTTCAGCATAAGACCATGCAAAGCAATCAACGAACTCACGAAGAAAGGCGATATACTCGGGTAACTCATCATCCTTTATATTCTTGCTTATGAATACAGGACGTGGGTTATCTGGTGTTCCCAAGTCTATCTTTTGAACATGATCTTTTGTTGGAAGGTTCGAAGGTGGTTGTAAGACCCCGACCCGAGAGACCTCGTTTAGAGTTGATTAAGTTGTATTTTAGTTTAAGTGTGTTTAGTGGTTTTTGGATTAGTTGGGGATTAAAATAGCTTTTATAATAGCTTTGGGGAATTTGGAGAGCCTTTTTAATTGTGGGACCCTTTGGGGGTCCTTGTTACGAATTGTGCGAGATTGGGGGTTTACCGATGATTTCCAAGAATCATGTTTTTAACCCATTGGACTTATCTTGTTAATCCCTACAACTTTCATGTTGACTTTGTTCTCATTCGAGGACCTTAAACCCGATTTTTCACTAATTGAGGGCAAAATGGTCTTTTTACCCAAAATCTGGACACCGATTTCAATGTCACCAAAATGTGCAAAATATATACTTTTTGGAAACTAGAAATTTTGCCGATCAACTTTGTCTTCTTTGTCGAATTCATTTTGAAGGCCCGATAACCATGTTTTGAGCCCGAGAAGTCCTTTAAGTTGTGGGCCCCATCCTCACTTACTATATATAGAAAGCTTCTTCTCCTTTTTCCCATTTCTGGCAAAAACCCTAGAGGAGAAGAGAAATCCCAGTCCTAAGGGTTTTCCCTTACCTTTTTCTTGCTTCTTCATCTTCAATCCCCACTAAGCTAGTGCTAATGGAAAATTAGAGGCTACAATCTTCTTCCTCATCTCAAGGCCTTCATCTTGACACCATTTTTGAAGAAAACCGCCCACTCCAAGACTTCCTTTGGACAACACCTTGCTTTTTGAAGAACTTCTTTGTAAGTGATTTTCCTAAAAGTTTTATAATCTTGTTTGTTTAGCCCTAGGGAAACTCCATTTCATTTATTGGAAAATTCCGTCTTGTTTTACTTGGATTTTGATAATTTAGGGTTTGGATTTGGGGGTTTTGTGCATAGGTGTTTGATTGTGGACTTAAGAGGTGTCTAGAGCTCAATTTGATTTGCATTGGACCCAAGGCAAGTGGATGAATGGATTTATTTCTTGTTTTATTGCTATTAAAGGTTTGAACTCTCATTTATTGCTTTTACCCAAGTCATCTTTATGAGTTTTCATGATTTTGGAAACATGCATAATGTTAGGCTACTTATAGTCCTATTGGAGAACATATGTTTTATTGTCTTGCTTTTAGATCATTTATGATCATTTATGGATTTTATCTAATGGAGATGTCTTGCATTGAATGAAGTGGAAGGGATGAAGAAATGAATGATTTATTGGAATGGTTGTTAGAAGAGTTAATGATGGATGGAAGGGGGTTAGAAGGAGGGTTTGAGACCCTTAATTGTATATGTACAAGGATGCCCAAAGGATAATGATAGGAGGAGAAAAGGAAAGGACGGACTGTACTCAGAAATGAGTTTCTGGACAGTTCGCTAGAGCGACCATGACACATCGCTCGAGCGAACCCGTCACATAACCTCGTTGGCTCGAGCCAACCCCTCTGATCGCTCGAGCCAACCTGATCCAACGTAATTTGAGCAGGTCCGCTCGAGCGAACCCCAAACAGAGAGCTGTTCGCCCGAGCGAACCTCCCAGTTTGCTCGAGCGAACTGCCTGTCTGTCATGGGTTAATGCCTAAGGGTTTGAAACTTATTTTTAGGCTTGGGGAGGTATCATATGGAGCCCCAATGCCATGTAAGGCGTTATATGAAGTCTGAAAGAAGGAGAAACCTCATCATGGAGATTCCATGAGGTCTTCTAGATTGACCAATGTGTATAAGGACCCGGAATGTCCCTAACTCTTAAAGAGTACCAAAATTTCATCATAACCGACATACGGGACCCTATTCGCACTGATTCAATTCTAGAAACCCATTGTTAGCCTGTAAAGATATTGGAAACTATTTGTATTTGATTTTCAATCGATCTCCTATTTTGAGATTTCAATTGTGATTTGTGAGTACTCTCGAACCGAGAACATTGTGTTACCATGTTGTTAATTTGTTTAGACCCGTCCCGACTTTTATACGTTTTGTACATATGAGTTCCCGCCCCGTTATGTGTATTTATTTGTTTTGATTTTCACATGTTACCTATGAGTCGGCACCACTAAGCTTGGATAACCTTATCGGTTTGATCCACCGGTTTGGATATCCCCCTTCAGTTATACCCGCTGCAGCATGGTTCCTGCCTCGCCCCGATATACCCGGTTCGCTACCGTGGTCCTGCAGAGTATTATATGTATTTATTATATAAAAATCGTTGATTCTCCTCACCTCGTGTGACTGAGGTTAACGTCGTTGATTCTCCTCACCTCGTGTGACTGAGGTCAATGTCCCGATGTGCTCTTATCACTTTTGTGAGAGAGGATTTAGCTTTGTATGGTTGCCATCTTGTTAGTCCCCGAATCATTGGTACCTCTACATGATTTTATCGCATACGTATCTCTTTTACATGAAGCATCATTCTTTTATGAAAATTCATTGTTTATCTAGATTTTACTATGTTTCTAAAGGCATTATTGTTTTGAATTGTTGTTATATCTTTTCACCCACCTGCCAGACCGTCGTGTCTGATCCATTTATTTTGGTACTCAGGTCCCGAGCTTATTGCCGTTGAGGAGGAGCCGGAGGAGGCGGTCGGTGAACCGCAGCGAGTGATTGAGTGGCAAGCCGATGATGTCATGTAGACATTCGGCCTTGCCTTGAGAACGATACACTTTGGGAATTTATGCTATCTTTATTTTAGGTTTCATTTGGGTGTACGGTCTTTGTTGACCGTTATTTTGGGGGCATTAATTAACTGATATTTGTAAATATACTTAACTTTACTTTTGGGGAAATATGCTTATGATCATTGCTCATCCTGATACCTTGTCATGTTAACCATAAATCAGTCTTGTTTATGAGATTGAATAGTACCGATATGGTTTGCTACACGCTTCCGCAATCTTGAGAATGTGTTTGATATGGTTACATGTGAGATGATGTGTAAAGATAATCCTCACCGCGGAACCCTGTGGGAAATCACGTGCACGGACAAATGTTCTTTTAATTCCGTGTGCGGTTTAGCCAAAGAGATGCACGTGGCGCGGCATCACCCCCACCACTGTCCCGATTCCCGGACTCGGATCCTCTCTTTCCCCTAGTTTCCCGGTCCGGGGTCGCGACAGGACTGGTATCAGAGCGGGACATGTTTCAGGCAATTAAAAGAAACTAGAAATCTTAAGCACGTGGCGAGGATTCGTTAGATAGAATCGTGTGAGCAATGTGTGACCACCCTGTACTTGATTTATATGTGCTAACAATTTATTTTGCAGCGTTATGCCACCTTGCAAAAGAACAGCAAACAGTAATCACGTTGCCAGTAACAGTGAGAATACAGAGCCTATTGTAGAGGAACCACAAGACAACAACATGCAGAACCAATTCCAACAGATGATGCAGGCTATGATTGACCAACAACGCCAGGCAAATGAGAACCAGGCTAGGCTCCAAGCACAAGGACATGAGACGTAGACCAGATTGCAAGAACAGATGCTTAAGAAAGACGAGGATCATGCTAGGGAGATAGCTCAAATGCAGGCACATTTGTTGGGGATATTAGAGAGGAGACCGGAACCAATCCCAGTTGCACCACCTGGTCCGGTGAATATTAGAGGGAATGATCCTAATGTGTTGTATGAGCGGTTCAGGAAGAGATGACCGAAAGAATTTTTGGGGACTGAGGATCCAATGGCAGCAGATGATTGGCTTGAGCACACCGAAAACATATTTGAGATATTCATATGTACCGGTGTAGAACGTGTACAGCTTGCAGCCTCTATGTTTGTGGGTTTGGCAGATATTTGGTGGAAGACCGTCAAGGCAGAATACAGGACAATGGCTGATGCAGAAGCTTGGGTTAACTTCAAGAGACAGTTTGGAGAGAAATATGTACCTGCACATGTCAAGAGACAAAAGGCAGCAAAATTTCAGCAACTTGTGCAAGGGAACATGACGGTCCTCGAATACCTTACCAAATTCGAGAGATTGTCAAGGTATGCTCCAGAGCTGATAGACACGGTTGAGAAGAAGATAACCAAGTTCCTTGAGGGACTTCACCCGATTATTGAGAGGGATGCTACCGGGGTTGTACCACCCGTTACCTTTGAGGAAGCTGTCAAGAGAGCATACAAATTTGAGAACTTCCACAACAAGATCATCAAGAACCAAGGAAAGGGTCAAGGCCAGCAGCAAAACTATCAGCAAAGAAACAATCAGAACAAAAGACCAAGGCAGGAGCAGAATGCACAGAATCCAGTGGCTTGTATCCACTGTGGGAAAAACCATGAGAGTGCCAATTGCCGTTTTATTACAGGAGCATGCTTTAGATGTGGCTCCATGAACCACCAAATGAAGGATTGTCCGAGGCCTGATAGACATAATAGGCAGCAGCAAGGAGCACAGCGTCAGGCACCACCTCAGAATGCATTAGTGGTCCAGAATCAAGCAAGACCACTACAACAACAGGCACCTCAACAACAGTTTAGGCCACAGCAACCACAGGCCCGTCAGCAGGGGCAGAATCAAAATCAAAATCAGCGTCCTCAGAATCAGAACAGGAATGCACAACAAGGCAGGCAACAGCAAGGACAAAACAGGCCACCACAGAGGGCACAACTCTATGCTGTCAATAGAGCTGATGCAGAGGCTGAAGGCAATGTAGTGGAAGGTACACTTCTCGTCTGTGGTTTTGATGCTAAGGTTTTGTTTGACCCTGGCTTTACTCACTCATTCCTATCTCCAAAATTTGCTAAGTTGATTGATATGCATGCTAGAGAGTTGAGTTTCATTTTGACTGTGACTACCCCTTTAGGTAAGGAAGTTGTTTGTAGAACTTTTTACCCTAGTTGTCCAGTCATGATAGGAGAAGTAGTATTACCGGCAGATCTCATTTTGTTGGAGATGCAGGATTTTGATGTCATCCTAGGGATGGATTGGTTAGCAGGATACCATGCTACTATGGATTGTTTCCATAAGACCTTAACTTTTAAGCTAGAGGAGACCCAAGCAGGGGTGTTGTTTCAGGGGGAGAGGAGTAATCCTGGTGCAGGGTTTATTTCAGCATTGAAGGCTGATAGACTCCTAAAAAGTGGTTGTGAGGGTTATTTGGCGTTTATCACGGAGGATAAACGGTCCCAAGGGGTGGAGGAGATTCCAATTGTTTGTGAGTTTCCGGATGTTTTCCCGGAGGAGATACCAGGATTGCCACCCATTAGAGAGATAGACTTCACTATTGAGTTGCTACCGGGGACCGCTCCGATATCTATTGCACCTTACAGAATGGCTCCGGCAGAATTGGGAGAGTTGAAGATGCAATTGCAAGAACTTTTGGACAAAGGTTTTGTGAGACCTAGTGTGTCACCGTGGGGAGCACCAGTTTTATTTGTTAAGAAGAAGGATGGTTCCATGAGAATGTGTATTGACTATAGAAGATTGAACCAAGTGACCATCAAAAACAAATATCCATTGCCAAGGATAGATGAATTGTTCGATCAGTTGCAAGGAGCTGCTTACTTTTCGAAGATTGATTTGAGGTCAGGCTACCATCAGTTGAGAGTTAGAGATTCAGATGTACCAAAAACAGCCTTTCGTACAAGATATGGACACTATGAATTTCTAGTGATGCCATTTGGTTTGACTAATGCATCGGCAGTTTTCATGGCATTGATGAACAAAATATTTGCGGAGTATTTGGATCAATTTACAGTGGTGTTTATTGATGATATTTTAGTGTATTCCAAGACCAAAGAAGAGCATGAGGAACATTTGAGGATAGCACTCCAGCTGTTGAGGGAGAATCAATTGTTTGCAAAACTTAGTAAGTGTGAATTTTGGTTGGACCAAGTCACATTTTTGGGTCATATCATCTCGAAGGAAGGATTATCAGTGGACCCGTCCAAGATTGAGGCAGTCATGAATTGGGATAGGCCGAAGAATGCATCAGAAATCAGGAGTTTTCTTGGATTGGCAGGATATTATCGGAGGTTTGTGCAAGGATTTTCGTCGATTGCGTCACCTTTGACGAAGTTGACAAGGAAGAATGCACCATATGTTTGGACAGACAAGTGTGAAGCTAGTTTCCAAGAGCTGAAGAAGAGATTGACTACAGCTCCAGTCCTTACTTTGCCATCTGGGAGCGGCGGTTTTACCATTTTTACCGATGCTTCCAATGTTGGACTTGGATGCGTGTTAATGCAAGATGGGAAGGTAGTTGCATATGGATCCGGCAGTTGAAGGATCATGTAAAGAACTATGCAACACATGATCTCGAGTTGGCCGCAGTTGTTTTAGCTTTGAAGATGTGGAGATAGGCATGTCAAACGGGCCGTGCCCTAAAATCTTGGCCCGCCCGTGCCGTGGGCCGGGCCGGCACGGCCCGCCCCAGCTAACGGGCCGGCACGGCACGGGCCGCCAGGGGAAAACCCCTGGCACGGCACGGCCCACTGGCACGGCCCACAGTGGGGCGGGCTGGAGCGGGCCGTGCCGGGCCGGCCCGCGGGCCAGGCGTGCCTTTTTTTTTTTTTCTAATAGAGTTATAGGCGGGTTGGGTTGGCCCGACCTGCGTAATTTGTATAGATTTTTAAAAATAAATGTGTTTGGGTGAACTCGATCTCACAACCTAATGGTTGTGAAAGATAAACACAACCACTAGACTACCTAACTTTTGTATACTAATATGTATTCAAACAATATTAAAACTAGTTAGATGAGGATGTGAACCTAACCATGAATATTAAACTATTAGTTACATTAGGATGAGAACTTAACCACTTTAGATGATGATGAGAAGCTAACACCTTTTTTATCCAACTTTTTACTCTTTCATTCAAACAACCTAAAATATAAAAAAAAACATATCATGTCCTTTTTTCTACTCATTTTTCAACCAAATTGAAATGCCATGGTTAAGGATATTTCAATTGAGATGGCAAACTCAATTTCTATTTTTTGGCTGAATTATCATACTTTAAACAAGAACTTAGCGCGGTTAAATATTTCTACTTTTATCAATAATCATCTCAAGTCTTCCAAATGACCCACCATGAAACCACAACCTTGGACTTCATTTTATTTAGATTTGCATCAATTTCTTTATTTTTTTAGTTATGGGTTTTTAGTCTTAGTCAATAATTCTCATTATCTTTATCATGGTTACATATTTTTTACTTCTTTTTCCTAGTGTTCATATCAATGTAAATATATGGCTTCATGTGATGTGATCGAGAGTGGAGTTATAGGTACATGTGACGAGATTATATTGAACATAAATGACTGAATTATGAACATATTCTTGTGTTTAATCCTGAGCTTTCCAACCTATAAAGAATCTCAACTTCTCAAATGCTCAGGGGTTCTTGAATATAGATGAATGCAGGTAGGGAATTTCATTTGAGATTCTCAAATATCTCTGAAGAAAATAAAATTATTGAAGGCAAGGGGCCGGGGCAAATTTAGTAAAGGTAAGTGTGTCACACCAAAACATTCCCCTTATTCTTCTCCCCAAAAACACATTGCCCCTCTTTATTAGTGTGACTAATTTACACTAAAGTCCTACCTTACCAAGTTATGTAAGTGTTTTTTTTATTAGAAAATGCCTAGGGTTGTTAGTTGGATGGGAATTAGATTTTTATAAATTTAAAAAAAAATATATAAAAATATTTTTTTTTGGCGGGCCAGGCGGGCCGTGCCTAGCGGGCCGTGCCAGGCGGGCCTGGCGGGCCGATCCTGGCGGGCCTGGCGGGCCACAGGGGCTGGCCCACTAGGCTGGCGGGCCTGGCGGGCCGTGCCTAGCGGGCCTGCGCGGCTCGGCCCAGCACGGCCCGCGTCATGGGCCGTGCCCAGTGGGCCGTGCCGTTGACCGGGCCGTGCCGTGCCACGGCCCGTTGACTAGCGGGCCGGGCCGGCCCACTTGACATCTCTATGTGGAGACACTACCTCTATGGAGAGAAGTTTGAGGTTCACTCTGATCACCGTAGTCTACAGTACTTGTTTTCTCAGAAGGAGTTGAACATGAGGCAGAGGAGATGGATGGAATATATTAAAGACTACGATTTTCCAATCAAGTATCACCCGGGGAAAGCAAATGTAGTTGCAGATGCCTTGAGCAGAAAGTCAGTGAGCATGGCGAGTCTTCGTGGGACTTATGTGGTGCAGCAGTTAGAAGAGTTGGGTGTAGAATTTCATCCACTAAGAGAGGGTGTCATGTTAGCAAACATGTCGGTGTCAGAGCCTTCGTTCATTCAGAAGATCAAAGAGAAGCAGTTACAAGACCCAGAGTTGGCTAAGATTTCTGAGCACTTAGCAGATCGTCCGGATTTTCGTGTTGTAGATGGAGTTCTGTATTACCGAGACCGTCTCTGTGTGCCTAACTTGGAGGACTTGAGGAATGATATCATGTCTGAGGCTCACAATACCAAATATTCCATACACCCGGGCAGTACGAAGATGTACCAAAATTTGAAGGGCAGATTTTGGTGGAATAACATGAAGAGAGAGATAGCAGCTTTCGTCTCTCGTTGTATGACATGTCAGTTGATCAAGGCAGAACATCAGAAGCCTCCAGGGTTACTACGACCATTAGAGATTCCGGAATGGAAATGGGAGCACATTACCATGGACTTCATATCGGGTTTACCAAAGACTAGTAAGGGCAATGATGTTATTTGGGTCATAGTGGACCGTCTCACCAAGTCAGCTCATTTCCTACCGATGAAGACTGGAAAGAAGATGCATATGTTACCTTTGGCACAGTTGTTTGTCACAGAAATTGTCAGTCGTCATGGACAGCCAGTTTCCATCACATCCGATAGAGATAGTAGATTTGTCTCGAGATTTTGGAAGATACTGCATGAGTCTATGGGTACGAAGTTACAGTTCAGCACAGCCTATCACCCACAGACCGATGGTCAGTCGGAAAGGACAATTCAGACACTTGAGGATATGCTTCGAGCTTGTGTGTTAGATTTCAAGACTCAGTGGGATGAAGCCTTACCGTTGTGTGAGTTCGCTTACAACAACAGTTTCCACTCGAGTATCGGTATGGCACCTTTTGAGGCTTTGTATGGCAGAAGGTGTAGAACACCTGTTTGTTGGGAAGAAGTCGGTACTCGCAGTTTCCATGGACCGACCATTGTTAGTGAGACGAGTGACAAGGTCAAGTTGATCCAAGAACGTCTGAAAGTGGCTCAGAGTAGACAGAAGAGTTATGCAGACTCTCACAGAAGGGATTTACAGTTCAAAGAAGGAGATAAGGTTTTCTTGAAAGTGTCACCTACTCGTGGAACTTTGAGGTTTGGACAGAAGGGCAAATTGTCTAGGAGATACATTGGACCTTACGACATTGTGAGTAGGATTGGTGATGTGGCTTACAGGTTAGCCTTACCACCTGAACTTTCCGGCGTACACAATGTTTTCCATGTGTCCATGTTAAAGAAGTACGTTCCAGACAGGTTACACATACTCCGTTATGAGCCGTTGGAAATTCGAGAAGATGCGACCTATGTTGAGAAGCCTAAGCAGATCATTGACACCAAGGAACAAGAATTGAGAACTCGGACTATTCAGTGGGTCAAGGTACTTTGGGAGAATCATGGACCGGAAGAAGCAACTTGGGAATTACGGGATCAAGTTAGGAAGAAGTACCCACATCTCCTACCGGAGGTGAGTTTTAATTTCCATTTGGAGGACCAAATGTCCTAAGGGGTGGAGGATGTAAGACCCCGACCCGAGAGACCTCGTTTAGAGTTGATTAAGTTGTATTTTAGTTTAAGTGTGTTTAGTGGTTTTTGGATTAGTTGGGGATTAAAATAGCTTTTATAATAGCTTTGGGGAATTTGGAGAGCCTTTTTAATTGTGGGACCCTTTGGGGGTCCTTGTTACGAATTGTGCGAGATTGGGGGTTTACCGATGATTTCCAAGAATCGTGTTTTTAACCCCATTGGACTTATCTTGTTAATCCCTACAACTTTCATGTTGACTTTGTTCTCATTCGAGGACCTTAAACCCGATTTTTCACTAATTGAGGGCAAAATGGTCTTTTTACCCAAAATCTGGACACCGATTTCAATGTCACCAAAATGTGCAAAATATATACTTTTTGGAAACTAGAAATTTTGCCGATCAACTTTGTCTTCTTTGTCGAATTCGTTATGAAGCCCCGAAAACCATGTTTTGAGCCCGAGAAGTCCTTTAAGTTGTGGGCCCCATCCTCACTTACTATATATAGAAAGCTTCTTCTCCTTTTTCCCATTTCTGGCAAAAACCCTAGAGGAGAAGAGAAATCCCAGTCCTAAGGGTTTTCCCTTACCTTTTTCTTGCTTCTTCATCTTCAATCCCCACTAAGCTAGTGCTAATGGAAAATTAGAGGCTACAATCTTCTTCCTCATCTCAAGGCCTTCATCTTGACACCATTTTTGAAGAAAACCGCCCACTCCAAGACTTCCTTTGGACAACACCTTGCTTTTTGAAGAACTTCTTTGTAAGTGATTTTCCTAAAAGTTTTATAATCTTATTTGTTTAGCCCTAGGGAAACTCCATTTCATTTATTGGAAAATTCCGTCTTGTTTTACTTGGATTTTGATAATTTAGGGTTTGGATTTGGGGGTTTTGTGCATAGGTGTTTGATTGTGGACTTAAGAGGTGTCTAGAGCTCAATTTGATTTGCATTGGACCCAAGGCAAGTGGATGAATGGATTTATTTCTTGTTTTATTGCTATTAAAGATTTGAACTCTCATTTATTGCTTTTACCCAAGTCATCTTTATGAGTTTTCATGATTTTGGAAACATGCATAATGTTAGGCTACTTATAGTCCTATTGGAGAACATATGTTTTATTGTCTTGCTTTTAGATCATTTATGATCATTTATGGATTTTATCTAATGGAGATGTCTTGCATTGAATGAAGTGGAAGGGATGAAGAAATGAATGATTTATTGGAATGGTTGTTAGAAGAGTTAATGATGGATGGAAGGGGGTTAGAAGGAGGGTTTGAGACCCTTAATTGTATATGTACAAGGATGCCCAAAGGATAATGATAGGAGGAGAAAAGGAAGGGACGGACTGTACTCAGAAATGAGTTTCTGGACAGTTCGCTCGAGCGACCGTGACACATCGCTCGAGCGAACCCATCACAGAACCTCGTTGGCTCGAGCCAACCCCTCTGATCGCTCGAGCCAACCTGATCCAACGTAATCTGAGCAGGTCTGCTCGAGCGAACCTTAAAGTCCGCTCGAGCGAACCCCAAACAGAGAGCTGTTCGCCCGAGCGAACTGCCTGTCTGTCATGGGTTAATGCCTAAGGGTTTGAAACTTATTTTTAGGCTTGGGGAGGTATCATATGGAGCCCCAATGCCATGTAAGGCGTTATATGAAGTCCGGAAGAAGGAGAAACCTCATCATGGAGATTCCATGAGGTCTTCTAGATTGACCAATGTGTATAAGGACCCGGAATGTCCCTAACTCTTAAAGAGTACCAAAATTTCATCATAACCGACATACGGGACCCTATTCGCACTGATTCAATTCTAGAAACCCATTGTTAGCCTGTAAAGATATTGGAAACTATTTGTATTTGATTTTCAATCGATCCCCTATTTTGAGATTTCAATTGTGATTTGTGAGTACTCTCGAACCGAGAACATTGTGTTACCATGTTGTTAATTTGTTTAGACCCGTCCCGACTTTTATACGTTTTGTACATATGAGTTCCCGCCCCGTTATGTGTATTTATTTGTTTTGATTTTCACATGTTACCTATGAGTCGGCACCACTAAGCTTGGATAACCTTATCGGTTTGATCCACCGGTTTGGATATCCCCCTTCAGTTATACCCGCTGCAGCATGGTTCCCGCCTCGCCCCGATATACCCGGTTCGCTACCGTGGTCCTGCAGAGTATTATATGTATTTATTATATAAAAATCGTTGATTCTCCTCACCTCGTGTGACTGAGGTTAACGTCGTTGATTCTCCTCACCTCGTGTGACTGAGGTCAATGTCCCGATGTGCTCTTATCACTTTTGTGAGAGAGGATTTAGCTTTGTGTGGTTGCCATCTTGTTAGTCCCCGAATCATTGGTACCTCTACATGATTTTATCGCATACATATCTCTTTTACATGAAGCATCATTCTTTTATGAAAATTCATTGTTTATCTAGATTTTACTATGTTTCTAAAGGCATTATTGTTTTGAATTGTTGTTATATCTTTTCACCCACCTGCCAGACCGTCGTGTCTGATCCATTTATTTTGGTACTCAGGTCCCGAGCTTATTGCCGTTGAGGAGGAGCCGGAGGAGGCGGTCGGTGAACCGCAGCGAGTGATTGAGTGGCAAGCCGATGATGTCATGTAGACATTCGGCCTTGCCTTTGAGAACGATACACTTTGGGAATTTATGCTATCTTTATTTTAGGTTTCATTTGGGTGTACGGTCTTTGTTGACCGTTATTTTGGGGGCATTAATTAACTGATATTTGTAAATATACTTAACTTTACTTTTGGGGAAATATGCTTATGATCATTGCTCATCCTGATACCTTGTCATGTTAACCATAAATCAGTCTTGTTTATGAGATTGAATAGTAACGATATGGTTTGCTACACGCTTCCGCAATCTTGAGAATGTGTTTGATATGGTTACATGTGAGATGATGTGTAAAGATAATCCTCACCGCGGAACCCTGTGGGAAATCACGTGCACGGACAAATGTTCTTTTAATTCCGTGTGCGGTTTAGCCAAAGAGATGCACGTGGCGCGGCATCACCCCCACCACTGTCCCGATTCCCGGACTCGGATCCTCTCTTTCCCCTAGTTTCCCGGTTCGGGGTCGCGACAGTGGTTCCTCCACAATATTTTCGGAGGCTTCCAGCTCAACGAAACCTTCCTGGTTTTCAAAGGAATTTCCAGACCAAGGTTTTGTTCCTTTCCACGGGTCTTCTTGATCGGTAATTTCCCAAGGCTTGCTATGAGATGATCCCAATCGCCTGTTGAAACCGGGTCGAAGTAGGCTACTTCTTTTGGAGATGAGGGTTCTTCTGGGTCAGAAGACCACACGTCTGTTCCATCGGACAACTCCTCTTCATTTTCGGAGAAATCGTGCCAATTGGATGAGCTTCCTTGATCTTTGTCAAGTGACTCATCAAAGAGATATCCAGGGAGAACGATGTCTTCATGGACTTGAGAAGTTGAGGCTTGGTCAGTATATTGACTTTTAAGCCTTTGTGTCAACTGTCTCAAGGGAGTGTCGGGATCATACCCTAACCCGTGTGAAGACTTTTCTACATAGCTGTAGAGTCTCCAATCTTCCAGCTGGCTTTTGGTCAAGACGGGCCCCAATGGCGTGAGAATACCGCGTCCTTCTCCCAAACCGACTGGGTTTTGAGCGTCATACCCCATTTTCTTCATAATAGCTTGTGCCATAGAACTGTATAAGGATAGTTGAGGCATACCTTTATTTTGGAAAGGTTCAAGCATGGAGTTTGATGAAGAAGCATCCGATCTATGGAAGAAGATCGGTTTTCCTTTGCTGAAGTTGCTGGAACAACGAAGGAAGCTGACGTGGGATCTTCTATGTCAGAAGTTATCTCCATTGAAGTGAGAGCAGGCTGAACTTGCTGAGTGTCAGCATGGCTTGACGATGTGTCGTCTTCCGGCTCTGAATCCGAGTCCGTGTCTTGCATGACAGATACGAAAGAGACAACAAATTTGCCCCCAGGCTTTTGCTTTGCCTTCTTCACTTTAGTTGTGATGACCAAAGGCTTTGAAGGTTTGAGGGAGATGATGAAGGGAGTTTGAATGCTCTCTTCAGTTTTACCGGATGGTTTGTTTTCTTCCGGTGATTGTTGAGGAGCTTTGCCTTTATCTTTCTGGAGATTTTCGGCAAAAGATGCTGTGTGCTTCTCCTCTTCTTCTTTTTCACCTTCATACATCTGTGAGTCTGCAAAGTGGACTTCTTTACCTTTGAAGGGTTTTCTGTCCGCAAAGACTCGATGTATCATGCCGTCGTCGCCAACAAACTTGATGCATTGATGTAGAGTTGAAGGGACAACACCATTCTCGTGGATCCAAGGGCGTCCGAGAAGGATGTTGTAGCATAAAGGGGTTTTTATTGCATACACTGTGACCTCAGAGATAAGATCACCGATCTGCAACTTGAACCTGATTTTGCCGATAGGCCTTTGAGTACTCCCATCGTATCCAAAGATAGATACAGATGTGTGGCTCAGCTTGCTGGGTGGGATGCCCAACTCTTCAAGAGCCGATGTGGAGATGAGGTTGAGTGCAGAACCTGGGTCGATATGAACTCTGTGCATAGGCATTTCCTTGATATACCCTGTGAAGTACAGGGGTCGGTTATGCCTGGTTTCTCCAAGTAGGAGGTCGTCCTTTGTGAAGGCGATGGTTGCACTGGCTGCTTTTTTAACCGAGAGGCATTCAATGCATGATCCCTCAGTTTTCTTCTTTTCTCCCTTTGAGGAGGCTTCTGAGTTTTTGACCCGGTAATCCATTTCAATTTGGAGGACTTGCAGGGCATATTTGTCGACATCCTCATTCAACTTTTGTAATTCCGAGATGAGATTATCACGAGTGTGCGGAGACATTCGCAACAAATTTAGGATGTGCAGACGTGCAGGTATGTGCTTGAAGTGTTCAACCAAGTCATACTTGAAGCCTCCTTAGGGCCTGCATGTTCATCATTGTTGCCACTAGGGGCGCTTACAACATCTTTTCCCGAAGGATTTACATATGTAAAGGAAGATTGGTTGTAATTTTTGTGGTAGTCCCGGCCAGAGCGGGCCTCTACCAACTTCGAGAGCTTCTTGAGAAGGGTCTTCGTTTGGAAGATTGTCTTCAGGATCAAGAGGCTGTCGTTTTTCATTTGTTGAGGATGAATCAGCAGCAGAGTTGCCATCCTCAGTGATCGTGTTGCATGGAGCATTTTCCGGGAACAAGTCCTGAATAGCATCCAGCAACCTTTCTTCTTCGTTAACTAATTCATCATCCCAAGCATCAATGGCTGGGAATTCTTCAGTCAGGAAGGGTGTGAACTTTGAAGTCACAGTCTCAGGAGAAGAAACCTGAGAGGGTGTCATCTCAGTGAAAGTCACGTGAGACGAGGTGGCTCCAGAAGATATATTGCTAGGCGTCGCCGGAGTGTAAGTGCTCTCATCAGATGATGCTTCGGAAGAGCTATAATCCCGAATTATCACATTACAGGAAGCTCTGACGGGAGACGTTGCCTGATCGGAGTCAGACTCATCCTCGGATGTAAGAGGATTGTCTATCCAGCAATTTTCTCCATTTTCAGGAGTTAAGGGAGGATGTACCTGATGGTCTTCAGGGACTTCAGGCTCTGGGTTGCGAGGAGGCTCGTTGACGCGGTCTTGCTCTTGTTCTAGAGCGAGTCGCTGCAAGATCCTTGCATATTCTTCAAGATCAGGCATGGGAGCCGGATCTTCTTCTTCATCAACTCTTTGTGGCTCAACATGGTTGATTTCCACTGGAGTAATGAGAGGTGCTGGGTCAGCAGCATTTTCTTGTACAGCTTCTTGGTCTTCTTCATCATCAGACTAGGATCCTTGTGGCTGTAGGGGGTTATACCAGATTACTGGCATAAGATGAGACTCAGGAACCCATTCTTCATCGGAGAGATATTCTCCTGTTTCAAGGGACTCCTCCCACTCATCTGTGTAGTTGGATTCGAACCCATCATCGGTGTCGCTGGATTCGTATCCATCAATGGAGAATCCAACTACCGAATTGCAAGAGTATGATGCCTCATGCATGGCTTCTTTGAATTGAGGTGGCATGAAATCACTGAGAGTGAATTTCCTTACCCCCTTTGAAGTCTCTGGAAGGGATGTTTTTGTTGCCTCCAGTGAAGCGGTAGAGGAAGCCTTTGCCTTTTCTTGACCTCTAGTTTTGGCTGGGTCTTCTCTTGCCGTTTGAGCTTGAGGAGATGTTTCCTAGCCTGCCTTCGCTGTTGAGCTGTAGGCTTTGTTTTCACAACCTCCCAATTTTCATCTTCCAGGAGATCGGGATGTACCCATATCGGTTTGTCCGTCTGGTGTCGGGTAAGGAACCAGTTCCTCGGACGCTTGGATTGAGTTTATCACCTTGAAGGAAGTAGTGATCTTCTTCTTCGGTGATTTTGATGTTTGTCCACATGTCACCATGTTGACGGAGGCAGGCCCATAGTTTTAGTCAAAGGTGATGACTCCGTTTTTCCACATCTCATTTATTTTCTCTCTCACAACGAAGCATTGATTGAGAGGATGCGAGATCATCTGGTGGTATGGACAGTACCGAGGATCGTTGGTTTTGCCAACATCACCCGGTCTTTTTGGTTCAGGCAAGGTGAGCTTGCCGTTTGCCACAAGAGCCCCGAAGATTTCATCAACGTCTTCATCAAACGGGTATTTCTTCTCGACTCGTTCTTTGAAGGCATCTGAGAGTTCAGGTCTCTTACCAGCAACTTTATTTTCAGCTTTCTTTGGTGGCTGAGGAGCTGACTTGGTCTGCACATTGAGGACCTCTTTTTTCTTTGGTTTAGAGGTTGCAATGGCGGTTGGCTCTTTTCTTGATGATTTTTTACTGTTGAGGTCTTTAATCACCGTTTCAGCTTCCATGGAAGCTTCTAGGAGTTCTCCCAGGTTTTTTGATTTGTTGCCGATGATCATGGAGCGGATTCTAGCTCTCATGTTGTTTCGGCAGATGTCGACTAGCGACGCTTGTGGCAATACATCAGAGCATTTGTATGCCATTGCTTTCCACTTGTGAATGAAGTCATATGTTGATTCATTCTCCCCCTGTTTTAGGCTGCACAGCTTAGCCATAGTAGCGGGATGATCTTCACCTTTGAAGTGAGTCAGGAAGCGTGTCTCTAGCATGGCCCAGTTTTGGATTGAGTCCTCTGGCAGAGTGGAGTACCAATCGAAGGCCGTACCTTTTAGGGTACTTGCAAAGAGGCGGATCTTGAGTGCATCTTGATCCGCGATAGCTCCCGTCAGGATCTTGAAGTGGATGACGTGCTGTCTGGCTGATTCTTTCCCCGTATATGTTTGGAGAGTAGGATGCTTGAATTTGGTGGGGAACGGGACCGAGTCCATCCATAAGGGATATGGTGGCTTGATCCCATGCTCCTTGAGTATATCCTCTTCTTTTGCTTTGGCGAGGATACTGTTTACGTCCTTTTTGGTAAGGGCGCGTGACTCATTTTCTTCTCCATTTACCTCGTCGTTTTGATGATTCGGAGGAGGTTCATTGTTCGCCTGATTTTGGAAGGCGAGGAGAAGGTTTTCCATCAGAGTTTCAATCCTCTGCTGGCCCTGTTCCAACTGCTGGATGCGGGTGATCGCATCTTCTGGAGGTGGATTGCGGGGTGGTGGCTCAGAATTTGTAGCCAAGACATTCATCCTTCGTGATTCAAACGAAGAAACTGTCCTGGTGACTGAGCTGGGGCTCATTCTTTTTGAAGAAGAGCTTGAGGAAGGATCACTCTGCTGTCCTTTGCTTGAAGGAGCAGGGGATTCTTCTGAATGTCTTCTTGTCCTTGAGACACTGCGGGTCGTCGGACGTCGGACATGGATTTTTGTTGCTGATTTTTGGCGCCTTCTGGTTTTTCCAACCATATGGATGGCAGCAACTTGGTTGGGTCTTTCTTTTTCGACCCATTTGGGAGAGAGTTGAAGTGTAGGAGGCTGGGTCCTTTGCTTCTCTAGTCTCTTTTGTCTATACGATGCGCGGCGGCGTATGCGACGAGCAATTTGAGCTTCGGTCAGCTCTGGCTGGGCTTTGACGATGAAGGATGTGCTCCCTCGGGTGCAGCAGCCGAGCCTGTCTTCTTTGTAGCTGGGCAAGGACAGGATGCGAACCCTGTCCTTCGCCTGTTGCAGTGAAGCTTTGAATTTTTGGAGTTCGGCCCCTGTAGAGATGAAGGGTCGAACTGCAGGTTTGTAGGCCTTAGCAGGTGCTTGTAGAGGCCTTGTGATGCATGATCTGATTTTGGGCTTGTAGGAACAAGCCGGCTCATGCTGGTTTGACTTGGGAGTCAGGTTAGAGAAGGGTCTCTCCTCTTTTATGTAAGCAAGAGGGTAGAACTGGTTCTCCTTGAGTGGGGCCAGGAATGCTGGCTTAGTGGATGTTTGGGACCTTCTCTGTTTTGGTGAAGGTCTTGGGGATCAAGTCTTGGGATAGACCTGGTTGCTTGCAGGTCGAGGCTTCGTGGGGGTGCCACGGGCTTCAGGCCTGCTGGTGCTCGCCTTTGGTGTCACGGTAGTGACACGTTGAGAGGCGAGTTTCTGCTTCTTGGAGGGAGCAGTTTGTTCCTCAGGAAGTGGGAATGGTCCCAGCGTCCCAAAGACGATAGTCCGGGGAGTCGAGGTCTACCCGGAGTTCAGAGAGTTGTCGAGGGATTTGATGCTTCGGCAGCTGATGGGGCACTTGTAGGTGCGCGCAGTTTGCTTCTGTTGAAGAATGAGTTGGTGCTTGTTTTCATCGAAAGTAATGGTTAGTGAAGCTGCCATTGTTAGTTTTCGAAAATTTCTGAAACAAGACCACATCCATTAGTAATCACAAGAATATAATGATCATAAATGGGAAGTTCTATGGTTTCGTCTTTTCAAATTGCTAGAGGAAAATGACCCAAGCAACATGAAGAAGGCAAAACGCCATAGAGGGTACAATTGTTCTGATCGCAGGTATGGTAAGCCCAGAATGGGCATCCCAGTGACTGCTAGAAGCAATTGTGAACTTAAATTCGACTTATCGAGAAGCAGAGCTTGCTCGAGGTAAGAAGAATATAAAGTTGGAGTTACAGATGTGCCGGTCGCAATACAGTAGACCCTGAAAGGGCGTACTAGTACCGCTAGACACAAATATTTTGAGACCGCATCTATGAGATGAGATTCTCTGTTTTGAAAGGTCAAGATTGGATTCATCAAAGAGAGCAGATGGTATTCCGATCTGAACACGGGCTCAGCGATTTCCGCGAGCGCCAGTGCTCAGAAAGAAATGAACCATAATTTCTCGAATCTGAATCTAAAAATGACGAGTTTTTTTTTGAAAGGCCAATATCGGGTTCATCAAAGAGAGCAAAAGGCACTCCAATCTGAACACGGGCTCAGCGATTTCCACGAGCGCCAGTGCTCAGAAAGGAGAATACCAAGATTTCTCCAATCTAAACCCAAAATGACGGAAGTTTTTTTTTTTTTTTTGAAGATTTTTTTTTTGGAAGATTTTTTTTTTCTTCCTTTTTTTTAAAAAAAATCTTTTTTTATTTATTTATTTTTTAATTTATTTTTTGAAAATTTTTTATTTTTTTTTTATTTTTTATTTTAAAATTTTTATTTTTATTTTTTTAAAAAAAAAATTATTTTTTTTTTGAAAAAAAAAATTTATTTAAAAGACGAGAGAGTACACATAGGCCTCCTAACCCGGTCTTATGAAATCTTGATTGATAGAATTGCCCCCAGGTAAGGGTAGGATTACTTAATGAACCCGTTTGGAGGACCCTTGCCTAGAACAGTCAAGCTGTCTCCACACTCTGGACAAGGCTTTTCTTGATCAATCATGATCAAAGAACGCAGTTGGTTTAACCTTAGTGGTCTATGTCTTTTTTTTTCATTTATATTTTTATTATATTATATATTTTTTTAATGAACTCATCGAAGAGAAACGATGGCCCAAAACCTTAGTCGAACAGGCTCAACATTTCTGCAAGCGCGATGAACGATAGGAACGGATCAAGGTTTCTCAATTTTGAATTCAAAATGAAAAAATCTGATTTTTTATTTTTTTTATTTTTTATTTTTTATTTTTAGATCTTTAATGAACTCATCGAAGAGAAACGATGGCCCAAAACCTTAGTCGAACAGGCTCAACATTTCTGCAAGCGCGATGAACGATAGGAACGGATCAAGGTTTCTCAATTTTGAATTCGAAATGAAAAAATCTGATTTTTTTATTTTTTTTATTTTTTATTTTTTATTTTTTAGATCTTTAATGAACTCATCGAAGAGAAACGATGGCCCAAAACCTTAGTCGAACAGGCTCAACATTTCTGCAAGCGCGATGAACGATAGGAACGGATTAAGGTTTCTCAATTTTGAATTCAAAATGAAAAAATCTGATTTTTTGTTTTTTTTTTTTTGAAAAGAGAAAGAGTGGAAATAAATTCAAAGAATTAGAAATTTCCAAACAAAAAATCTCATCTCATTTTTTTTTTAGATCTTTAGTGAACTCATCGAAGAGAAACGATGGCCCAAAACCTTAGTCGAACAGGCTCAACATTTCTGCAAGCGCGATGAACGATAGGAACGGATCAATGTTTCTCAATTTTGAATCCAAACTGAAAAATCTGATTTTTTTGTTTTTTTGTTTTTTTTTTTGAAAAGAGAAAGAGTGGAAATAAATTCAAAGAATTAAAATTTTCCAAAAAATCTCATCTCATTTTTTTAGATGCGGAATCCAACATAGGCCACCAATTATAAAGTAGCCAAGGAATCGAGAAAAGAAATATAAGCATAGAGCAAAATATATGATATGCAAATATTTCATTTCTAGCATCGTGTTCTCAAATAAACGGGTCCCACCGGGTGGAGCCAGCTTGATGGACCGCGCTCCTGCTCGGTTCCTACCGAGGTCGGCGGACGTGGGAGTCCGTTTGGTTCCGACCCTTTCGTAACCGGGGGGCAAGGGCGTGCATCAACATTTCTTTTTTTGTGTGGGTGTGCCAGATTTTCTATTTTACTTGGAATTGCAAGTGGTGATCCGGAGATCAACCTTCGCAAGTAAAAAGGAAATCAACTTCTTTCAAGTTTTCCATTGCACATATATTTAAGAAAAGAGACATTTTCTTGGTTTGCCGTGAAAGGCGATTTTTTGGGCATTTATAGCCGATTTTGGCATTTATAGCCGGTTTCTGGCGTTTATAGCCGATTTTGGCGTTTATAGCCGATTTACAATCCTTATCAATAATGAAAGACAAGAGTTGTGATTTTTGTCTCTTTTGAAACAATACAAACTACAATGAAAAGCAAGAAAAGGAGGATCTAACTTCTCAGGAGATTGTGGGGGACCCGTTTAGATTGACGGTCGCAAGCCATATGTGGGCTTCGCCATCATCCATGCAGATGAGAACAGAGGATGCTATTGATTCGCTTGGCTTGGCTATAACCTCAGGTTTTTAGAGAACAAAGACCAAAAGAAGGTCCTATGTCCAATAAAAAGCCGAGTAGACGGGCTTGAAAAGCCATGTCTAAGCCATTGGCGGCAGAAGGAGAAGGCAAGGACCTTGGGGGGGTGCCCCCCAAGGGACTTTTGTCACCTTGTAGTGGTGGTCGGTGTAGGATTTCCGCAGAGTTTTCTCTCTTAGATTTCTGATGCCTCTTTCTGTTTGAGTTTCCGGATTTTCTGCAGTCTATTGTCTGTGTGTTTGTGCTTTTTTCTGATTTTCCTTTCTTCTTGGAGAGCTCTCCTATTTATAGGCTTTTAGGTAGCCATTTAGGAGGATTTATGAGCTTTGATTGTCATAAAGCTACATAAAGGGAGGAGTTACAGAATTGAATTCTTTATTTTGTAACTCCTTTTTCTTGGCTTCTGATTGGCCGGAGGAGATTGAGGGCATTTAATCGCCTTTAATCGCCATGATGGGAGGAGTTTCATGGGTTAAATGCCATGAATCTCTTGACTTGTAACTCCCGGATGCTTGCTTCTGATTGGTCCGTCCAAAGAAATGGGTTAATGACTGTAATAAAGCTAGTCAATTAATCGCATTAAGTGGTCGCCGAGCAGTTGAAGAGTCGCGGGCCGTGCCGTGTCTTTTGGGATTCTTCTGGCGATGATCATCGATGAATCTTCATGTAGATCGACATCAGATGACCATGTAATTTCAGGTGTTTGTTGCCAACAGCGGGTCGGTGCCATCTGTCCTGTCGATTTCTCGATCGGTCGGGTAGAAAGCACACTTTTTTTGGTTGACCGGGTGGCGATCAATATTGTTTTCGATACTCTTGATGATTGACCCGTGTTTTGGACGGATGTCAGAGGATTTGGTGTCTCAAAAGCATGAATTTTGGAAAGTACCAGAGGCTGGGCGCTTCGAATCGCGAAAAAACGGCGAAAACCGGGGTTTCCGGGGCCTTCCCGGCGACCCCGGGCTCCAAGGTCGCCGGCGACCCTGGGGGGGTTTCCCCCCTTTGTGTCCCGTTTTGTGTCCGTTTTTGCTGTTTCTCGATTCTTTTTTCTTCTGTATTTTTCCTTGACATTTTGACCATTTATTGGCCTGATTTCTTTGTAGGAAACCTGATGAGAATCCTTGCATTTTATTTTGCAAAGTTTCCAATTTCCTGAGAAAGCCGAAGACTTTGTCGCACAGAGCTGCCGATTTTCCGTCAGAAGCTGAAACTGGGTCAAACGATGTCGGAATGACCTGAAATTTGGTGTGAAGCCTCCTGAGCAATAAATAAGACCAACCATAGGCTTTTGTTTGAGTTTTGAAGCCGTTTGGGGTCCTATCACCAGTAGACTTGCTTTTGTCGCGATGAAAATGTCGCGGTTTGATGTGCGGTCAACCGATGTCCGATTGACTTGAAATTTGACAGGAAACCTATTGGAGTCATTTTAAGATGATCCATAGGCTCTGTCTTGGAAACCATGGTCCCGGAGAGCTTTGCCGCCGAGAGGCCTGATTTGGCTTCCGAGCGTCAAACTATGGTCAAATGTTGTTGAAATGACCTGAAATTTGACGTGTAGCCCTTTATAAGCATTTTGAAGCCGTCCATGTGCTCTATCTGATGAGTAGTGGCCTCGGTGGTTCTCGCCGCCGAGAGGCTTGATTTAGCTGTTCGAGAGTTGATGTAGGGTCAAACGTTGTCGGTTTGACTCGGAACTTGACGTGGAGCCTTTTGGAAGTATTTTGAGACCATCCATCGGCTCTGATCGAAGATTTGGTGTCTCCGATGCTTTTGCCGCCGAGAGCTCCTTTTCGGCTGTCGGAGAAGCGAAGTTAGGCCAAATAATTTTGAAATGGCCCGAAACTTCTTGTGTACTCCTCTTTTGGCTGTCTTGAAGGATCTTGCAGTTTTTGTTTGATTCTGACAAGATTTGATTTTTGGAAGTAGCATTGCCTATTTATGGCAGGTTGCGACTTCATGTAGCTCTTTGGATCTTGAAGAGGCAAAGTGACATTTTTTGGTGTCAACAGAAGATGACAACTTAGAAATTATCCAGTTGTTTGATTTAGATAATAGATTAAGAGAAATTATACAATCAATGCAATTCTTGATCTTTTGTACAAGCACTGTCTCTTCTAGTCCAAAAACTAGATGGCTAGGTTGACCCACGTGAGTTCATTTATTCTCTCTCTCTCTCTCTCATTTTGTTCCCATTTTTATTCTGATCATTAACCAATTCTGATGTAGGATACTTAGTACCTCAAATTAAGAAGTGTGATCAGTAGTATGCAAAATAACAAACTGGCATGAGTGTCCTCAATGAAGCTCAAATGGCTATGTCTGTACCAAGGTCCGAATTATTTCACCCTCATTCATAGAATTTTGTCATAGCAAAAGGAACTTGAATTGAAGTGTTGTGCTTAACTTTATTGCATATGGCCTCATATAGTTTATGGATGTGCAAGTTTCGGCCAAAGATCTTGAGTTGAACCTTTAAGAAGATCTGTCAGAATGAAATATGCGAAGAAGATCACTTGGAGTCTTTGTAGGGTGTTATCTTTTAAGATTCACTAGGATCACTCTACCCCATTCACGTTGTTGTCATTTTAGATACATTTGTATTTGTTGGATATGTTGCCTAGCCTAAATTAAGTCATGTGATTGCTGAGGTTACTGCCCTAACATGTAGACAACACTCTATTTGGTGACTCTTTGTTGTTGCTTTGTATTTAAGTAGGTGTTTGGAAGACACACTTGCAATTTAGTTGCTGTTTGATTCACATTTCTCTTTGGAGGATGTATATTTGCTCTTTGGAGCATGAATAACATTGTAAATTCTCAATTGATAAAAACATTATAGATAAAAAAAAAAACAAAGAACTTGACAAAAAAGTTATGAAGAATAGATGGGATAAAGGTTTGGTAATAACAACTTATTTGCTGACCGCATATAGATGGGATAAAGGTTTGGTAATGATGCTGTTGGTGGTTGTAATATAACAACTTATCTCTTAACATCAATTTGTTTAGAAATGTCCTATTGCTTGTTATGGATTAGAAGTTTCAGATGCAAGTGCCCACCATTTTGTTTCTCTGAAGCATGTGATTTTTATCAATGGTTCTTTAAAGATTGATATGCAGATTCTGATTCTTGCGCCCCTTATGTCAATTACTAGATTGTTTTTCTATAATAATGGGTTGGGCTATTTCCAAACATTGTAACTAAAATCGAATTCCATCAAATGTGGCAAATTCACTGTATTATTGGGAAATGGTCTATACCATAGCCGAGGTGGGCCCCAAAGTAAAACTTGTTAGAAAAATGGGTTAGTAATTAGTTCAAAGTGTAGTGAACACATGGAACTTGGAATTACACAAATCCATTGAGTATTGAATGAGTAATTTGTCTCCCAAGTTACCCCACTTGAAATGAAATAAGAAATGAATGAGGGAAAGTATGAAAAACACTTGTCCCACATTGGAAGAAAACCAAAGAGATGTTGAGTATATATAGAGAAAGTATTACTATAAGGGTTGGGCCCCAAGGGGTACCACTAATTTTCCGTGGAGACGGAACGCAGTCAAGCTCAACAAATATGCGCCACCGCCGCCGTCCGTCCGGCCCGGCTCGGGTCGGGTCGGGGTCGGGTTCGGGTTCCACAGGCTCGCCGGCCCGGCTCGGCTAGGCTTGGGCTTGGGCTTAGTTGTGGTTTCTGGGCTTTTTCAAATGATGCAATGGTTCGAAACATTGCATCTTTTCATGAAACAGTGCATGGACTGAAGTGGTGCTACTTTTCATGAAGGGTTGCATAACTTCATTTCAGAGGCACCTATCTCCTATAAATAGTGGACGTTTTTTAGAGAGAAAGGACACCAGAAATCTCTTCTCTCTTCTCCCTCTATTCTTGGTCTGCTTTTGCGTTCGTTGTTCTTTGGAATTGAAGTGCTACTTTCCAGAGAAGAGAAAATCCGTTCTATCTTGGGAGACAGTTTCCCTTTAACCTTCAGCACTGTGAGGGGGGAAATCTGTCTTAAGGACATAGTGATTTCACTAGGCTCGGATTAATTGCTTTCGAACTTGGACAAGCAAAACTGTAGAAATACAAAGACCAGAAAGGTATGTACTGTATTCGTTTGAAATAAGTATTTTAAGTTGTATGTTTCCTAACAAAACCTCCTTCTGCATATAGGATAAGCAGGAAGTTCCATGACACGGAAGAGGAATAATAAGAGGTACATCGACACCATTTGCACACATGGATCCATAAAGCCATAAATAGTAGCATTCACATCCACACATTAATATCACACAATATCAGTTAGGTTATTTTAAAAAAAAAATTGATATACTAGCTTGAATTTAAATGTACAATTTACAATATTTAGAAATACATAAAAACATAACACAAAATCAACCCACAACTTTCTGAGAAGGTTCATCCACTTCATTTCTAAAAGAAATAAAAACCATAGAGTTGCCAAGTTTTGTCTTTTTTGGTGGAAGAAGCCCTCCAGTAAATCAATCTTAGCCCTTTCTCTATCTTTACTTCCATGACCCTTTCCCTCTCTTCTTTCCTTCTTCCTATCCTTGCTTCAGTCCTATCCTTTAACTGTGAATCTCCCATTGTAGTCTGCTGGATGCCTTCATTTGCTTCAACAATTTCCACTTCGAGGTGCCCAATATGAGATGATTCGGGTGACTGCACAAGCAAGTCTTGATCTGAACTCCTTGGATTATATGGGTAGGCTGAGGAGTATCCTGCCTCTTTTGACTTGAATGACTGCTTGTTGTCCTTACTAAAAGCTGCATTCACATGAATAATTTGAGAGCAAATATTTTATCAACTCTCTTACTCGATATGTTGTTATGGTGTGTTAAGTTGAACAGGCAACACACATGCTATCAGCTTTAATTTCAGTTATGTAATTAACATCACAGAGAGAGAGAGAGAGATATCACTTAATACTTTCCCATGTTTAAGTGAAGCTAGCAACACATAGTATACCCATTTTTTCATCCTAACTTTATAGGCTATAAGTCTCATAATATAAATTTTGCCCACTCAGGGATGGTTGATCTAATTGGCAACTACAACACTTTGAAGCAATAAAATAAGATCTTCCAACCTGCAAAGAAGATATATATTATCAGATGGATAAACCAACATTGATTTCCACCATCATATGAGAAGATATATTGCACAACAAACAGAGGCCATAGATAGGTATTTCCAAAAGGCAAAACTTTGCAGCACCAATGTACACATGGCAAACATTCATGAATATTCAAGACCTAAGTCCATAAGTAGACAGCACGTGCCTGCCAAATACCATATGATAAGAAAAACCAAAAAGGTGCAAGCAATAATCACAAGTCAACTAACACAAGTAAAACCAATCAGCCAAAAATCAAAATCAACCTGATAATAAATTTCAGCCCAAAACAAGACCAAAAGTGCGTATGTTGTGAAGAATACAAGACTAGGCAAATCAAGCAAAATATGTTGTATGATCTGACAATAATGCAACATCATTTATCACTTCATAGCATCGAAGTAAATCTCATAAAGATTAGAAAAAGAAGAAAATACCAAAAAGAGCTTCAATTAGTGACATAGATATCAAGCAAACCTCAGGCTTTTTATGTTGTATATCCCGCCGAAACACAAACACCATCCATCAAACTGTAAAATATAATCCAAAGCTATGGATCCATAAAGAACATAAACACCAAAAACAAGTTCATAAACACAACAAGAAACACAGAAACAGATGCATAGCCTGCATTCACAACAAAGTTCAAGAAATGGAAAACCTTCTGCGTGGTCCAACCATTCTCCGGGACTCTCAATTGAATTCGAACAAGTTGGATATGTAAATTACAGTATATCAGCACTTCAAAGCATATAATTCAGATCAAAAACAACAAACATGATTCAATCGAAAATAAGATATAAAACTTTATAAAAGAAGCTGATTTCTCTTTTGTCATGTTTTTACTATACTTTCAATTGATTCAAGGAGATTTTTCAAGAAATCAAAAGATAGTTTCAGAAAAACAAAGTACTAATGAGAACCTTTCTTTTAAAATCCTAAAATCCTAACAAATTTGATATATGTTAATATGAGGAGGTTAAAGAGAAATACAAAAGAAAATGATGAGCCATTTATTCTTGCTTATCAAGCAACTCAATTCTTCTATTGCAAAGATCATAGTAGGCCATCCGAAGAGTGGCATGTTGTCTTGGATGTTCCAAAGAGATTGAATCGTGACGTGGACTCTTTTGAAGATCCCTTAGTCTTTGAAGCAAGAATGAATGAAAATACAATAGCAGCAACATTACAAGATGATATCATGGAAGAGGATATAAATGGTGATGATGAAGATTACTCTTAGCATTTCAGGCACTAGAACTTGTCACTAGAAGTCTGCAACAAATTGTTTGTGAAAGGTATTTGACTCCTACTTTGTAATGTTTTGGTGCTTGAGTTGATTATTGAAATCTTTGGTGCCTCCATGTCATGATTTGCATGCTTTTAAGTGTGTCCAAAGTACTACTCATAACTTAGTATTATCATCATTTTTTTTAACTTATGAATCTATTTATGTACACTACATGATTATTGCTTATGTCTTTTAATCTCAACAATTTTAGATTCAAGATTTCTGTCATTCTTTATACAAGCCAATATTTGTTTCATAATATTGAGTTTTTTATTTAAATGTGGTTGTAGGTACTATGTCGCATTATACCTCGTCATTATCTTCTGCTTCTACTATTCAGGGTAGCTCTCATGAGGGTATGTATTGTTTCATCCGTTTCATACTTTGTAATCACTGAAAAGCCACGCAAGGAAAATAATGAAACAATACTGTAATGCCTGTAAGGGCTTTTATATTCTGTTGTTGATGTATATCAATCCTCATTACTCTAAGTAGCTTTAATAACACATCTTAAAATATGATATAATGGTGAAAGGATACTCACTGAGTACAAAACATGTCTATCCTCACTTCTGATACAACCTAGACATTATTTTCTGTTTCTTTAATGCTGATATCAGGTATGGTTTTCGTAATTGCACTTGATTTATTCTCAATCAACTTGCTTCTTTCCTTAGAATGGTAAGACCTTTTGTTAATATATTATAAAATAAAATATTATTCTAAATTGTTTTTTTTTAATGACCTGACCCATAGACATGCCAAGTCCTGATTTAATTTTGATGTGGCTGTCAATGGGCCAGGCCCAAGTTGCTTCAAGGCAGGATTTTGAACTAGCTACTTGGGCTTAGTCTGATGGGCTGGGCTTATTCAAAAGTATGTTCTCTAGCCTGGGCCTGACCCATTGATAGCCATAAACCTGATCTAGTAACTGACTGAAATTTAGGCCTGTCTTGATTTTTCAAAATATGGCTAATTAAAGTGAGCAGAATGTCAAATCTAATGGCTATGAAGTAAAGCTAAAGTGGAAAAATGCACACCAGTTACCATGCATATATTCGATAAGGAGGGAATAGATGCTTTCTTCTTTGGAAATTAAAGATAGATTCCACTTCTATGATCTTCTAGCTATAGAACTCAAATGCATTTTTTTACCTGAAGGTCTAGTGTCCATTGCATTCATGCCTTCTGTTCCTTTCCATGGTATATGGTTTGTACTTTGTAATTAACTGATTCAAATGCAGAATTATATTTAAATTTTGCTCTTATATTTGGGGACTTCTTTAAAAACCTTGCAATTTCCTGTTATTTGATTGCAGCACCTGTATTATCTTAACTTGAAAACTTTCTAACAATGGCCTATTGCAACAGGTGGACTTCCCCGTCACATTTGGGGAAAACGGGCAACCTATTGGAGACAACTCAGTGCAGTTGTCCTCTAAGATAGGGGAGGTTGTGAGGACCTATGTGTCTCCCATTTACCTCAAATGGACTGATGTGCCTAATGAGCTCAAGGAGCTAGTTTGGGAGATTGTTAGGGTAAGTGCTTGTTCATTTATTTCATTTAATTTTACATATTAATTTGAATTTTTTAATTATGACTTATGTTTTGATTTTTCTTATTTGCAGCACTCATTTGAAGTCCCACAATGATGATGATGATGAGCTACTTCTTGCGATGGCTGAAGAATTGGGGGTATTTATACCCTATGTCGGTGGAGTGGAATATGCCCATGTTTTGCTTCCCCCTTTGGAAACTCTATGCACTATGGAAGAAACTTGTGTAAGGGACAAGACCGTGGAATCACTGTGTCGAATTGGGGCCCAAATGAAGGAAAGCGATTTAGTACACTGGTTTATCCCTATGGTGAAGGTGAGATTATTGAACTTTCTTCATTTGTGGCATTACGTTTCCTTTCTTTTTTGGTTGGTCAATGCTGGTTCTTTTCTCCTTCTGTGATTCGATGAACAAACTGTATTCTATGTTTTTCTTAAGGTTTGAGTTGTATTAAGGATAAATTAGAAAAAGCTTTTATTTAATTGTCCATGACGGATTTAAGAAACTGTGGATATTGGAATCTTATCCTTGGTGTCATGATCATGCTCTTCAATTTGTAAAACATGGATAGATGTAGACACCACTTGCAATGCTATGCAATATTCATGAGTATATAGAATTTTGGATGGTAGCATTATATTCTAAATGCTAGAACATTATGTTCTTCCATGAAATCATGGTTACAACCCCATTGTGTGGCCTGGCTACATGAATTGTTGAAATGTTCGAGGACAAGCTAGTAAGCATATCGCCTATTATATTTTTAAAAACTCTGCCACTTGTACTGTGCTTATGGGAATTTTTGTAAAGGGATCTTTGTTTTATAGCCATCATCTAAAACTTTATTCATAGTTTAAGGAGTCAACCAGTGCTGTGCTGTACAAATGCCAGTCTTCTTAGCAGCAAGCTACCTCTGCCAACTTTGCATCCATGAATTCTTAATGAGTAATTGAAGAGAGATTTTTACGATAACATTCTTCTCTAAAAGCAAATAATTGTGCGGATTTGAGTTGACTTTCTCACTAACATTGTCTTCTACCAACTATTCACTAACATCATCTTGTGCAAACTATTATTCACTAATATTGCCTCGTGTCGAGTACTATTTTCCTTTACTTTCATTCTATTCATATTCACTAACAACATCTGATGCCACTTTAAAGTTCCCATGATCTTAGGAACAATAATATTTGTTGTTATCAATGAAGAATGGATGTATGTAGTTACTTTGAGAGCTCGAAAATCTGCTCTCTCTTTTTTATTGCATTTTCATCACTTTCCACTTCTTTTTTTTTTATGTTAGTTATGTTATTCCTTTTACTGCAACATGTAGGTTTTCACATCAAGTACATTCTCTAATTTTTTGTCTTCTTTTTAGCAATATTGTTTCTCTTTGCACTAAATAATTTTTTACTCAGAGACTAGTGGCAGGGGAATGGTTTATTGCTCGGGTTTCCTCATGTGGACTGTTACATATTGCTTACCCAAGTGCACCAGAGTTGCTGAAGGCAGAACTATGCTCTATATATAGCCAATTGTGTCAGGATGATATGCCTATGGTGAGAAGATCTGTACTTCCTCATTTCTCACTTCTTAACTGAGTTCTTTTTAGGAAAAATGGTTTTATTCTCTGTTGCAATTTCACTTTAGAGATGTTCTTTTGATATGCATCTCTTGAAATTCTTCATTGGTTATTTTTTTTTCCTTCTGCAACTTTTTAATTATTTGATCTGGGATTTTAGGAGTGTATACAATCACCATAGATGCAGAGCAGGGGAAGGTTACTGTTTCAGGTAATGTAGATCCATCCACTCTAATAAAGAAGCTCCAAAAAAAAGGAAAGCATGCTGAGCTATGGGGTCCAAAGGGTGGCAACAGCCGGTCCCAAAAGATGCAAATTGAGCAAGGCAAAGGTCAGAAAGATGGGAAGGCTAAAGGGAGGGAAGGACCAAAAGGATAAGAATCAACTGCCTCAACTACAACAGCAGCAGCTGCTGCAATAGATGAAAGGCTTGAAATATCTGAATCTACCCCAATTCAATGGCATGAATCTGGCCTTCAAGGAACCCAAGTCTGTCAAGTTCAGCTTTCCAGATGATGATGATTTACCCAATGATGATTTTGATGATGGGTTTGATGATGATGATTTTGATGATGACCTTGATGATGAGCATTCTATATAAAATACAGATACTTGGATGAGATTTCTTAAATGAAGATTGTAACATAATGTATGTATGTAACTGGCTGCCTATTATTGAGAAGTGTCGGAAAACAAACAAAAAGACGACGAAGAAGGTTAGTTTAAGAGTTTTATTTTTAAAATCATATAAACACAGAATTCAATTATTTACAATCTAATTGAAATCAAATTATGAATGTGCAGGGTACGACGGTGGTCGATCATGGATATATTATACCACATCCTGTGGGATTAGACCAGATCATCACACAAGAGACTGTGAATTTAACTGTAAGAATATCTGCCCCCAATTTATGAAGTGTTATGTTTAACTTTATTGCATATGGCCTCATATACTTTATGCATGTGCAGGTTTCGGCCAAAGATCTTGAATTGAACCTTTACGAAGATTTGTCAGAATGAAATATGCGAAGAAGATCACTTGAAGTCTTTGTAGGGTGTTATCTTTTAAGATTCATTGGGATCACTTGGAGTGCTACCCCATTCACGTTGTTGTCACTTTAGATACATTTGTATTTGTTGGATTTTGTTGGATATGTTGCCTAGCCTAAATTAAGTCGTATGATTGCTGATTGCTGTAGGTTACTGTCCTAACATGTAGACAATACTCTATTTGGTGACTCTTTGTTGTTGCTTTGTATTTAAGTGGGTGTTTGGAAGACACAGTCGCAATTTAGTTTTTGTTTGATTCAAGTTTCTCTTTGGCGGATGTATATTTGCTCTTTGTAGCATGAATAACAATGTGAGTTCACAATTGATAAGGCCATGTTGATTTCTTTGTTGTCTGACCAATAGCAATTTTATCTATCAGTGGGGTCAGTACAAACTACAAAGGGTGCCATAAAAATAACCATGGACTATTTGGGGAAGCAAGGTTTCTGCATGTTTGTGTTAACCGGGTTGAAAAAGTGCCCGAGTTGAGAACATCATAAACGTGATCGTAATTAACTAAAAAATAACAGATTTTAAGTTCATAGTATGGAATTTTAAATCCCCAAATCTCAGCAAAAATAACTCTCGGGAAGTGGGCCAACAAGTGTCCTAAACTGGGGTACTCAGCCATTTTGATAACGATATTGTTACCATCATTTATTAGTTTCTCCATCCATTTTTTGTGTCCAACAAGAAAATAATGGTGACTTTATATTGAGATGCATAAACAATGAGAAAGGCTCATGGATTTGGCTCAGAAATGCATTTTCCTAATAGGTGAAGTGAAGGTTCAAAACCTCAAAACGAGGGTTCGAACCTTCGGACTCTCTAGAATTTGGCCCAAGAAGGCAATGAAGTGAAGGTTCGAACCCTCGTTTCGAGGGTTCGAACCTTCACTTCACCTATTAGGAAAATGCATTTCTGAGCCAAATCAGTGAGCCTTTCTCATTGTTTATACACCCCATTATAAAAGTCTGAGTTATTTGGTTATTGGAGACAAAAAATGGGCGAAGAACCAATAAATAATTGTAACGATATCGCTATCAGAAAATTTTTGAAAACTAGATTTTGAGTGAAATCGTGAGTCTTTCTTACTATTTATGTATCTCAATATAAACTCACTATTATTTTATTGTTGGACACAAAAAATGGATGAAGGAACTATAAAAGATGGTAACGATATCGTTATCAAAAAACAATGTCGGCACAAAATTCATGTTCGTATGAGTAGGAATTCAAGTTCTTAAAGATTTTCCCCCATAAAAACCATCTATAGATCATCCCATCTGCAATTATAATTTTTTTTCTTATGTTTGCTGCTATTCTTAACCTTACTTATGGGATCTATGAACTGATTGGGTTCATCGTTAATGCTGTTTATCATAATGTTTTTATGATTGTTGCTCCCATCATGTCTTCATAATTTTGTACCGTAATGCTCCACCTTTGTTTACTAAAAAAGAAAGCCTAAAATTATGTGTGGGGTACTTGATTGATTGGTGCTAACAAAAGAAGATGACAAGTACCATTGATCCTTTGCCTTTCTTTTTCACATTAAACACAATTTACTATTATTTCATTTTCAATTCCTATATATTATATTTGACCTCTTTTTTTTGTGTGTGATTGGAGGCCAGGGTCTGAGAGCTTCAGGGATGAAGGCATGGGTCCAGTTCCTTCAAAGTGGAAAGGAATCTGTCAGAATAACACCGAAGCTGGAGTTAGTTACAATGTTTTTCTGTAAAATCGGATGACATCACCTTTGAATGGTTCTTTTTGTTCATAGAAGTGATTCTTAGTCATGTTGACGGTGAGGTTATGAAATGTCATATAAGGGGATTGTAACGTTCTTGAATTCCTATGAGCTATTTTCTTTTTCTTTTTTCTTTTGACCTTTTTGTCTGGTGGCACAAAGTCTGGAACCTTTATTGTACTCCATTAATTTGTAAAGAATAGCATTTTCACTCTATTATTCAGAAGAATGCTCATCTTCTTTTTCGTTAGCAGACAGCCTGGAATACCGAAAGTAACATGCTCCCATTGCAAGAAGCGTGGTCATAATAGACAGACATGTAGAGATTCACCTCCAAGAGGATGAATCATCATTTTCCTCTTTTTTTGGATGAGATTTTACTTCAACTTATCCACATCTTTGTTTATATTTGAAATGTTGAAAATACTTACGAGGGGGGAACATAGTTTGAATTATATTTTGGATGTATCCTTAATAACTAGAGGAGAACATAATTTGTTTAACGTTTCTAAATTTTTTGATAACGATATCGTTACAATCGTTTAGAGTTTTCAACGAGATTGGCCCTGACTATATATTAAGATACATAAACAATAAAAAGGCTCACAAACAAGGATGAAAATATCGGCCGATACGAAGCGTATCGACCGACAGCGACATGATAAATTCAATTTATCACCGTATTGGCCGATACGATATCGTATTGGCCGATACATACCGATACGCTTTGTATCGGCCGATACGTATAGGGGTTTTAAAAACCCCCCAGCCGACCCATTTGCTCCATTCCTACAACTTTTCACTCACCTCTCTCTTTCACTCATTTTTCTATTGTGACTGTGAGCTTGTGAAAAACCATTGAAGTGCTCTAAAGTTTAAATCAAGATTTTAGTCATTTTACCACAAGAAATCAACAAGATCCACTACAACAAACATCAAAGCAAGGGACAAATAACTACAACATTCAAGCTTCCAAGGTTCAAGGAAAGTAGGTTTTTTTCTTTTAGATATTTTGTAATTGACTTTTGAGATCATCAAGTGAATCTCTCTCTAACTACTATAAATGCTTGTGAAACCTTGTAATATTGTTAGATCTATATTTTCCTTTGATGATTTACACATTTCTTTTTATTTTTCTCTATTTTTTATTTTTGGATTTATTTATTTTTTGAAAAAAAAAATATGAATGCTCATGGACAACCCATGAAACCACTTAGAAATGCATTATAAATTATAGATATATATTTCCCATAGATCAATCCATCTTTTTTTGAATGTTTTTTTATTTTTCTCTATTTTTTATTTTCGGATTTATTTATTTTAAAAAAAAAATGTGAATACTCATGGACAACCCATGAAACCACTTGGAGATGCATTCTAAATGATAGATCTATGTTTCCCATAGATCAATCCATCTTTTTTGGAATGTTTTTTTATTTTTCTCTATTTTTTATTTTCGGATTTATTTATTTTTTGAAAAAAAAATGCGAATACTCATGGACAACCCATGAAACCACTAGGAGATGCATTCTAAATGATAGATCTATGTTTCTCATAGATCAATCCATCACATTTTGAATGTTTTTTTATTTTTCTCTATTTTTAATTTTTGGATTTATTTATTTTTTGAAAAAAAAATGTGAATACTCATGGACAACCCATGAAACCACTTGAAAATGCATTCTAAATGATAGGTCTATGTTTCCCATACATCAATCCATCCCATTTTGAATTTTTTTTAATTTTTTTTTATTTTTTATTTTCGGATTTATTTTTTTTTTTAAATGTGAATACTCATGGACAACCCAGGAAACCACTTGGAAATGCATTCTAAATGATAGATCTATGGTTCCCATAGATCAATCCATCACATTTTGAATGTTTTTTTTCTTTTTCTCTATTTTTTATTTTTGGATTTTTTTTTAAATGTGAATACTCATGGACAACCCATGAAACCACTTGGAAATGCATTCTAAATGATAGATCTATGTTTCCCATAGATCAATCCATCACATTTTGAATGTTTTTTTATTTTTCTCTATTTTTTATTTTTGGATTTATTTATTTTTTTTAAAAAAATGTGAATACTCATGGACAAGTACCCATGAAACCACTTGGAGATGCATTCTAAATGATAAATCTAAGTTTCCCATAGATCAATCATTCTTTTTTTGAATGTTTTTTTATTTTTCTCTATTTTTTAATTTCGGATTTATTTATTTTTTGAAAAAAAAATATTTTTAAAATCTGAATACCAATCAAATGTCTTGAAAATGGTTTCTAGATTTGATATTTATGTTTTCCATCGATCATTCCAACATATATTGCTTGTGTTTTTACTTTTTTTATTTTTTGATTCTTTGTTTTTTTAATTTTTAACATACCACTTGTTCATATTTAATTATTGATAGCCAGGTATTCAGTCTTCTATTGATAAGTTAAAATGCCTCGTGATATTGATCCCACATGGAGCTTTGATGAGGCAGTTGATAATAACAGGTTGAAAATCAAATGCAAGTTTTGTGGGAAAGTGATCTATGGGGGCATTACAAGATTCAAGCACCACTTGGGCCACATTTCTGGTAATGTTGCTGGCTGTACCGAAGTACCAAGGGAAGTCAGGGAACAAATGAAAGTTTTGCTTAGCCAAAACAAAGCTAGAAAAGTAGAGATAAAAGAAAAAACGTGGCAAGAAGTTGATGCCGCCCGTTATGAAGTATTTGGGGATGAATACTTTGATGAGGAGGAAGATGCACAGATGGAGGCTGCACGTCGAGAGTCCATCATGAGTCAACAAGAAGAACATGAACGTCGTGCATTTGCTAAAAGCAAATTTTATGATGCAGGGGGCTCATCATCTGCTGTGCCAAGCAGGGGCAAGGGCATTGGGGGGGGGGGGGTTATACATAGAGCATTTAGCACTCGGGAACGGGATGTTGATGTAGAAGTTATCTCTACTAGAAGAGCAGTTCCTCCCCCTCTTGATCCTCTAGCACATAGAAAAGAGGGTGTTAAACAACCAAAACTATCGAGTGTTGTGAAGGGGGTAATGAAGGCTACAAGAGATAGGTTAGCCAAAGCTACCGCAAAATGGCTAATTCACAAGAACATACCACCTACCGCGGTAGATTCCCCATATTTTCAGACTATTCTTGATGTTGCCGCCGAAGCTGGGCGGGGTATATAGGCGCCCTCCGTATATGATGTGGGCACTAAATACCTTGAAGAAGAATATAGAGAAATAAAAGCATGGGTGGAAAAGTTTAGGCCTATGTGGCAACATAATGGTGTTACTATCATGTGTGACGGGTGGACCAGCGGCACTCAAACACAATTAATAAACTTTCTGGTGTATTCAGTCGCTGGGACCGTCTTTTTGAAGTCCGTTGATGCAAATGAACATAGACGGACAGCCGTATATATATATACACTCTTATGGATAAAATTGTAGAGAGTGTGGGAGAGGAGCATGTTGTATAAATTGTTACAGATAATGGCGCCAATTTCAAGGCAGCTGGTAAGATGTTGATGGACAAGAGGGAACATTTATTCTGGACCCCATGTGCAGCACACTGCATAGATCTCATCTTGGAAGAGATTGGAAGAAAGACAACAGTGGCTTCATTGATCAAGGCATGTAGAGGAATTACAAAATTTATATATGATCATTCATGGGTGTTAAACTTGATGAAAACATACACAAATAACCATGCCTTGCTGCGTCCAGGATTAACTAGGTTTGCAACCAATTTTCTGGCTATGGAAAGCCTTGTAAGGTTTAGAACAGAGCTGATTCAGATGTTTGCATCGGAAGAATGGCTTCGTTCGAAATGGGGCAATGCAACTCATGGTTCGGAGTTTGAAGTCCAAAACCTGATAAGGGACAATAAATTTTGGAAGAAAGTGAAGAAAGTATTAAAGGTTTTTGAGCCTTTAGTTAAAGTGTTGCGTCTTGTAGATGGTGATGACAAGCCGACAATGGGCTTTATATATGAAGCAATGGATCGGTCAAAGTGATCCATTATGGAAAATGTTAGATATCACCAGAATATATAGACATTATTGATGCCCGTGGAACGATCAGTTGCACCATCCATTGTATGCTGCAGGTAATTAATATATATCTTTGATACTCTTTTGTTTTCCTAAGTCTAATGTATTTATTACATTGTTTGGTCATGGTACATTCTACATATATTTAATATAGGTTATTTTTTGAATCCCGAATTCTATTACCAAAATGCCGAACTACACACCGAAGCAATAGATACGGACTTGCGGGTAGGATTACGGGAGGTATTGAAGAGATTGTTAAGCCCAGATGATCAAGTTGATGTCGTACAAGAGGTGAGTGGGTGGTTAGTGGTTACTTAAAAGAATTTAATTATGCTGCCAACTGCCAAGTGCCAATTGCATACATGCTATATGGGTTTACTGACTTATTTTCAATTTTCACATTGTAGATATCTATGTATACACAAAGGAGAGGAACCTTTGCTGACCCTCTTGTGATACGATCGATTGGAAGGATGCCACCTGGTATGACTATGAACAAAAGACCCCACCCAATAGTCTTGATCTATTTATCTTAATTGATTAGAAGGACTTGAGGGTTACGAATATCTAATTATTTATTTATTTTTTGCTTTTCAGCTGATTGGTGGATGAATTATGGAGAGAGTGCTCCACATCTAAGGAGAGCGGCTGTTCGCATCCTTAGTTAAACTACAACATCTTCCAACTGTGAAAAAAATTGGAGTACTTTCTCTTTGATCCACACGAAGGCCAGTAATCGGCTTACCATGTAAAAACTCAACAAGCTTGTATACTGTCATTATAATTTGAAGTTGAGAAACAAAACTAGGGAGAGAAAAGCAAGGGATGATCCTGCTTATTGTTCTATTAATTTGGATAACATATTCAGAGATGACGATCCCTTACTCCCATGGCTGGCCGAGATAGAGGATCCACTGCTAGATTCAGATCCGGGGTTTCAAGGAACGATTCAAGAATTGATAGATGAGGATATGGGTGAGGCACCTGCAGAAGGCCAGCCACCTCAAGGAGAAGGTACTAGTACCAGGTCCAGTAGGTCTAGGAGTGGAAAAGAACCTGCTCATATTGGATCTTCTGAGAAAGCTAGTTCCACCACCGTCTCTTCGAGTAGCCATGGTGGAGGAGATGTAGGAGGAGACAGTGGGACAGGTGGTACTAGTGAATACTACCAACATGATGAAGATGATGTCGTTCCTGTAGAGGAAGTACAGGAGTTACCATCTGGAAGATTTGATCCAAGCCGTGGTTATCAACAGTGCCGAAGAGACTCACCACATGGGGTTGGAGATGGTAATGGGTATGGAAATACGGGTGGAGATGTTGGAGGACAACAAGCGGCATCATGGATTGATTCGTGGAACCCTAGTTACAGTGGACAATGACCCTCACATTATTTTCCACATGGTCAAGTACAAGAACAAGAACAGTCTTCAGCTTCAGGGTCCTACTCATATGGTGACTATGGTGAAATGCAACATGGTAGATATCCACCTCCACCTCCTCCAATTTCCTATGATGATCCGGCTGCCTTCTTTGGATTTGTGGATGTCAATGCTCATCAATATCAAATTCAATATGGTGCCAATAGAAATGAAAACACTGATGAGGATGAGGATAACCATGGCGCCTTGAATCTTGGTAGACATTCCTTTTGGTGGTGATTAAGGTATTCCTAATCGTATTTCCTTCACTAACTGTCTACTCTGTCATTTGACTCATTTCTAAATTGGTGTTGAATGTTGATTGTTGATCACTTCATAGTTCATTCACTTGATTGAATTTGAACCTTGAATGTCGAAGTATTGATATTTGATTGTTCAATGGTCAAGACTAATGAGTAATGACCTAAAGTCTTATGCCGTTATTTCATGTTCTATTTTTTTTATGAGTTTTCCATTACTTTCTAAATTACTATGACTAAGAAACATGAATACATGTGAAAAAACTAATCATTACTATTATTTTCTATTTATACAGCGATACAGGACTTCATATATTGAGGGCACCGATACGCCCCCTTTTCTTACTTACTTTTGCAAAAGAACCACATATTCTTTTATTTTACACTTTTCTGGATTTTCTGAAATTTTTTCAGATTTTTTGGGCGATTTTTTCAAATCGCACCGCTACGCCGATACGTATCCCCGATACGCTACGTATCGCCCGCTTCGTATCGGTTTGGCGGCGGGCCGATACGCCCGCCGCTACTGAAATTTTTATCCTTGCTCACAAATCTCATCCAGATTAGTGATTTCTTCATTTTTTTTTATAATGATATTGTTACAATCCTTTAAACTTTTTTGTACCGTTTGGCCCTAACTATATATTGAGATACATAAACAAGAAAAAGGTGAGAAGGCAAGAGCTTGTGTCTTCAAACCATGCATCATACAAGCTTGAAACCTTTAGGGCCCGTTTGTTAATTTCACTTCTAAAGTTAAGTCAAGTTAAACATCCAATCAAAAGCACTTTTTTTACCAAAACTCCCTCCATCTTTTCCAACAAAAAGTAAAAAAGCAACTACATTTACTCACTAAAAGACAAAAAAAAAAAAAACTACATTTCCCTATACAAAAAGTCAAAAATATTACATCCCAAACAACTAAAAATAAAATACCATCATAACCCACTTATATTTTATTCATTTTTTTATTTCACTTTTTAACCCATAAAAAGCAATGATGTGACTATACATCACCTTCACTACACTATTTAAATTAATAAATGGGCCATTAAGAGCCATAGGCAAGTAGGTTTTGGCATAAAAACTAGAATTTTGACAAGTGCACGTGGAAAGTCCTAAACTTGTGAATTTTTCGTATTTAACCAATTCTTCTCACAACTCATGTTCAAAAAATCCATAACCAAGTGAATATTGGCCTAAAACCTGTATTTTGGACTAGTCTAGGTCTAAACCTTGAACATTCAAATTTTGGTCTGCAAACCATGCATCATACAAGCTTAGGCTAGAATGGCCACACGCAAGTGACTTTTGGCTTACAAACCATATTTTGAACTAGTTGACGAAAAACAACCCATGAACTTTTGGTTTTTTGTCTCAAACGAAGCATCACAAATTGTCTCAAACCAAGCATCACACAATCTTAGTATAAAAAGATCATAAACAAGGTAGTGGAATTTACAAAAATCCAAATCAAAATAAAAAAAATATGAGAAAAGGCAGAAATCTTTATTATTTAATTCTATTTCTCACATTTGTATTACATGGAATCGAAAACTAACTACAACTTATAGGGGTAATAGCCGATTGCTGCAATTGCAGTCGGTTTATGCTTGGAACAGACTAAATTCTCTCCTTCATTCTTCCTGAACTGGTTGCCAATGGTTTTGAATTCCCTTTCCCTGTGATTTTGCATGGTTTATCCCAATAGTTTTCTGTATGAGATTTGATTTTGGCCAATTAGGCATCTTTGAGATCATCACTTATTTTACAATGCTCGATGCTCAGTCGCCTTCTCTTCTCTCCAACGTGTCTGCCTTCTCTTTGATGCCTAGATGGTCAATGTAAATCTGATGCAACGATACAACACCCAGATCAAGAAAACTAATAAAATGAAGAGAAATCACTCGATTTCATCCATTAAATCAAGCTGAAATAAGGAAGATGGTGATAACAGGGGAAGAAGGAAGAGCAAAGAAATGATCTCAATTGAATCTTAAGTTTCAACAAGGAAGAAAAAACGCCCATCAACTAAAACTATGCCTATGTAATAAAACAACATCTGAAACAACGATTGGAGAGAAATAAACATTTGCAAGACTGCATTCTTGCCCAAATCAAGAAAAAAAATTCGACTAAAAAAATAGTTGCAAGTACTGCGTTGGGTACAAAAAACATTTAACTTAATAAACATTTGCAAGTTCTACATTTAGATACATTTAACCCAACTCTAGTAAACAATTTCAACCTAATAAACATTTGCTAGGACTAGATAAAGTCTCCATATCCAACTCCCAGTTATGTGGATGCCCGGCTGTCCTTTTTTTTTTTAACTTAGCCTTCTCCTGAAAAGAAATTCTTATAACCTGCAACTCATCATATATGTTTGAATAGTTGAGATTGAGGCTATATGCAGGAATTTACAAGTTACAACTTTAAACAATTTACCTTCCTAACTGATGCCCAAAAGAAAGCTAAAATGTCAGTAGAAATTATAGTTGTTTAGAGGAAGTACAATAAACAGACCCAACATAGAGTGTTGGAGTTATGTAGCTCCACAATTTCCCATTTGTTACTGTTGCAGCATGAAGTTTCACAGCATGGGGTTCTGAAGCATGAAGTTTGATGAAAAGAGAGATGGTATGGGTTACAACTAGTTCCAAACACAATATTTTCACATCCTCAATGGAATTTTCAGCAAATATATTTCCATCTACAAAACAGAATCTTTTAACACCTGTACCTCAAATTTCCATAGTTATGACCTGCAAACAATAACTCAAACAGTTTAAAAAAATCAACTTGGAGCATGTGTCTCATCACATGTAACCTGTACCTGAACAGTTAATGAATGATACTTAGAGCATGCATCTCTCATTAAATGTCCATAGTAAACATGAGAAATCCATATTAAGTATAAAAAAAATATAAGAAAGTACTTGCCTTTCAAAAAAAAAACATTTAAGTAGAAAAATGATTCAGCCTTAATATCCATTCAACATGCAAGCAACTTTAAACATAAGAATACATCAAATCTCAATACCACACATACATTCCACCAATACATCAAATCCCAACACCACCAATACATTCCACCAAAACATCAAGCCTCAATACCACCAATACATTCCACTAGTACACGATGAATCCGAAACAGCTATTTCACACAGCACATAGTATAATCCACATGAAAAGAAACCACAGCAAATCACAAGCATTAAAATATGTTACATGTCCAAAATCTCAGTGCTCCTGTATACTTCTTTTCAACGCCGATTCTACACATAGCAAAACATTATCAAAACCAAGACATGCCATTGTGTATACTAAACATTAAAATCAATGTATAGGATAGTTATTACCATTGATGTTAAAATAAGAGCAAGTATTTGAACAAAACATTATTCTTTCTACTGAAGCTACACCATGAACAATTTAGCATTTGTTTGAACAGAATTATGAGGTAGGCATTCTAGTACAGAAATGACAACTAAAGTTAGCCATCTTTCTCTATATGAGGTTAGAATTTCTAGTCCAATTATATCCCCTTAAAATTTTTTTAAGATAAATATGCAGAGTGAGACTTACGGATTTGAGAAGGAAAATTGGAGGATGGCATGCAATGGAGTGGAGGTTCTATCTGCATGCAAATAAAAATAGAGTTGTTGAAAGAGGATAATCTATAAACACTGATGGTACCAAATATTTGGTGGGAAACATATATAATATCATTAGAATGAGTTATGAACAAACTAGTCTGCCACAGCACCACCAGATTTCACACTCAAGCTTTTGGTAGTAAACATGTGAATTTCAGCACCATCACTCTAGATTTTAATGCAAAAAGGCCCCAACCTCAACATCCAGTTATAAAGATGCAAGTAATTGATAGGTATGTACATTTAGACGGAAAAAAATTGATAAGATATGCACAAACAAATGAGAAAAAGGCAAAAAAAAATTAAGGCTTGCTAGTGTAATAACCCTAGAAATATCCAAAATATTAAATCTTTTTTTGTAACTCTTCATCAAAATCATATGCAATAGTGATACAGAGCAATTGACCCAGGAAAACATCTTATTTCCAAATGCAAATCAGAGTAATAACAAGAAACAAATATAATGCAGGAGCTTAAATTCCAAACCATGTAAAAAAAAAAAAAAAAGAAGGGCTTATGCATACCTTAGTACAAGGTGAAAAGCAAGGCTTATGCATACCTTAGTACAAGGTGAAAAGCAACCAGATCAACAAAGCGAATGCAAAGAAACATCCTACCACCTGAAAAAGGCCAGACTGAACATGGAAGCTGCGGATAATATAAGATAATCAGATTTAGCACTAATATTATGCTTCAAAGTTCAAACATGGCATAAAAACTCCAATTCATGTCAAAGGAATTCAGTGACCTATCAGATGAAGAAGGGTTGTGCCTTGAAAATCCCCAATTGCCATTTTGAATGTAGATTCATTTAATTTTCTTTCTTTTTACTTTTTTTTTATAGATTAACACCTAGTTGGAAATTTGAGATTCTTCAATCTTGACATGCAAACTCTTCTAAACGCAACCCCAAAGCGTATGACGGGATTTAATTAAAGCAAATTCATATAAAAAACATTCCCTTGAAAAAGTAGGATGACACTTACCTCATGCTTGCAGAGTTTTTGGCTTCTCCAACATCGATTGACGGGGCAATTTGTGGCCTTTCAAGTCCATTCTCGTGTTGAGAGCGGAGATGGGGAATATCTTCAGAAACCCATTCCTCCTCTTTTGGGAAAATATTTAGAATGCTTGGGATGTGCTGAACCATTTTCTGCACTTCACTTCCATCCTTTTTCAGCTGCTCTATTAACTCCTCAGGCATTTCCTTCAGATGCAACTCTCGTAGGCCACTAAGATGTTCAATGCCTTTGGGTAGTGTCGTCAATCCCACACACCGATGAAAATGTAACGTTTTTTATACTAGACATTGCTCCTTGCTCTATCCTCACATCTTATTTCCCAATGCAAATCAGAGTAATAACAAAAAACAAATATAATGCAGTAGCGGAGACGCAGGAGAGGGAAAGAGAGAGCAGGGAGCGGAGAGGGAGAGGGAGGGAAGGAGCCGAGACGCGGGGAGAGGGGAAGAGAGAGCAGGGAGCGGAGAGGGAGGGAGAGAGGGAAGGAAAGCGAGGAGGAGCGGAGGAGAAATAGGCGGGAGAGGAAAAGAGGAGAGGAAAAGGATTTCGTTCGATTAGGGCAAGAAGGGTTCTCTTAGTAACGATGTCGTTCGAAACATGGAGGGGTATTATCATCCGAAAATGCTATACGAACACCAAAATGGGCATTATAGTGTACTTCTGATTAAATCCGCCGAATACGAGTATAGAGACACTTTTTTGGTAAAAATCATGTTTACCATAACGGAATTGACAACTATGGTTGAGAGTGATTCAGCTAATGCAATGAGGACGTGGGGTGGGTTTTGCATAGTGGAGTAAAGCCTTGGAGGCTTCAGTTTCTGTTCAATGAGATTAAAGTGTTGCTCTCTCATGTAGATGTATTTTACATCATGTGGTTGGGTATGGCGGATGTTTCAGCTACGAGGGGTAGATAGAGTCACTCCTTGGGTAGCTTCTATCTTGTAAGCTTTTGGGGGGCATTCGTATCGGCTCTCTTTGTTGGAAATAGGGTGGGCCTGTAGGATAGGTTTCAAAAACTTTTGACCCACTTGACGCAGGGATCAACTATCCATAAGGCTATAAAACCCAATCCAAGATCCATGTCCTCAATCTCAGTCATCATGATCAGTAAATACAATCTATCTAGAAGATAGAAACAGCAACTAACAAGCATCCATAATAATCTACACATGCAAGGAAGTGGATTATACCTTTGGAGCTCGGTTGTGCTCTAATGGAGGAGTTGCGTCTTTCTTTGATGATGAAACCCTTTCACTAATCAAATAGGGATCTCCAAGACCTCTTGATCTTCCATGCTATGACCCGTATCAGATTCTCCTTTTCTCAAGAAGATGGTGGATCTCCAAGAGAAAACTACTAGGAACTCTAGGGAGGAACTAGAAAGAGAACTAGAAGAGGAAGAGGAGGAAGAACATGTGCAACTATTGCACTAGGGAGGCTTAGGGCGTGAATCCCAATGTGGATTTATGCATGGAACGTCCAAGGCATCCTCCCCTCTTATTTATAGCCTTTTCAAGTTGCCTCCTCTTTGCTAATTATAATAGAAGTCTTACTTCCACAATAATTAGTAACTTACCATATCATAATTAGAAGTCTCACTTCAAATATGATTAGTAACTTTCTAATTCCTTTCTAATTAAAATAGAAGTCTCACTTCTACTAAAATTAGTAAGTCTACTATTACCACTATTAGAAGTCTCACTTCAAATAGAAATAGTAACTTTCCTTTTAGAGTTCAACTAGAATTAGATACTTTCTAATAATTGGGCTAGCGTGGGGACCACTAGGGATTCCTTAGAAAGCTGGCTCCAACTGGGACACGCGACCCCACATCTCATGTGTAATCCGGGCCCACAGTTAATTGCAAATAACTCCACTATATAAATGCAATTGAACTCCAGTCTTAGGAATATTACATAGAAGACCCTAAACTTCCACATTACCACAAGTAGACCCCTCTATCAATATCCATGGATCAATTGGACCTGTCTTCCAAAATAGATCCATATCTTATTATCCTTGAGCCCCAATTAATTATAATGATCAATAGGTACCTTTCCAATTAACTCTTAATCGGAATGGGTGCGCACTTACCAATGATAAATCCATTAATTGGCACAAGGGGATATTAGAGATAGATTCCATCTTGACTATTGAATGTTCCCACAGCTCTACTACCACGTACCCAAATCACCGAGGTGTTGACCTACAGTTGGCCTCACTCATTGGTGACTCAAAGCAAATGAATAGATAGAAACTTGAGTTCATTAATGTCTCAGGATTGAGAGCCTATTGCTAGGGAATTATGAGAGCAGACCTTAAAATAAAGACAGTGTTTATAAGGTGCTTCTCATGGTCCTTCAATACATCCAATGTACCAGCACTATGATCCAGAATCTTCCATTCTGATGATCGAGACAAGTCACACTATCTCATAGTGATCAAAGTACTGCAACCTTGTCAGTATGAGATGTCCAGTCTCATCACTGGTTGTGAATATATTTTAAGTATAAGATTTGGCACACATGTCTCCCGTATGTGGATCTCATCCATACACATGTGTTACATCTAATATACTTGTGGACCCCGGTTCATCTCATGAACCATCATGTCATTCGTATTGGTTATGTGCAAGTATATAATAAATCACCATTCATCTCATGAAAGGAAAGCATGAATATACTGATAAATAAAGAAATTAATCAATTTATTATATCATCTACTGGATTGAGTCCATAAAACTAACAATCTCTTTTCTTTTTGGGTGTTGTAATTTTCCTGTGTTTAATAAAGCATTTGTTGTTACAGAACAAAAAAAGGAAAATAAATCCAAGATCAAAATAGGCTTAAACTATCATGAGCAAATAGTTAGAAAGTTGTAAAACTAATACAAAGAGACTCTAATGCCATGATCAAAATCAAAACATCAATAACGGATGGAAAAATTTAAAATCTGGAGATCACATCTTGTACTTGATCACATAATCATAGACCACTAGAAACATCACAAGGAAAAGAAGTTGATCCAGATATAGTAAACTATCAAATCTCAAACTAGAATAAGGAAATAAAGAATTTGCTCCGCAATCAAGGAAGAGTAGTCCAGTAAACAATACCATAACATTTTCCTGACGTATGTCAGAGGCATAAACTAGCCGCAACTTGAACATCTGCAATCTATAGGGTTGATCACTTGCGGTACGTACAGGTACTGAACAAACAAGATCCCTCCAAAATCAACTCAAGTTGTTTAAAACAATTCAACTCATTCTTGAAAGAAGAAATAAAAGGAGATAATCACCGTCAATTTTATTAAATAGGCAGAATGGGCTAAGCATCTGAACAAAGTTCAGCCCATTCTTCTGACAAGCTTCTGCCACCATAGGAGTTAAGAGAACCATGACCGCAGGGGTTATTTCTTCTATTAACACTTTTCCCAAATAAGTTTCTTCTGGATCCATCTTGCTTTCAACAGGCACCAGCATGATATCCCCTGAGTGAAGAAAGAACTCAGACGAACTAAATGCTGTTTCAAAGTTTTGATGGAGACGGGATCATATTGCATTGCATGTTATTCTGTTGTCCAAGAATTACTTAACCTGACATAAATAATCAATAAATTTAGAGATGTAACTAACTAAGGACTCGTTTGGTATTTCTACTCTTATTGTCACAGAGCCATCCAAAATAGAGTTATAAAAAACGAGCCATAAAAAAGAGAAGTTGAAAACAGAAAACATGTTTGGTATTGCACGAATCTATGAATAGACCAATTGGTACGCCCTCTATTTTCGTTTTCTTAAAAGAGTTTGCCTCTTGTTAGAGGGGATGTTTCTATCTTTATGTAAAAAAAGGAACTTATGCACACTTACTATTAGAGGGGTAGTTTCTTTGAGTATCTGTGAGACAAATTAACATCTAGGCTGAATATTAACTTTCTACTATTGATTCAAATCACATGAGCTCCAATGAAGGGTAATTAAAGATGTTAATTAAAATCCCCAACATCGCCACCAACCATCAACTGCATAATTAAATCAGACCATTGTCCTGCACTAGAACCTCATCACTACCCACTTCTAAAATCTAAAATCTTCATAGACCTAACCATTCCACCACCAAAGACCTCATCACTGTCCCCACCAAAAACCTCAACGCTTTCCACAACCGTGAAGACACCAACACCAATGACCTCATAGGATGACCCCAAGTCCCCCTTCGCCAAATCAAGTGCTAGACAACATTGCCTATCTAAAATAAAAGAGCTGGTGTCTTTGTACAAAGATGAGCTGGGGCAAATCTAAGTAACTGGCACAACCTTCAAGCTCTACTACATGTGATTGCGGGTTGAAATGAGGAGGGGGAGTTTGGATTGCATGTGTAAAGGGGCATTGCTTTTGTGAGCAAGTCTAATGATTTTTAAGGATGAGTGCGTGATCCCAGGGGATTGGTGGGTGGAGAAGAAGATGTAGAAGTCAATTGGCTCCTCATGATTTGCTCAGCCCAGACGCAGATCCAAACCTACCCAGCCAAACTGCTGTCCTCTGCTATATCCGATCATCGATCTAAACCTTTTGAATGAGGAGAACTTTCATCATCCACTTCAAAACCCATTCGAACACATGCACGTACAGAGAGAACCCCATTTGAACATACAGATTCGAACCCACATATTCAAAACCCCATTCGAACACACATCCGAAGTTCGAGCCCCATTCGATCGTTGTCCCTCTCTCTCGTTCGCAGCCACTGCCCAATCTCCCATCTTCTTCCTTTCCCACCGTTTCATCATCTTTCCCCCATCTCTCTGTCTCCCATAACCACAACTTTACATACCAGCATAGAGATAGGAAAAAGAATAATAAAAAAAAAATCAGAGAAGAAGAAAGCATACCGTGTTCAAGGAAAGACCGGGTTCTTTCTTCCCTGTTCCCTCTCCCTCTCCCTCTCCGCTGCAGAAATTCACTCTCCGGCTGCAGCAATGAATTTCATTCGTTTGGGGATTGAAATTTGGGGAAAAAAAGATGACGATGTTGTTCGAAAGAGGGAGAGGTAAAAGAGTAAAAAATCCCTATACGAACACCAGAATGGGCATTACCGTGTATTTCACACTAAATCCGTATAACACAAGTTTACTGACACTTTTTTGGTAAAAATCTCCTAATTAATCCCTTTGCATTTTTATACGAAAATACCCAAAATTTATAATCTTTTCTAATATAGCTTACATGCTAAAGCTTTAAAGTGCTTAAAATAAATACCTTTTATTCCTGAATATTTATTTTGTGCAAACGAGGAGCCTCCCGAAAAGACAAGAGGCTGATGGTGAACGGGTGACGGCAGCTTGTTTTCATTTCTAATGGATAAATACAACTGCAACACCCAAGCCCCGTTTTACGCCAAAAGCAGGTAAACTGTCGAGCTTCTCTCTTTTTATCTCCTCATCTTTCAACCTTCTCCAATCTACCCACTTTTCTCTGCAAATTCTTTAATCACTTTCCATCTTATATGAAACTTAGAGGCTTCTACTTTTCCTTTCTTGGGTCTTCTCTTTTTCCTCTTTCATAGATTACAGATAGCCGAATATAGAGAGGGGCGTTTGGGAGAGAAGTGGAAGGGGGCTTTTTTGATTGGAAGATAGCAGATATGGGGAGGCTTTATTTGATAAATCTGGAGGGAAAGATCTACAGTTGCAAGCACTGTCAGACCCATCTCGGGCTCTACGAGGACATCGTCTCCAAGGTATCTATCTCCATATTTGTTGCTGTGATCCTTTATTATCCTTTCTATTTCTGTTGTTTTTTATTTTTTCTTCTTTGATGTTATATTTTGTGTTGGTGTTGGGATTAGATGATGACCCATTTGGGTTTTATCTATTTTTTTTTTATGTGCTCTTATTTGACAATTGGGTTTTGGATTTGTGGATCTCGGTCAATTGTTCTTGATTTTATTCAGTTTGATGTTATATTATGTGTTGTTTGTAACAGGATTGGGATTGGGTCATAATAAGTGTGTTTTTTTTTTGGTTCGTATTTGACAATTTGGGCATGTGGGTCACCATCGGTGCTCAATTTTCTCTAATTTGATGTTTATGATGTGTAGTCTGAGTTGGTGTTGAGATTAGAAGATAACCCAATTGGTGTTTTATTCTTATTTGTGTTCTTATATGTCAGTTCTGATATATGGCCCTCCAAATTGATGGTTTTGAATGATCTATAACATTTTGAAGAATTCATTGCAGAGTGTGAGGAATTAGAGAGAACCCTTTTGGGAACTTGGCTTTTACATGAGTTCTAAATGGCTAAACGAATTGGTCATGTGGATCTTTGAAAACAATATTTTCAGTACATTTCTACTGTAATAGGAAGAAGTTCTTGTGAGTCAAGATGAACTCGTTGGTTGCCCAGTTGAGTTTATTTGGCTTCGGTAGTACTGATGGGTGGCAGTTGTCTTGATCCGAATTGATGTTCCCTTGCAACGTTCTTTTTGATTTGGAGGAATTTCTTTACAGTTGTAGACGAATGACTTGCTCACATGGTTGGGGTTTTTTCAGCTCTGAGGTATACTCAGCTCATGTTTTCTAATTTTTGGTTTTCACTTGGATGCTTCATTGCTTCTTATGGTGGTCAGATGTGCTGTTGATGTTCACTTTCTGTATGCATTTTCACTACTAGCACTATTAGTTGCTAGAATGGAATCATATGCGAGAAACTTTTCATAAAATGTTTTTTGGCAGAAACTATCAAGAAGTCAAAAGGTTGAAATGAGGCTAGAAGAAAAAGATTGATTAAAAAAAAGGTCTTTTGAGGGAGAAATTGGCTCCTCAATTTCCTTTCGTTTCCTTTCTTTTTATTTTTCTTTATTTGAGAGAAATAGAGAGATGGGTGATGATTATGATAATTTTTGGTGCAAATGCAGTTAATTTACTAGGCATTGAAGAGAAAATGATCCCTAAAGGGTGTATAAAAATCATTTATGACATTACGGGAGGTAGTTAAGTGCATGGGAACAATTTGTGGTGCCACTTATATAGCTTTCTGGATTGCATCTACATCAGGCAATTTGGTTTGCACCAAGGGTCCGCTTGGAGCCCCTATATATTTACCTTGATTATGGACTACTTCACCACATATATCCAAGTTGGGTCTTGGGGTGTATATTCTTCGTGGATCATTTGGTGCTTTAGTCAAACAGGAAAGCAAGTTAACAATAAGTTAGTACGTTAAGAGTATTGGAGCATCTACTATGATAGTTTTTAGGGTTTCCTCTAAAGGCTTAGAAAAACCCAACAAGTGAAGGAAGAAAATATATATTTTTTGAATGGTAAATTGGATAGAATAATTTTGTGTTATATTCCTTAGCATTGGACAATTCTTTATATAATTTATCATACCTTACAAAAATTACAAAAAACCGCCTCACTTTTGCTATAGGTACAAATTAGACCATATTTTCCAGAATTGCAATTAAGTCTACTACTCTCAAGGCTCCCCTGAAGTGATGCATAGATGTTTACTATGCCCAAATTGGACAATGCATCATATAATTTTCTCCTTGGAGAGCTTTGCTGAGAAAATCTGCCAATTGACCATTCATGTGCTCTTATTCAATCTTAATCTCTTTGATTTCAATATTCTCTCTAATAAAATGGCAGCGAACTTTATATGCTTCATGGTAGTCTGGATTTGTTGCAATCTGCCGAGCTAATGTGCTGCCAAAATGGAACATCATTGGATCTTTATATATAAATCCCAACTCATATAGTAAAACCTGCAACCATAACAGCTTAGATGCTCCTAGTGCCATTGCTCGATGTTCAATTAAAGAACTGGATCTTGCTACCACTAGTTGTTTCTTGCTTTTGCATTTCATTAGATTCTTGCCTACCATAGTACAGTTCCCGTTTGTTGACCTTTTGTCTATCTTTAGCCCATCCCAATCTGCATCAGAGTAGTCTTCTATACATAGATGACCATATCTTGAATACAAAATTCCTTTTCCTGGTGACTTCATGAGCTACTTTAGAGTAGTCTTCTATACATAGATGACCATATCTTGAATACAAGATTCCTTTTCCTGGGACTTCATGAGCAACTTTAGATTTCGATATACATTATTTTTATCTTGCCCTTGGCGCATGCATGAACTGAGTAACAATGTTAATTGCATGCAAAATATCTGGATGAGCTATAGTTAAGTACAACTGTCTTCTGACCACTCTCTGATACGATCTGACATCATGGAGTAACTCTCCACTTTCTGCATTAGTGCCATGATTTTGCTCATGAGATTTTGCTATAGTTAAGTACATGTTTCTTCTATTAGATCAAGTGTATAGTTCCATTAGCATATTACAATTATTTTGATGCAGAACTGTGCAAAGCTAGCCTAGATGATGATACTGAGATAAGGAATTGATTAACAATCACAATTAAGATATAAAATAAAATTCAGATCACACCACTTATGTTGAATTTCAATTAGAGCAAGTAGTGATGATCCTAGGGCTTGTCACAATCCCACAGTGTGAACGTTTCAATTCTAAATTGACAGTTTCAATGGAAGATGTCTCTTCCACTAGCTTGGGAAGAAACAACGATCAGATTTGTTGTTAACCAACAACAATCACATTTGTTGTCCCCTATCAAGGACTTCACAAAGGTGATGTAGGCTGATCCATGACCAGGACCCGCAGGCTCTAATGGACCCGCTTGATGGGGTTCTCATGATCTCTAATTTTGAGATCCCTATCATTAGTTTAGATAGTCTCTAAATTAGTAGAGTTGCTTAGCATATTTACTTCCTAAATTCTATTTTGATTAAGATTAGGTAGTTTCTTATTTTAGGATGTCTTGGTTATTAAGAAACAGTGTTACTCTATGTATAGAGGAGTCCCCTATTATAATGCTTATGCTCTTAATACAATTCAAACGTTCTCGTGAGTGAGTTTTGGGTTTAGGTTTAGAGTCTTAAGGTTCGATCTCACTGTCGGAGGTGTAGATCTTCATCAATTGATATCAGAGCGAAGATCCGATCCCGGATCGCCGTCCAGATCGCCGATTCGAGGTAACCCGTGAACCTCGTTCCCTTCTATCCATTGCATCATCATCCTCCATTAATCCAGTCAGTCCCAAACCCATTCATCGTCATTCATCACCATCATCATCACCCATATCTGAAACCAGAACCCAACTTCATGTAGCTCATCCATCGTCACTCAAACCATCAAAAAAAAAAAAAAAAAAAACAGCCGGACCCAACCTATCTCTGCCCACGCCTTCCAAAACCCTCAACCAAAACCAAACCCAATCGAATCCCCCAACTCCTAATCCCATCCCTCCTTCGCCACAAATCCCAAAACCCTAACATAATTCCTCTCAATTACAGAACCCACATTCCCTCTCAACCCATCCCTTCCCACCTTCGAAACCTCAAGTCCATCACACCAGAGACCCCATTCACCCCAGCAAGCCTCCATCTCAATCCACGGCATCCAGAAAACCCTAAACCCAATTACCCAAACCCATCTCCCATCTCAAATTCCCAAAACCCGTTCTCAGCCCACCCCTGCCGACCCCAACCTTCAAACGAGCCCTCACCCAAAACCCATCTTCTTCCCTTTCAGCCAATCATCGTCAACACCCAGAAACCCAAACCCAAATCGAATCCCTGTCCCTGCCTTGCACAACCCAACCAAACCCGACCCCTTTGCTTCCATCACCCATACATAGAGAAGAGAAGGGGAAAAAAAAGAAAAAGAAAAAGAGAAAGAGGAAGTAGCAGAGAACAGAGAGCACAAAAAGAAAGAAGACAAGAAGGAAGAGACTGTGTTCAAGAAACATACCTGGCACCTTTAACTATCATCGCCATCTGCCCCAGCGCCACCAGACGCTTGCAGCGTAGCCAGTACTTCACTGCATCAGCTCCCCATCGTCGTCATCTCCAAATCTTAATTGCATCATCGCGCATCAGTGTCGCCTTCGCTCTTCGTTTTCTTCTCCAAATCGAAGCGGGTAATAGACCAAGCTCTTCTTTATTTTCCTTCATGCACGATCTCCAAGACAAAGCAAAAGAAGCCCTTCCCCATTTTTCCAGTTTGGGCCTGACCTGAGTTCGGGCATGTTTTGTGTCCGAACCCAAGCCCAGCCCACTAGCAAAAAAAAAAAAAAAAAAGCCCACACTTGCCGAGTCTATTGTCCTGTTGGGGGCTTGACTCAAGTTCAGGTCTGACCTGAATCCGACCTGGCCCAGTAGAAGCTAAAAAAATTAAAAATATTTGCATTCTCATGGCTACCCAAGGACGTCAATACCACGGGTACTTCAATTACCAGCGGGATGAACAAGTGACTAAACTTGGAGATGACATGGAAGATATGGTTCAACGACTGGAAATTGTTGACGTTACTTTTACTGAACTTTAAGGAACTCGGGCTACGGGAAGAACAGAATCTGTTGTCACAGATCTGGATCTGCAAACATCTGGAACCGGAACCCAGACCAAGCCAGTAACCCCCTCTCCCCAGACATCCGGAACAAGGCCCCAAGTGAATCTAGCCACACTTGGTCCTCAGCATCAGCATTGTGAGACCATACATGACATGGTACAACACCATTTAATTGAACATGGTGATGACGAGCCACGCGGGGCACCACATACAGATGACATCACTAGAAAGGTGCGATTGGAGATCAGTGATATTTCAGGGGATCTCCATCCCAAGGCCTTCGTCGACTGGCTCAATTCTCTCGACGACTATTTTGCATGGTACAACATGAATGACGCCCATAAGATAACATTCACAAAAGTTAAGCTCAAGGGTCTTGCACGCATTTGCTGGCAAAGTATTGAAAACAGTGAGCTTGCCTTTGGGCATCCCATCTTGCAGTGGGAAGAAATGAAGCAGCAATTCAAGTAGAATTTTCTTCCTTCTGACTATATTGATTCCCTGCATAAAGGATACCTTAGTCTGCAACAAGGTGCCTATTCTCTAGATGAGTCTACCAATTTGTTTCGAGAGTATATAGTGCGCTGCAATCTACGAGCTAATGATGAGCTCATCGTCAACAAATACACAGAAGGCTTACGTCCTGATATTTGGCAACGGATTTCTTTGTTTGATTTCAATGATATCAACGGAGCCTATTGTAAAGCCCGCAAATTACAACATGAAATCTAGTTGCGTTGGCGGGAAAGGTACCAAGCTGGGGAGTTTTCCAATTGAGGGGTACAATATACAACCCCCAATAACTCCCAACAATCGATTAATTGACCGACCACCACAAGCACAACAAATACAGCCCCAAGGGGTACAACAACGACCACTTCCTCCCCAAAATCAGCAACAACAACAGGCACCACAAAATGATCCTCGTGGTGATCCTCGTGCGCGAGGACGTGCTGACAAAGGGAAGTGATCTGCCATACCTGCCAGCAGAAAGGGCATTATGTTAGAGAATGTCTTCATTGGAATCTTTATGCAAATGATGAAGCTGAAGACAGCGAAGAGTATGACGAGCACATTGATATGGAAAAACCTACAAACACTCAAAGCCTTTTCTATGAAAAATTTCCTGCTGATGGTGTACTACTTGTATATCTTGAGCGTCATCTTCTGATCACAGAAGATCTATCTTGGAGAAGATGGTTGATCAGAAGATATGGAAAAACCTGCAGCCATCCTGTTAGTCATGCCATTCGGGTCAACAAATGCTCCCTGTACCTTTATGTGGGTTATGACCCATCTGCCGCAGCCTTATATTGGGCAATTCGTCGTCGTTTATTTTGACGACATCCTTAATTACAACAAAACCAGGAAGGAGCATCTCACTCATTTGCACACTATTTACCATCTCCTTCGCCGGGAAAGCTTCTACATCAATCTTAAGAAGTGCACATTCATGAGCAATTCAGTTGTATTCTTAGCATTCATCATATTGACGGAAGGCATCAGAATGGATCTAGAGAAAGTCAATGCAATTCTGGATTGGCCACTCCCCACCACAATAACTGAAGTCAAGAGTTTTCATGGACCTGCTGCCTTCTATAGGAGATTCATTAGAAATTTCAGCGGTATCACTGCTCCAATTACTGAATGTTTAAAGAAGGGCGAGTTCAAATGGACCAATGCCGCAACTCGAGCTTTTGAGCAGATCAAACAAAAAATCACAGAAGCTCCTATCCTCTGCCTTCCAGACTTTGACAAAGTGTTCGAAGTTGCATGCGATGCGTCCAATGTTGGAAGTGGAAGTGTACTTAGCCAAGAAGGACATCCAATTGCCTTCCATAGTGAGAAACTTTCAGATTCAAAGCGCAAGTACTCTCCTTATGCCTTGGAGTTCTATGCTCTTGTTCAGTCACTTCGCCATTGGAGGCACTACCTGGTGGGTAGAGATTTTGTACTTTACTCTGATCATGAGTCTCTCAAGCACCTTCATTCACAACAGAAAGTGGAAGCTAATTATGTCAAATGGAGAACTTATATTCAGGAGTTTACCTTTACCATCCGCCATAAATCTGGCAAGGAAAATGTGATAGTGGATGCTCTCAGTCGCCAGAAACACCTCCTGACCACCATGGCTATTTATGTACCAGGCTTCGAGCAAATCAAGGAGGAATATGAGACAGACAAAGACTTCAGCACCATATATAAAGAGGTCCGTCAGGGTAAGCATCTCAGACATCCATACTTTAGCATTCATGATGGATACTTATTTTATGGTAGTCGCCTCTGTTTGCCAAATACATCTATCCGAGAGCATGTTATCAGGGAACTCCATTCCGGAGGATGCAGCGGACATTTGGGTCGTGATAAGACCTTTGCTCTTGTCGGAGATAGATATTATTGGCCGCACATGACACCCTATGTTTTCGTATCTACAAGCGGTGTCGTACCTGCCAACTGGCCAAAGGAAGCAAGAAGAATGCCGTTGCCAGTTCCCAAGGGCCCCTGGGAAGATATCAGCATGGATTTTGTCCTAGGACTGCCTATGACCCGTAGAAAAGTGAACTTTGTATTCATGGTTGTGGATCGCTTCTCTAAAATGGCTCATTTTATTTCCTTGTACCAACACAGCAGATGCCTACAAAGTTGCCAAACTCTTCTTTCAGGAAGTTGTCCGTCTGCATGGACTTTCAAAGACCATTGTGTCCGATAGGGATACAAAGTTCGTTAGCTACTTCTGGAAGACATTGTGGGGCATGTCCAAAACAAAGCTGAAATTTTCTACGGCCTATCATCCACAAACTGATGGTCAGACAGAAGCCGTCAACCGCAGCCTAGGGAATTTGCTACGTTGTTTAGTGCGAGACCATCTTACCACATGGGATCAGGTTCTGCCTATGGCTGAGTTCGCATATAATAACTCCGTTAACCGGTCTACGGGGATTTCTCCTTTTGAAGTAGTTACTGGCACCGGACCACCTCTACTAGTTGATCTTGTTCCCCTTCCTGTCGAAGCAAGACCAAGTGCTGACGCGGACAACTTTATTCGCCATATGCAGCATGTTCATGAAGAAGTTCGGCGCCATATTTCAGCAAGCAATGATTCATATAAAGAACTTGCATATAAGCATCGTCGTTTCGTTCAGTTTGAGGAAGGAGATATGGTTATGCTTCGTAATCGTCCAGAGCGCCTTTCGCCGGGAGCCAATAAAAATTTGCACCCCTGCAACTCCGGACCGTTCAAGATTCTCAAGAAAATTGGTCCTTATGCATATGTGTTGTTGGCTTTGCCGGTAGATCTTGGATTGAATGCTACCTTCAACGTTGAAGATCACACACTCTATAAGGGCCCTGACCAAGAAAGTCCGTCGGAAGAACAGGAGATTCAGCTACCACCCTCACCAGCCCCTACAGATAAAATTGTTGATGTGCTTGATGATCATATTGTTTCCACTAGACAAGGGGGATTTCAAAAGTTTCTTGTTCGACGGAAGAACTGTCCAATCTCAGATGCCACGTGGATTAAAGCTACCGATTTCCAGCGTCTTAATCCCGATCTTTACGAGAGATATCAGGCCATTAACTCATCGGCGTCGAGTTTTTCCAAGCCGGGGAGAGTTGATGCAGGCCGATCCAAGACCAGGACCGCAGGCCTGATGGACCCACTTGATGTGGTCCACATGATCTCTAATTTTGAGATCCCTATCATTAGTTTAGATAGTCTCTAAATTAGTAGAGTTGCTTAGTATATTTACTTCCTAAATTCTATTTTGAATAAGATTTGGTAGTTTCTTATTTTAGGATGTCTTGGTTATTAAGAAACAGTGTTACTCTATATATAAAGGAGTCCCCTATTGTAATGCTTATGCTATATTCTTAATACAATTCAGAAGTTCTCGTGAGTGAGTTTTGGGTATTTTCCCCCAAGTGATCTTAGGGTTTTGAGTCTTAGGGCTCAATCTCACCGTCGGAGGTGTAGATCTTCATCAAAAGGCCAGGATCAAATTAGGTTTGTTAGCAATATGGGGATATTGTAGTGTTGATTAACTAATGTTCAAATTCAAAGAACAGTCCCACAGTTGCAATTTGTTCCGATGGATAAGAAAATTTGTATATGTAATGAGAAAAGCAGTTGAAAGTATCAAGCACTCAAGAAAGGATGGTTGGATGGGTCAAAAACCTTAAGAATAGGGCTCGACCGAGGGGAGATGGACTGATATGGGGTTTGGCCAGGCTAGTTTGGGCTTGGATGGGGTTCTGCCAAGTGGAGAATAGGATTAGGGTTGGGGTTTGATGGAGATGGGTGTATGATCAATGGATTTAGGGTTTGGGGGGTTGGTTTGATGATGGGAAAGAAGATTTGGAGAAGAAAACAATAGTACCTCACTGAAAGGGAAAGGAGTAGTAGAAGATTACATGAAGTCGCAAGACATCACCCCCTATGGGCATCACATTAGTCCTATTGCGAGAGAGAGCAAAAGCACCCAAATCTTTTTCTATTCATCTTTAAGTCTTAAAAGAGGCATTACAGCCTTATATATAAGCAAAGCATCCACTCTAAAACTAATCTTAACCATCTAAACACATTAATGATGAAGATTAAAACATCCAAAATAATTTTCTTTTTGAATGGTAACATCCAAAATAAAATAACTCAGCCTAATTGCTTAACCCATAAAAATAACTAAAAAAATAAAAAATAAAAAATAAAATAAATAAATGGGTTGGGCTGTCCAATCCCCATGGCTGAACGACTTTATGGTTCTAGGATGGGCCCCAATTAAATGGGCCCCCTCTTGATCTTCTTTGCTTCTGTCTTGATGGTACCTTCCATTTGGCCGGGTCTTCTCGATTTTGCCACATGGGATCTTCAACTTGATCACATGGATTATCAGGGTAGATCCAAACATTGATCTTTGTCAGAATCAAGTTCGAACCGTGGATCTTCAGAATTAGCATAATCTAACATTGGAGAATGATCATCCAACCACAATGAAGCCTGTGTATGAGTCTTCTTCTTCCTTCTCATGTCCTCATCAATTCCCCCTTGCCTGGGAAGAAATTACTTCTGGCGATATAAAGCTGCAGTACCGCTCCAGGAGATCCGGATTAAGCTGTTGTAGCTCTTCCTTTGTAATCCACGTGCAATTAGATTCATGCCCGTTCTTCCATTCAACAAGGTACTTTTCGTTCCCCCATGTTTGGTTGATACCACCTACTCGTCCATGATATCTTCCACCACTTCCTTTTTTAGAGGTGAGGTGTAGGTGGTGGTGGTGGTTTCAATTGAGGGAATTTGGTTGAAGAAGCCCAAGGGTTATTAGTTTGGCCAGACACAATATTATTTGGCTCAAAGCTATCAAGGTTAATGTCATAAGGGTGATCAAGGAACACTGCAGGACCTTGAAAAGGAATAAGATCTTCCACATTGAAAATTGGACTGATACCCATATCAAGTGGACGATCGATTACATAGGCATTGGGACCTACCCATTTCAGGATTTTAAAAGATTTACCACTAGGGGTTTGCAACCTTTTCATGACTCCATGCGGAAATCGCTTTGGCCTAATGGGAACCATCACAAATTTCCCTACTTGGAATTCCTTATAAGAATGGTGTGAGTTCGCAATTATTTATATTTTTCATTGCTTATATTAATGTGTTTCCTGATCTTAGCATGCAAATCATAAATGTGTTGTGCAAAAATTGCATCTGCGGACTTTGATGGCCTATGTGCAGTGGACATGGGCCCTGCGGTGGTATGCAGAAGAGAATTGAAGAGATAGTATGCAGAAGAGAATTGAAGACGAGTTCCCATCATATGCCATAGGGTTTTCCAGAAATAAATTTCGCATCCTATTGGACGCTATGGTTTTAGGCAAACGCATGCAATCTTACAACCTCATCAAAAAAGAGCTTTGAAATGTTGGAGGCATTGAAGGTTTTATAACAAGGAATGAAATGGGCCATTTTTGAAAAATGTTCCACAATCACAAAAGTGGAATCGTGCTGTCAGTTGGTCTTGGGAAGTCCAACAACAAAGTCCATGCTAATGTCTTTCCATGTGCATGTGGAATCATAGTTGTCAGTTCCGTTCCGTTCCTACGAGAATTGGCCGGAACGTTATGGAATTGGCCTTGGGCAGAACGGAATGCCCCCCCACCCCCACCACAAAAAAAAAAAAGTTTTGCGGTCCCAGTTCTAGTCCGTTCTGGTCATTCCGGTCCATTCCAATCGTTCCAATCCCAATTATGGTTCTAATTCCGGAAACCAACTCCGCCCATATTCCGGCCAAGGTTTCATACTTCCATTCATATGTAATGAAAACTAGAAAATGGTCAATTGTAGAGTGTAGTTTAGTTTAAGTGATGTAAGTTTTCATTTTTAGTATTATTTTAGCATTCAACTATTTTTTAATTTTAGGTATTCCTATATATATATATATTCATTTTTCAATCGCGCCTTTTTCGGAATGGAATACCGGAATTGACCGGAATGCCGAAATGTTCCACTACAAGGTCAAACCGGAACGGAATTGAGAACTATGTGTGGAATAGGCAACAGTGTGTACAACCATGTATTCTGCTTTCTTTGTTTAGCCAATTGGCTAGTCCTGCATTGCCCTATAATTTTGGTAATATCTCACTTGATACTTGGGCCAAAAAAGCGGTTCTCAACAAGGGCAATGGTTTTGTCGTGGCCAAAGTGGATACTCCACCAGCATGCAGTTCCTAAAACGAGGAATTCTCACAACGAGAGTTTCCTGCCTTTAAACAGAAATCCTTCTTGTAGGACAAACTCATTGTTTCTTCTCGATTGATTCTCCAAAAGAGAAGTATGCAACTCCCCAAAATCTGGGCATGTCGGATAATCTCCCTTTATCCAGTCAAACTCAGTCACTTCTACAGTCATAAGTGTAGCAGTGCAACCTTGTGGTGGAGTGCATCTGGAGGTTTATTCTTAACTCCAGCTTTATGCTTCAACACAAAAGCACACTCTTGAAGGTACTCGACCCACTTCTCATGCCATGGGTTAACTTTCTTCTTGGAATTAAGAAGTCTCAGCCTCATGGTCTGAGAATAAGACAAACTCCTGCTATAGTAGGTAATGTCTCCAATACCTTAGACCTTGCACTACCACATAGGACTCCCTATCATAAGTGGAGCACTTTTGTTTTGCCTTAGTTTTGCGTCTTACTAAAATAGGCAATTGGATGGCCCTCCTCAATTAACACTCCACCTATGCCTACCCCTGATGCATTGCCCACCACTTAAAACACCTTTGAAAAGTCAAGAAGGCGCATGACTGGAGCATAAGTCATCCTTGAATTTGTCTCTTATAAGACTTTGACGGCAGCCTTTGTCCATCAGAATTCCCCCCTTTTTTATGCAATTGGTGACAAGGACCACGATGGAACTAAACCCATGAATGAACTGACGGTAGAATGTAGCTAATCCATGGAAGCTACAAACCTCATGAATGTTCTTTGGTTCAGGCCAATCAATAATGTCTCTAATCTTTTCGGGATTGCCAGACATCCCCTCAAATGATATGAAAAATCCTAGGAAAACTACATTGTTTTACAAAAAACGTGAGTTTCTTGAAGTTAGTAAATAACTTCTCTGTCCTAAGGACTGTGCAAACCTGCCCCAAGTGGTCTAGGTATAGTTCTTTGGATTGATTATAGAATATCATCAAAATACACACTCAGGTACACACTCAGGAACTTGTCGATGAACTACCTCAACATGTGTGTCATGATCCTCATAGAAGTGTTGAGTGCATTGGTTAAACCAAAGGGCATGGCAAACCACTCCTTCCTTTGTTTTGAAGGAGGGTCTTTCATTTGTCCCTTGGACAAATATGGATTTGGTGGTAGCCACTCTTGAGGTCAATTTTAGAAAACAAAGTGGCACCAGCCATCATGTCCAACAGGTGAACTAGTTTCGGTATAGGAAAACAATACTTGATGATGATCTTGTTGATGGCCTTGTTGTCCACACACATTCTCCAAGATCCATCTTATTTGGTGTGAGGAGTGTAGGTACGGCTCAAGGGCTTAGGCTCTCCTGATAAAACCCTTTTCAAGAAGCTCTTCAACCTTCTTCTCTAACTCTGCGTGCTTGGTAGGATTCATCCTATAATGCAGTAAATTTGGCAGAGTTGTGCTAGGAACAAGATTAATTGTGTGCTGAATGTCACGCATAGGAGGGACCTCTCTCGGCAAATCCACTGGAAATACATCCTGATACTCTTTAATTATAGGCTCCACGCTCGTGGAATCTCCACGACTTGTTCAAAAGAGCTTTCTCTTACTACAAGAGTAAAGATGACACGTTCTTCCTTAACTTCCTTCCGAAATGGCTTCTCACGGAATATGTTAAGTTTTTGGCTACTCTTGTCCTTATCTATGCCCTTTTCTTTTCAGCGGTGTCCTTGGGTGGGAGAGGATTCAGTTTAATACTCTTACCTTTCTAAATGAAGGAGCAAGTATTTGATTGCCCAAAAGTTGTGACATCCAAGTCATACAACCAGGGCCTCCCCAAGATGATGTGGCCCGCATCCATAGGCACAACATTGCTCCACAATTGGTCCAAACTGGATTGGGTCCAAACAACGTTGAGTGACGGTAGTTGATGTAGAATCTACTCATGACACTCAATATGGCTAAGGGTTCCTAGACAAAAGATAATATTGGAGGAAACCACATTGGTTCAACTCCCGCTATCATTGATAACTTTGCAACTTTTATCACCACATTTGACGTAGGTATGGAAAATCGTAGTCCTACGCCAATTTCCAAATTCCCTTCTCTAAGGTCATGGCACACCTAACAACCATTAATTGGGGAACCTCACCTGCACTCATATGGGCTTTACTTTCTTCGTGATGGTAGGGAGCAAATCTTTAGGTAACTCACCATCCTCATTGCCTAAATGTATAAATTAGAAGTTTTGGTAGGGCACTCACAGGTATAGTGCCCAAATCCTTGACACCTGAAGCACTTGGTCTGGTTGTTCTGCTTGGAACTCTCGCCAATTACTCCCTTATCTTTGGGGTTCCTAACATTGGAGGCGCACCAGATTGACCCCTTTGGTTGATTTCCAAAATTTGGTTTTGCCCCTGAAGAGTGGGACGAGGGTCAGAACTATGAGAGTTAAAGTGCCTAACAAATGGTGGTTTCATATATTCCTTCAAATCCTGTACCACCTGATAAGTGTGATCCAAGTAAGTCACATTGTGGGGAATCAACTCCCTTTGAATTCTAGACATAGACCCATTCTAAATTTGGAAACAGTTACAGAAGGGTCTTCCCTAACATTAAATCACTGCATATATTCTTCAAATTTTGTGCTGTAATCAGTGACAAACATGTTCCCTTGCCGAAGGGACTGCCATTGGTGCGGAAGTCTCTCAATAGGATTGGGGGAGATATTATTTCTTGAATCTCTCCTTCATCTCACCCCTGTGGGTGAGGTTTTTTTCCCGCTCTTTCTAGTTGATACTTAATATTGGTCCAAAACAACCTAGCTTCCACTAGTTTCATTTCAGCAAACCAAACTTGTTCCCCCCCAGACATGTCATACCATTCAAAATAGTTGTCCATGTCAGACAACCAATCAAGAAAAACCTTTGGGTCAAGTCGACCATCAATATTTGGGGCATCTGCCTCCATAGCTTTTATGATCTGGTCATCTTGACCATAGAAATCATGTTCTTAATGGTGTCGGGTCCACCCCCGTGTCTACCACCTTTCCTAGGGCCAACGCCCTGGTCGCAATCTCTACCTCTGCCATCAGTGTTGGATTCAAGGTCATCGCTATCATTATCATTAGCCTCAGGACCGGCTACTTGTTGGTTAAGGACATTGGTTGCAGTAGCTTGATCTTCTATCTTATTTTCAATGCTAACCAAACGGGAGTTAGGGGTCTTTAGCAATGCAGCAATTTCTGCGGGGTGCATGACAGGTTGACTAGATAGAGATGTGGGTTTGTAATCCTTTGCACTACGAGTGGGCGTGCACTATGCGAATTCTAAATGATCTAAATGCAATGCACACAATTATGGAAAGTTCTAGTCATAGATGCAAGACTCAAGTCCCTAAACTAGACCTAAGCTCTGATTCCAAAGTTGATTCAGGACAGTGCAAAGCTAGCCTAGATGATGATAGTGAGATCAGAAATTGATTGACAGTCACAATTTAGATGTAAAATAAAATTCAGATCACATCACTTGTGTCGAATCTCAATTAGAGGAAATATTGATGATCCTAGGCCTTGTCACAATCCCGCTGTGTGAACCTCTCAAATCTAAATTGAGTCTCACTGGAAGAGGTCTCTTCCACTAGCTTAGGGATCAACCAACAACAATCAGATTTGTTGCCCCCTATCGGGGATATCACAAAGGCTAGGCTCAAAGTAGTTTTGTTAGCAATATGGGGATGTAGTAGTGTTGATTAACTAATGCTCAATTTCAAAGAACAATCCGGCAGTTGCAATATGTTCGAAAGGATAAAAAAAATTGTCTATGTAGTGAGAAAAGCAGCCACAAGTATTAAGCACTCAAGAAAGGATGGTTGAATGGGTATAATAATAGGGTTCAGCCAAGAGGAGAGGGGCTGATATGGGGTTCGGTCAGGCTAGTTTGGGCTTGGACAGGGTTTGGCCAAGTGGAGAATATGATTAGGGTTGGGGTTTGATAGAGATGGGTGTATGGCCAACTGAATTTAGGGTTTTGAGGGCTGGTTTGATTATGGGAAAGAAGATTCTGAGAAGAAAACGGCAGTACCTTCAATGAAAAGAAAAGGAAAAGGAGGACCATGAGAGAGAGAGAGAGAGAGAGAAGAGAGAGAGAGAGAGAGTCGCCGGGCATCACCAGTCCTATCACGGTTTTCTATTCATCGCACCAGTCCTATTACGGGAGAGAGCACAAGCACCCAAAATCTTTGTCTATTCATCATTAAGTCTTAAAAGAGGCATTACATCCTTGTATAAGCAAACCATCTAAACACATTAATGATCAATGTTAAAGCATCCAAAATAAAATAACTTAGCATAATTGCATAAACCATGAAAATAACGCCAAACCAAACCAAACCAAACCAAGCCTTTTCCCACTAGGTGGGGTCGGCTATATGGATTTGACGATGCCAATCAAATCTGTTTAGGGCCATGTCCTCCGTTAGATCCATGTAGGCAAGGTCATGTTTAATAGTTTCTTTCCAACTACTCTTGGGTCTCCATCTCCCTCTCCTACTCCTGGCAATCTCCATGCTTTCACACCTTTTAACAGGTGCCTCCGTTGGACGCCTTCTAATATGGCTGAACCAACTCAGTCGATTTTCTCTCATTTTATCTCCAATCGGTGCTATTCCTACTTTGCCCCTAATCTCCTCATTCCTAATCCTATCTCTCATTGTGATCCTGCACATACATCTTAGCATTCTCATCTCCGCAACTTCCATCTTCTTGACATGATTTATGCTTTACTGCCCAACACTCTGATCCATATAACGCTGGTCGTACCGCCACCTTATAATACTTTCCTTTAACCTTGAGGGGGACTTTCCGATCACACAAGACCCCCGAAGCACTCATCCATTTGGTCCACCCGGCCTGAATCCTGTGACTTACATCAGTATTAATCCCTCCATCTTGTTGCACCATAGATCCAAGGTACATAAAGTTTTCTTTCTCTATAATCTTTTGTGTGCCCAGGCCCCCTATTTATCTTCTCTACTTCTGTCTTCTTGATGGTACCTCCTGTTTGGCACATCCGGTGTGAGGTCGTCTTGATTTGGCCACATGGGGTCTTTAACTTGATCACTTGGATGATTGGACTAGATCCAACCGTGGATCTTTGTCAGAATCAAGATCCAATGGTTGATCTATAAAATTAGCATGATCTAACATCGGGTAATGATCATCCAACCAACCACAATGAAGCCTGCGCATGAGTCTTCTTCTTCCTTCTGTGGTAGACTTTGTATCGAGGAGCTCTGATGTCCTCGGATCCTTTCTTTGATCTTAATTTTAGGAAGTAACTTAATTCACTAAAATTTTTAATTTCAAAATCAAGCATTGATGTGTCTTCTGATTTTCCACTTCCATCATATCATTTCATATAATAATAGCATCATCTACATAAACAATTGGGATGGTCATGTGTAAACCATTCCTCTTCACATACAGAGTGTGGTCTGCATGACACCTTTTATATCCTTTCTTCAACGTTGCTTAACCTATTAAACCAAGCTCGAGGAGATTGTTTTAGCTCATATATGGCCTTTTTCAATCAACGCACCTTACCACTTTGATTTTATAACTATGATGCCTAGATATGACATGGATACAGTTGGTAATCACGGGGCTTTGTTTGAGCAGTGAGGGATAAGTCCTCTAAAGTGGGGAGATTACTTGTGAATGGGGTGGTTTTAAGTTAGGTGTTGGGAACAAAGTCAATTTCAGTTAGATGAATAGGTTGGGAGGTTACGTTGAGAGTCTAGTTTCCAAGGTTAGGAAATATCCTTGGTAGAGGTTTTTGAAGGTTGAGAGTGGTGTTCGGGGTTATATTTATAACCAAGATTGTCTGACTATAGAGAGGAGGGAGTATGCGTCTTTGTTGGAACTTGTAGCTGATGTGTTTATTTGCGAGGATGATATACTGTCTCCAAGGTTGTGTGCTAAGTCTTTCCTCAATGTCTTTGTTTGCAAATCCAAGTCTCATAAGCCATGCTCTTTATTTTGGAAAAGGCCTCACCCTACCCAAAGTTAACGTATTTGCCTGGCTTCCAGGGTCCAAGATGGTTTCTACTGTGGACAACTTCAGGCACCAGAGAAAATCCTCAATGAGAATTTCTAATGCTTGTGTGACATGGAAGAGGAGGCAACTGATCACCATTTCACTAATTCTCTTTCACCACTAACAATCGGACTCGGTTTAATTCCGTGTGCAACTCGGTGTGATGCTTTACATTTTACAAAAATACTAGGGCATCCTACTCATGGTTTTAAATTTCAGGCCAAGTCTGAAATGGTTCGAGCACCGGCACCATGCTGTTGGTCACTGGTTGTGATGCATTCGCGGATTTTAGTGTCCTTGGGTTTGAAACCCACCTAAAACTGACGTTTTTTATTCTTATACTTTCTAATAGATTCTGACATATAAGGCCTTTTATTTTCAAATATTCATTCTCAAAAAGATCTTCTTTATATTCTGTTTTTATTAAAACCTCCCTTACTCTCCCTGACTCATAGTTACATTGAACTCAAATTTTTATTTTTATACAATTTATATTTATAAAGACACTCAAATAATTCTTTCCTGAAGAAGATAAAAAGATGATCTTGCCCCTTAAACTTTGATCATAAAAAATTAAAGTCTAGGATCATTTGAATATTTCTAATTTACATCTCCTTTCAATTGATATGCTACTTTAGTCTTTATAATCTAGGTGGTGCCTTATTGAAAGTAACTTTTGTTAATGAATTTTGTGTAAGCTTAAATAGAAGTCATTTGTCATTTATCCATAAAAATTAGAAATTATTTATATTATTTTATTTTTTTTTTTTTTTGTCTTTTGACCAAATTATCTTTAAAAAATGACTTTCTCTTAAGTTAAAAGATAAAAAAGGATAATTTTGTCTTATAAAACCTAGTAGTTATATGTTACACTATCTGTGACTCAGTACTGAACAACATTAAACATCGCTATTGGATTGTATACTTGTTAAATAGCTCAATTTTTTTATATATTTACTAGTTTTCTATTATTTTTTATTTTTCTAGATTTTTAAATATGTTTTTGACACTTTCTAGGACCGGCGTGGCCGTACCGGTCAGGCACGATCGGCACGGACTTGTTCCAATCCCAACCGGCACGAAGACCGGCACCGGAATTTAAAACCATGATCCTACTTCATGATGGGGTAGTGGGCGTTTTGCTAAAAGAGAACTACAGAAAATGTTTCTTGGCAATTCTTTGGTCCGTATAGAGGTAGAGAAATGATCATATCTTTAATGATAAAGAATAATCGAAGGACACAGCAAATATTGTGGTAAGGGTGAGAAAATGTGGAGTGAGCAAAAGAAATCTGTTTTTTTCCTCAAGTGGCTTCTTCGCCTTGAGTTCTTGTATGAAAAGTAACATTCATAAGGTGAAGAAAAGGGTAAATTGGCAACCGCCTCTCCCCTAGAGTCCTACAATTAGGAATGGGAGAAGTGGCTAAGGGAAAAAAAGGGTCCAGCCAATATCAGTGGGGCTCTCTCTGAGAAAAAAAGGGTTCATTGTTCAAGCTTTCTGAGACTGATTGGGGTAAGGAACTCAAACATTGCAGAACTATGGGCAAATATGGAAGCGGTGTTGGGTGTTACGTAAATAAAAGAATTCTGCCTGCATCTAAAGAGGGTTTGTCTCTTTTTTAGACTTTACTGAAGATGTTTATTTGTAGGGATGGACATTCTCTCTTAATACTTTCCTCATGTCCAAATTTAAGTCTCGTCATCCATGCTCGAATTTTGCAAGGTCTTGTCTTGCCAAGGGTTAAGGCATATCCTTTTCGAGATTTCTAATTTTGTGGGCTATGCAAGAATAGGGAGACTGTAGACCACCTTTCTATTAATTGCTTTTTCATTACTAAGGTGTGGAATCAATTTCTTATGTAACTTGGAGTGAACCTTGAAAAAAAGGCACTAGGGGATATTGATTTGTGTTGAGGTAGTGGCCAATTTTCTGAAAGAGGCAGCTTCTTTGGATTTGTTATTTTACTATTATTTGGTCCATATGTAGGGGAGAGAAGTACTCATATTTGACGATAGAGAATCATCAGTGGAGAATTTGTGTGAATAAATTGTGTTAAATGTGGGAAGATGAGCTCCGAGCAAAAAGGAATTTGCAGATTTACATCTAAGTGAACTATTCTTAACTTGGGATGCTTATGTGATGAGGAACATCCATATGTTGAAGAAAGGAAAAATTGGTAACTGTCTCATGCCGTGGTCCTAGCATTTGAAGTGGATGGTGTGGCTAGGGAAAACTCGGTCCAACTGCAATGTGGGGTTCCCTTTGATCAGAATGGTTGCATTCTTTGAGCTATTTTTGGGAAATAATTGGAGTAGGCTAAACTGTGCGATATTATAGAAGCTTTAAGAATCTTTACCAACTACATCGTGGGTCCACTGGTGCTAGAAATTGACTTGGCAAATGCTTTATACTGGGGAAAGGAGCATCATTTTCTGTCCTTAGAAGCTTAACTTGGTTTTTAAATGAGATCAAAGATCTGTCAAAACAATGAGGAGTCGATTTCCAACATATTTCTAGAGAAGTGCATGAAGTCGAGGACCCTTTGGCTTAGAAAGGAACTGGCTTGGAAGATGTATTTGTTGGGCTGTTACTATGTTTTTGTTCGGTTCCCTTTCTTCTTTTTATTTGGTTTTTTTTTTTTTTTTTTTTTTTTTGTATACCAACCATCATTGATTGGGAATTTGGGTTTTGTCTGGTAAAAACTAATTTCACAAAGACCTTCAGGAATAAGCTTAGGGGCATAAAACAAGTATTTTTGAAGGAATTCATGAAGTCTATACTCTATACATCCTTACATTTTGAAATACATCTTGTGAGGGCTTATGCTTTTCTAATAAATTTTCTCTACATAGTATGGTCATGCTATAAATTGTCACCCTCTGAATAGCCAAGGATACACCTGCTCTTCAATGTTGCGAAACCCAAACCCAACTACTTATTGTGAGTTTTGTTCTTCCACTCAACCCATTCGATGCCATGGTCTCAGTTGCTCCGTAATGAGATGTCAGTTGTCACTCCTCACCGCACTCAAGGTCTTGAATGGCCTCTTCCGTTGTTCTCGTACCTTCCACATATAACCTTTGATCTACTCACAACCATTGGGAAGTTTCAGGCCTTAGACAGAAGTGCTCAAACCATCTCAGACAATATTCTTCATATCCTTCTAAGCATGCACATCTTGACCACAGTAACTCTAGCTTTTTCACATTTCTTCAATGCTCAACATTGAACTCCATACAACATACTAGGCCTAACTACTGTCATGTATAAGAATCCCTTTATTCTAGTTGGCACTCATCAATCGCATAACATCCACTAGCATGTTTCCTGTTAGTCCATGGTGTACTGATTCTACCAGTTAAATCTAATTAAAACCATTGCCTTGGCCTATAACATATTATAAGCAGTAAAATCTATCACATTGTGGTACTACGATGTCTACAATTACTTGAACCCAGCAGACTTCCACACCATATACTTGGTATTAGATTTACTAGTTTTTAACCCATTTGAAACATGACTCTTCATGTTGATAGTAGACTTATTTGTAATTATAGAAAAAATAGGCTATAGGAGAACTGAAACATTTTTTTGTATTCTGGACGTACGATATTTTATATCTGTAATAAGTTGTCCAACCATAAGGAATATAATAGGAAATTCTTCGCTTTTAGTTTTCCTTTTCTTTTTTTCTCCCCTACTCTTCTAGGGTTTTTCTAACCCTTAAGAAGCCTTAGAAACTATCATGTTAGATGTTAGAACATGGTAACAAAGCTCTAGGCTTGTTCATAGGCAAGGCATAAAGCCTACTTAGTGTTTCAAATGAACAAAAAGGAAGCACATCTTCGATTTCTATCTCACCCAAGATAAGCTCAATCCTATGGAGAAATGGATTCAGTGAGGATCAGAGAAAGGGATCAATAGAAGTCTATTCATCATAAACCAGTGAAGGAAACTTACAATGAAGATTAGAGATAGAGAAAGGGACTCGATCCCACTTCGACGAGAGATAGAGAAAGGGACTTGATCTCACTTTTGACGATCTCTTAGATTGTCCGTCGACTTTGTCGAATCTTCATATAGTCTTCGTATATAAAGAAAGTGACATGGTACCTAGAGATTTGATTTGGTAGATGTTAGATAAAAGGAGTCTCCCGAGAGGTTATATTGATATCTTTAAAGACATGTATGATGGAGCAGCAACATGTGAGGACTGCCTATGGATGGGAGTTTCCAATGACCATAGGTTTTGCATCAAACTACTTATGGTGAGATCAGGGAGTTTCCAATGAAGATAGGTTTGCATCAAGGGTAGCTGTAAACCCTCATCTCTTTAGAATAACTATGGACAAGTTAAGTGCTCATATTTAAGGGGAGATGCCTTGATGTATGTTGTTTGTAGATGATATAGTGCTGGTAGATGAGTCGAGAAGATGGGGTGAATGCAATACTTGTGAAATGACGGGAGACTTTAGAATCTAAGAGCTTTTATATAAGTTGCACAAAAAGCAATATATGAACTACAACTTAAATGGAGATATGCAAATAGCTGAAATTCTTGTGAGAATCAAAGCTTAAAAGATACCACAATGAGATTCATTCCAATACCTTGGCTCGATAGTCAACGAGGATGGAGAGATTGAAGATGTCAAACATTGGACCAGAGTAGGATGGTTTAACTGGAGACTTGCTTCTAGAGTGCTTTATGATCAGTGTATACCAACAAGATTGAACAGAGAATTTTATAGGATAGCAATTAGACTATCTATAACCAATGGAGCAGAATGTCGGCCAGTTAGGAAGCAACGCGTATACAAAATTAGTGTAGCAGAGAATGCTGAGGTGGATGTGTGGTAAAACCAGGAAGATAGAATAAAAAAAATGAGCACATTCAAGAGCATTTAAGGGCAGCGTCAATAAATGATAAATTACGAGAGACTCATTTGAGATGGTTTGGACACATCCAATGCAAGCCCGCAATGGCACCATTGAGAAAAAATTCTTCTACACAGGTCGATGGCCCACATTGTAGGAAAAATTAAGCTGCATTGTACACATTATAGAAAAAATCGACATACTTGTGAGTATTGTTAGGATTTAATCTAAAAAATAGTGCAGTTCGACCATGAAAGCAGTTGAGACAAAAATGTAGAAATAATGTGACTTAGGCCCACTTGGCCCAGCCCAAGGCCCATGTACAAAGTCCACGCATGAGATATACTTAAATCTGTATAGGATAGGATTTACTCCCTAATTTCTCTCCTTCTATGTATAGGATATAATTGATTCTTTCCATTCTTTTGTTATTCTGATTTGTATCTGATTTGTAATCTTTACTTAATTAGAGCCTTGATTAAGGCATCTCATCAATATATATTGAACTGTCGATGCTCTGTAGAAAGCACGACCTTCTCCCATATTGTTTCTCTTCTTCTTCTTCTTCTTATCTTCCACATATATCTAACATGGTATCAGAGCCCTCTGATCTATCATTGATCAATCTTCTTCCTTCTTGATCCATTTACTATCCCTGGTGTGGAATCCGTTTCTGCCAACAGCATCTGTCTGATCTATCAGTGGCCCACTAGATCAGTGAGTGGCCCACCTCGGATCAACTGCAAGAAATCTCTTCCACAGTGGTCGACCAGTCATCAGCATGGATTGAAGGACCCCCTCTGCAAAGCGCATGTTTTTGAAAAAAGTGGCAATCAAGAAGATAAAAAGATCATACTTGACCATGATAACTAAGACTCTTTTGCTGGTTGTCTTTCTATTTTTATGCTTGGATGTCTATTATTATCATAACTTGCTAGATAAGATATTAAACCTGTTTAATTATGTTTGAAATTGTATAGTAGTAAAGATATAGTTACCTATTACTACTAGATTTCAAATTGGTCTTAATTAAATTATTTTATAAAGAACCCTCATTGTGCTGGTGACTAAGGTATTCCTATTTCCTTCACTAACTCTCTACTCTGTCATTTTTAAATTGGTGTTGAATATTGATTATTGATCACTTCATAGTTCATTCACTTGATTGAGTTTGAACCTAGAATGTTGAAGTATTGATATTTAATTGTTCAATGTTCATTAATGAGTATGACCTAACTCTTAAGTCTTATGCCTTTATTTTATGTTCTAGTTTTTTTTTTTTTTTTTTTTTTTTATGAGCTTTCCATTACTTTCTAAGTTAGTATGACTAAGAAACATGAATACATGTGAAAAAACTAATAATTACTACTATTTTCTATTTATTCAGCGATACAGGACTTCATATATTGAGGGCACCGCTACACCCACTTTTCTTACTTACTTTTGTAAAAGAACCACATATTCTTTCATTTTACAATTTTCTGGATTTTCTGGAATTTTTTTAGATTTTTTGGGCGATTATTTCAAATCGCACCGCTACGCCGCTACGTATCCCCGCTACGCTACGTATCCCCCGCTTCGTAGCGTTTTGGCGGCGGGCCGCTACGCCCGCCGCAACCGCTATTTTCATCCTTGGTCATCAGGATTATTTTAAGGATTTTTGTGGAATTTTTCTTCTACATTTGAGGTAGTTTTTATCTCTTCTTCTCTCTGTCGGTTTTGATAATTTCCTACAAGACTGTTTTCATCACAACCGTCCAATTTTGTGGATCTGTGTCCGATCTTCATCAATCTTGGACTAGAGGTAGACCATTTTATCCTCTTCCAGAAACTACTATCTGATGTGTGAATAAATCAGATAGTGGGGCCCACGAACAGATCCAGATCCAAGATTGAAGGACGTCTGGCACCTTTTTAGTGCAAAACTACACTCTGTGTGCTCTGTTCTGTGGTCACTCTCTGATTTCCACTACTGCTGATTGTGCTGCATGCTGTGAACTATCTGATCTGGGGCTTAGATCAGATTGTGGGGTCCACGTACCTCCTCTGCCACCAGATTCAAGGTCATCTGGGTTGGATTTGAGCACTGTTTAGTGCTGGTTGTTTTTCTGATAGCTGGCTGTGTATGCAAGTTATCTTCTCTCTAAGCTTTTTCTTGGTTGGTTACTTGCTGTGGTTCATAATAATTTAATATGGAGAAGTATGATGTGATTCCCATTAAATTCAATGGAAATAATTACATGGCTTGGTCATTTCACCTGAAGAATTTCGTAGAAGGCCAAGGACTGTTTGGTTATCTTGATGGGTCGATACCTAAGCCTACTTCAACTGATACCAAAGCCTTAGCCACCTGGGCTAAAGAAAATGCTAAGGTTATTACTTGGATTCTTAATTCAATTGATCCTTCTCTTGCTATTGCTCTTCAAGCTTATGCTGCTGCCTGTGATATGTGGGGTCATTTAAAGAATGTTTATCACCAAACCAATAAAGCTCGCAAATTTCAACTTGATAGTGAGATTGCGAGATTCAGTCAAGGTGATAAAACAGTGCAAGAATACTACAATGGATTTCTCACATTATGGACAGAGAGGGATGCTATGATAATTCAGTCCGTATCTGTTGGCTTTCTGACTGAGGCTCTCAAATTACAAGAAGAAACTCACATTAGTCAGTTTCTTATGAACCTCAGATCTGAATTTGAATCTGTCCGTTCAGCCCTTATGAATAGAGAAGTCACAGCAAATCTGGACACATGCTTCCAAGAAGTTCTTAGAGAAGAACTTCGCCTGAATTCTCAGCGTGTCATCCTTGACGACCCAAAGGCTTCTCTTCAGGCTGAGACTGCTCTTCTTGTAACCCCCAATCAGAAGCCTACTCAATGCTATGAATGCAAAGGCTTTGGTCATCTCGCCAAAAACTGTCGAAAGAAATTGGTTTGCAGATATTGCAAACGCTCTGGTCATCTTATTGATGATTGTCGTAGTTTACAAAGGAAGAATGGACCCCAGCAAAAGCAACATCCTCCCACTGCATCCAGACAACATACTCCTGCTGCGTTCCAAGCTCAAGCACCTCTCCCTGACACAGGCAGCACTTCTTCCGGGACTGTATCCATGACTCCAGCTCAGATTCAAGACCTGATTCAGAGCACGGTGACTTCTGCATATGCATCCATGGGTTTTTCTGGTGGTCGGTACCAAACTCATTCTCCTCTTGCATTTCCTGCTTTTCATTCTTCAATCTCTAAGTCATCCTACATTACCCCATCCACCTGGTTTCTAGATTCAGGGGCCTCAAACCACATGACCTCTGTGGAACATAGTTTTACATCTTCTCATCCTTATACTGGCAAAGACAAAATAACTACTGCTAATGGCGACCAATTACTCATTTCGGGAATTGGTACCATTACTTTATCTAGTATCTCTGGCCAATCCCTCCACCTTTCCAATGTTTACTTTGTTCCCAAGTTATCAACAAATTTACTTTCTGTAGGCCAACTGATTGATGATGGGTACCATATTAACTTTTCTTCCACTGGTTGTGTCATACAGGAGAGGCACACTGGGAAGGTGATCGTGACGGGGAGTAAACTTGGTCGCCTGTTTCTGCTGGACATTGGACATCATTCCCTCGTTTCTTCTTCTTCTTCTCATTTTAATAACTTGTGGACTATCTGGCATAGTCGTCTTGGTCATGTGAATAATGCTTATTTATTTTCTTTGTTCAAAATTGGCTGTTTAGATTCCACTGTTGATAATAAAATGATGTCCTCTTTTCTTCAATCTAAGTGTGCTACATGTTGTTTAAGTAAAAGTCATATTTTACCTTTTCCCGTTCGTCATTCCCGTGCGTCATCTTCTTTTGATATCATTCACACTGATGTGTGGGGCATTGCACCCACATTAAGTAGGACAGGTTTTAAGTATTATGTGACTTTTATTGATGATCATTCTCGATTCACATGGATTTATTTCATGTGCTTCAAATCTGAGGTCTTTTCTCTTTTCCAAAAGTTTTATAATATGGTTCACACACAATTTCAAAAGGATATCAAAATTCTCCAATCTGACTCCGGCGGAGAATACATGTCCCATGAATTTTCTACCTTCCTTTCTACTAAAGGCATTATTCACCAAAAATCATGCCCACATACTCCACAACAAAATGGTGTTGCTGAGAGAAAGAACAGGCATATTCTTGCAACTGTTCGTACTCTCCTTCTTGAATCCTTAGTTCCTCCCACATTTTGGTGTGATGCTGCTCATACCGCTGTGTATCTCATCAATCGTCATCCTAGCTCCGTTCTAGGAAAGATTACTCCATATGAAGCTCTTTTTAGCCATAAACCTTCATATTCTCACTTGCGTGTTTTTGGTTGTTTATGCTTTGTCCATCTTCCACCTACAGAGCGCACTAAGTTGTCACCCCAGGCTGCCAAATGTCTCTTCCTAGGTTACAGTTCTGAACACAAAGGATTTCTATGTTATGATCCATCTGAGAAACGCATGCGGATATCTCGTAATGTGATCTTTTTAGAACACATTCCCTTCTTTTCTTTGCGTCTCCAAACTCATCCTGTTGCTGTCTCTTATTTGCCACACTTCCCTGTGACAACTTCTTCCAAACCACCAATTACCAATGTCTATGTCCGGCGAAACAAGACTCCTCCTGTGGGGCCTCCTTCTCCCGATCCTATTCCCATGCTGCCTCCTGTACCCTCAGGTATTAATACTTCCTCTACTAATATCCAACCCCTGCGACGATCTAGTCGTCCTTCGGTTGCTCCTGACAGATATGGCTTCCCTGCTCTTTTCACTTCTTTGGATAGTGCTCCTATACCCACCTCTTATACACAGGCTTCGAAGATTGCATACTGGCAGGATGCTATGAATGAGGAATTGTTGGCTCTTGAAGCAAACCATACATGGGACTTGGTACCGACACCTGACAAAGCCTCTGTCATTGGCAGTAAGTGGATCTACTCTGTCAAGGTTAACTCTGATGGGAGTTTGGATCGCTACAAAGCACGATTGGTTGCACAGGGTTACAAGCAGGAATATGGCATTGATTATGAGGAAACATTTGCTCCAGTGGCTAAAATGACCACAGTTCGTACTCTACTTTGTGTAGCTGCAGCTCGCAATTGGCCTCTGTGGCAGATGGATGTCAAAAATGCTTTTCTTCATGGCGACTTGAAAGAGACTGTCTATTTAAAACCTCCTCCTGGCTATGCTTGTCCTCCTCGGCATGTTTGCAAATTGCGCAAATCTCTTTATGGACTTAAGCAGGCTCCCAGGGCTTGGTTTGATAAATTCCGGGCCGCTATTCTTCAAGCTGGGTTTCGTCAGAGTCATTCTGATAGTTCTCTCTTCCTTAGATGGACACCAAAGGGTTACACATTCCTTTTAGTCTATGTTGATGATATGATTATCAGTGGCAATGATATTTCTGGTATTACGGATCTCAAGCATCATCTCACTCGCCACTTTAAAATGAAGGATCTCGGTCCTCTCACATATTTTCTCGGGCTTGAGTTTTCGCGTACTAAGTCGGGCATTCGGATACATCAGCGTAAATATGCTTCTGATTTGATCACCTCTGCCAGACTTGATGATGCTCATACTGTTGATACGCCAATGGAATTAAATAGTAAACTCAGTGCAGAGGATGGTCCCCTCATGGATGATCCATCTATTTTCCGTCGGATCGTTGGTAGTTTACTCTACTTAACGATGACTCGCCCTGATATTTCTCATGCGGTGCATACGGTTAGCCAATTTATGAGCAATCCTCATAAACCTCACCTTGCTGCTGCTTTGCGCATTCTCCGCTATGTTAAAGGCACTCCCAGTCATGGTCTCTTCTATCCGTCTAATACTTCTCTACGCTTATCCGCGTATGCCGATGCTGACTGGGCTGGTTGCCCTGATTCCCGGCGTTCTACCACTGGCTGGTGCATGTTTCTTGGCGACTCTCTGATTTCATGGAAGTCCAAGAAACAAACCACTGTATCCAAATCTTCTGCTGAGGCTGAATATCGGGCAATGTCGTCTGCAAGTGCAGAAATCATCTGGCTCCGCCGTCTTCTTTGTGAATTTGGTATTATTGTTAATATGCCTACACCTCTTCATGGAGATAATACCAGTGCTACTAGAATTGCTAATAATCCAGTCTTTCATGAACGGACGAAGCACATTGAAATTGATTGTCACTTCATCCGTCAGCATGTTGTAACTGAGAAGATCACCTTGCCTCATGTTTCCACTAATGACCAGTTGGCAGATATCTTCACAAAAGCTCTTCCTAAGCCACGCCATCATGAACTTAATAGCAAATTGTTGTTTTCTGCATTACCACATCAATTTGAGGGGGAGTGTAGAAATAATGTGACTTAGGCCCACTTGGCCCAGCCCAAGGCCCATGTACAAAGTCCACGCATGAGATATACTTAAATCTGTATAGGATAGGATTTACTCCCTAATTTCTCTCCTTCTATGTATAGGATATAATTGATTCTTTCCATTCTTTTGTTATTCTGATTTGTATCTGATTTACTTAATTAGAGCCTTGATTAAGGCATCTCATCAATATATATTGAACTGTCGATGCTCTGTAGAAAGCACGACCTTCTCCCATATTGTTTCTCTTCTTCTTCTTCTTCTTATCTTCCACATATATCTAACAAAAAAAACTAGCCAAAAGCAACAATGCAAGTGAAAAAAAGAGAGGATTTTACGGGAAGAAACTTGGTAGTTGGCCATTTCACGAAAAAAGTCCCCGTAGTTCTTGCCACACAAATGGGGTCCGTCAACCTATTTTCATTTTTTTTTAGAATTTTGAGAGGAGCGACGCTAGCATCGCTTGTCTCTACGTCGCTCCTTGTCTCTTCCTCTTCTAGGTCCTCCATCACTTCCTCGCGTCACCCCTCTTCCTCGTGCAGGTCCTCTTATCACTTCCTCCAACGGTCCAACGTATCAGTTTGTTAAGAGTCCTGATCCTCTCTTGGGTATCTCACTTAGTGAATCCCTCTCAGTGGAAGGAGTTTATTTTTGCAAGCCTCATGCAATCCGACAGTGGTAAATGAAGCTTCCTGCTGCCGAAAGGGAGAGAGCCGACCAAACACATGCGACAGAGAGAAAAAAAACACCTTTCACACTGGACGCTTCCTTTGGTAATAACTTGGACTCTGCTTTGTTGGAAAGTGAAAAAAAGATTGTGAGCGGTGTTGATTAGCAGCAGAGCTGTAGAAGGGCTAGGTTGCTGTGCTTGTGGATCCGTAGGGTGTTTGCATTCATGACTGTTTTTGGCTTCTCTGTGTGGAAAAAAAGAAGATTGACAAAGGGTATTTATTGAAAACCATTTTGTCCCTCTTCATCCACGATGGGGCTGCTATTGGTTTAATGGAGTCAATGGGTAAATCCTCAAATAAAAAAAAAAAAAAAAGGAGTTGAGCATTAGAAAAGAGCTCTGCATACTTTGAGAGAAGTTACCACTTACCAGCATTAGAAGGTTTGGCTACTTCATCATCCTATTCTAGAATGGCTACATTGACAAGATCTTTAGAGCACATGGAATCTACATCTTCAACCAACTCTGAATGGGTAATTAATTCTGGAGCTACAGATCATATGACAGGTATGCATCTGTCAAGTGTTTAAATTACATGCCATCTTCTCATGGCAGCATCTGTGTTGCCATGCCAATAAGAACAGCACATCGCTTGTAGGTGAAGGACTAGCTGACATTTCCCAATTCTTATCCTTGCCTTCTTCACTGCATGTTCCTCAATCATCTCATAATTTAGTTTTTGTTATCACTCTAACCAAGTCCTACATCTGCAGTATTACGTTCTTTCCTTCATGTTGTGTTTTTTGGGATTTGGAGATAGGACAGACGATTGGTGGTGGCCGTTAGGGCAATGGTCTATATTTTATCGATTCAACTTTGAAGTTTCCATTAGCCTACCAATCATCAGCAGCTAGTACAGAAGATAGTATGAAAATGCGTCATTGTTTAGGACCTCTATTAGTTAAATAGCCTTCGGAGTCTTCTTTCACTGTTAAGCATTAGGAGCAGTATTAAAGGACTTGAATGTGAAGTTTGTCAACTCAAAGAAATGCTATACATCATATCCACTTAGTATTAATGAAAGGAATCATGTTCCTTTTTTTTTAACACTGATGTTTAGGCTAAGTCGATGCAAAACGGAATATATGGAATGCAAGTTTAGTCAAAGTAGGACACCTGGTAACATAGAAGTAAGTTTGGGCACACAAAAGATAGTAGAGAAAGAAAACTTTAGGTACCTTGGATCTATGGTGCAACAGGATGGAGGGATTGATACTGATGTAAGTCACAGGATTCAAGCCGGGTGGACCAAATGGAGGAGTGCTTCGGGGGTCTTGTGTGATCGGAAAGTCCCCCTCAAGGTTAAAGGAAAGTATTATAAGGTGGCGGTACGGCCAGCATTGTTATATGGATCAGAGTGTTGGGCAGTAAAGCATAATCATGTCAAGAAGATGGAAGTTGCGGAGATGAGAATGCTAAGATGGATGTGCGGGATCACAAGGAGAGATAGGATTAGGAATGAGGAGATTAGGGGCATAGTAGGAATAGCACCGATTGGAGATAAAATGAGAGAAAATCGACTGAGATGGTTCGGCCATGTTAGAAGGCGTCCAACAGAGGCACCTGTTAAAAGGTGTGAAAGCATGGAGTTTGCCAAGAGTAGGAGAGGGAGAGGGAGACCCAAGAGAAGTTGGAAAGAAACTATTAAACATGATCTTGCCTACATGGATCTAACGGAGGACATGGCCCTAAACAGATTTGATTGGCGTCGTCAAATCCATATAGCCGACCCCACCTAGTGGGAAAAGGCTTGGTTTGGTTTGGTTTGGGTTGGTTTGGATGTTTAGTATGCTCCTCTTGCTTCTATTTCTGGTCATGTTGATTTTACTTCATTTATTGATAATCCTTCTAGACGTATATGAGAATATGTGATGAAATTTCGTGATGAGCTTCCATCTTTAGTAGTTTCATAAGATGGTAGAAAGTTTGTTTGATGCCAAAATCAAGGTTTATGATCAGATTGTGAAGGTGAGTACACATTAAGCGTGTTTCAAGGATACCCTAGAGTAAATGGAATTGAATCACAGACTTTGTATGCTTATATTCTGAACAAAATGTTGTAGCAGAACATAAAAATCAACAGTTGTTGGAAATTACAAATGAATGTTCCAACGACATTTTGGTCAGGCACCATTCTCACAGCTGCATTTCTCTACAATTGTTTATTGTCGAATACTTTAGGAGGAAAGTCACCAGTATAGGTTTTCAACCAATTAGCACTAATATTGTTTGGATGTCTACTTTGCTCATACTCTAAAGCAACAATGAGATAAACAGGAAGAAAAAGCCATGAAATACATCTTTGTGCGATATTCGAGTACACAGAAAGGATATAGGTAGGGCTGTCAATTCAGCCCTTTGACGAGGGGGGCCAGCTCACCACGACTTGTAAAAGCCTGCAAAATGAGGGCTTTTATTTTTATCCTAAATCCCGTGGGTAGGGTGTGGCCCGATTTTGAAAAGCCTACATCCTTGCGCACCTAGTTAGGGCTTCACCAAGCGAACCCTGGCTCAAGCCGTCCCTCTTTCCATTAATACACAGATATATATAGGGTTACGTAGCTGTATTTTTCTTTTAAATCTTCTATTCTCACTTGAGAAATATTATCTCTTTAATCATTTTGAGAAAATTATTAAACAAAACCAGCCCTTTGAAACTTATTTCTAGAACCAACTTCTCACGTCCATCTTATTTTCCCTGTAACTATAATTTATATTATCTAATGTTGTTAGTAGTTGAGGTTAATGTTTTACTCTTACAAGCAACTATAGTTAAAAGGATAAATTGCACTAGCAGTACCGGTGATTTGTTTAAAAATTATGTTAGGACTTTTTTAGATGTGGTGGAATGAAATGAAAAAATAAGTGCAGAAAAGTGTTTGCAATATAAATTGAACTGCAGTTGGTTTTCTTCATCTTCATTGTCTCAGACTTTTCTCTATATTTGAATAGACCTTTTATATAAGATTATGAAATTAGTTTCAATACATTTCACATTCTTGACTGAAATTATTACACAGAATGCATTCGTAATGGCTGGGATCTGTGAGCATTAGATGATTTATCATGGTTTTAGCCAAGTTAAAAAGAATTTTTTTTCCTTTATGTTTTACCTTCGAACAAATATTTTACTGCCACCAGCCCACAAACCCAAAAAAACTTTTTTTTTTTTTTTTGTTGTTAACTTTGACATGTTATCTTTTGCATTGCATTGCCAATCCCCAGATAGACAAAGGAGGGTTAACATCAGGATGAAAGTCGATGGTGGTGTAGGAAGATACGTAGATGTATGTATTAAAAGAAAGAATTTAATTTTCTTTTGGCCCTGGCCTGGCTGTCACGACCCAAATTCCGGGGCCCTGTCGGATATCCAGATCGTGATAACTTGGCAACATATACCATACATTTATCAAATAGTTCTAGCAAGATGGTAGGCATTTAAGTCAACCATAATTCTAGTTAAATTATGAAAAGTTAGAAACACAAATATTATATGCATAATAAAAATCCTTATGTCCTGACTGAGTCAATAATGTATTAAAAATATTAAATAAGTTCCGTAAAACAAAAGCTAATCTCTTTAACAATTATTTAAATGTTTCTCGTTCTCTCCCTTCAGCCACGCATGCCAAAATCTACGTGCTGAACGCCGTCCCGTTTTGGCCCACCCTCAATAAGATTACCTGAAGGGGGCAACACAACTTCAGTAATACTGGTGAATAAATATTCCTAATTACATAAGTCACATATAATATAACATCACATAATTCAACAAATCTGAATCAATAATCAAATATCATTAGAAGTTCTTTCATATACAAATACGTGCCCATGCACATTACCACGCCTCAAAGGCCTTATCGTATACATGTATATCGGTCACCATGACCCTGTCTCATCAGACACGTCCACTAAGGACCATCCATCATAATGGCCACTCACGTCCACTAAGGACCAGCCGCTATAACGGCCACCATGGCCCGAAGCCATCAATCATCCGGACACAAGTCCAACATCCCACGACTGGGACCATCCCAAAATCTGGGACCAGTGCACAATATCTCATAATCACATAGCAACTAGAATTCATTATTCATAACATACACAAACAGTAGTGTGGACCCAGCCCATGCACAATTTACTGGTTGCTACCCCACAACTAATCATAATTGGTATTGATTGGCACAGGGGTGGCCCACACACAACACTAATTAATCATAGTCCATATAATTCATCACAGTCCATACAATTAAAACCACACAGAACCTGAATTACTTTGGATAAAAGGGTACGATGGTAATTACATATCAAATCTAAGGCTTTCTCCCAAATCACAGAACCCATCCAGCCCTGTACATACACACAATACACAGGCAGCAAGTGTCCCACACCTGAAGGCACCAAATTACAAAATCCAGTGGGTCCCACTTGACAAATCCAAGACCAGTCCTCAAGTTCATGGTCGCCCAAGGGTAAATATCCATTCTATTGGATCTGATGTACCATCAGGCCAATCCCTTGGACCCCAGCCCAGACTCAAACAGTAACTAGTGCTGTAACACATTCATTCACAATGGAAGTTTCTGTGACTGTTAGATAAGGAAGCATATGGGGCCCACTTTGTATAGTTCCATCATCACCAGGGTCGACCAAGGGTCCCCTACAGGATGTGGGGTCCTGATCTCAGATCAGACCATGTAGTGGGTCCCACTACTATCATCGATCAAATCGCCCTTTTTTCCCTGATTCACGCCTCAGGCTCATTGCAGAGAAATTTGGTGGGCCATACAAGGTCCACTCAGCATGGGTCCACTATACTCAAGGTCGCCCATGACCCCTTTACAGGATCCTGGACCAGATTCATCATGCAGTGGACCATGGGGTCCCACAATTCCAAACTCTTCCTTCCTCTGTCGACGTCCAGGTTCTGTCCTTATGAAAATTCAATTCCGATGCTCATAACACATTGAGATTCAAAAGAAAACATCACCTAATAATCATCTACCTATGATAAACAGGAACTTACATAATCACTATGACTCAAATAGCCCTTATGTCAAATCCATGATTACAGAATAATCTCTAAATGCAGAAGCATTGTAAACAGCCGAGGCATGCCAAATTACCAATCATCCACTATTAATTATCCAGAAATTTAGGAAGATCCACTCACCTTTGATAAACGATCGTCGCCTTTGCAATATGTGAATGCGAATAGGACATCAGTTGCCTTTCTCTCCTTCCCCTAAATTGCAACCCACAAGACTTTTCTCTCAGAATTTCTCCAAGGAAGATGAATAGGATACCATTGTAGTGGTCGTTGGTTATCATATATATAAAGGGGAGATGGAATTCTAGTCATCTCAAACTTCCTATTTAGAGTTGTTATACAACTCCACTCCTTTCCAAACCCAATCTTGTGGAATACTACCTAGTTAATAATAAGCATTACTTCTAATTTCATAATAAGAACTTAACTAAGATACTACCTGGGCCAAACTAATCCTGGGCCCAGGTAACTCAGGATATTACACTGGCCCTAGCCCTTGAAAGTAGGATAAGGGCCTAGGCATTGTAAGCCTGGCCCTCATAGGTGAGGGTAGGGTAAAGGCTTACCCAAGCCCAGCCCAAGTAGGTAAAAACACCAAAGACTCAAAAGTGTTAGGGGAAGCTTCTACTGGTAACAAGGAATGTAATACTACCAGAACCTAAAGAAGATAATTTATTGGAAAAGATTAGAAACTCCAGAAAGAACTCCATACGGAAAAACTCAAAAAGAGCAAGCACTTCAGGCCTATTCACAAAGAAAATATCAAGTGGCAACGAGGCCATTATTCTCATCTATGCTATCACTGACGGATGTCCAAGATCCAGAGACCATTAACTTAGTTACCTGTGAATGTGATTGTTGACAATGAATCTCCCCATCACTCTTAAAAATGCGTAATGTGTGTTACTCGCATCCCATTCAAGATTTTCTGTCATATCACTATTTATGAGTGTCATTTAAATCATTTTTGTTGCAAATGGCTACTTAACACATACCACATATGTATCTAATGCTTTGAAAGATCCAAAGTGGAAAGTGGGAATGATGGAAGAGATGCATGCATGTGATAAGAATGAAACATGGGATATTGTGGACCTTTCAAAAGGAAAATATGTTGTAGGATGCAAATAGGTGTATACTCTAAAATATAATCCTAATGATACAATGTAGCGACAGAAAGCAAGAAATATGGAAAAAGGTTTCGCTCACTCCTATGGTATGGACTGCCTCGAAACATTCCCCCCAGTGGCAAAGTTGAACTAAGTATGAGTAATTCTTTCCCTTGTTGCAAATCTTGGATGACCTTTATATCATATGGATGTTAAAAATATGTTTCTTCATGAGAGCTACAAGAAGTTTACATAGAATTTTCGTCACAATTGTAGACAACTTATTCCTAGAAACTAATTGGAACCATAGTTACCCAAATCTTTACCTTGGGTTTTGAATCACGAATAGTTTGTCCCGAACAATTCGTGATTTGATTCGTTAAAATTTGGGATTTGGAAAGATTTTAGTTCGGTGCAGTTCAATAAAAAGACGAGTTGCATTGCATCTGGAAAGGAATGGTTTGAAATGAAAGTTCTGAGGAATCCTGTGACAGGGCAACACATTGAACACAGACTAGAGATTGGCCCAAGTGGGCCCACCACAAAAAGGGGGCATGTTAGATTAGTTTTTAGTAACAACTCAGCCATTTTTAATATTATTAAATCATCCAATTAAAGCATATGAAAAATGGATGGGTGATAGAGAATCATTGTACGGTTAAAAATTATATCCTTTGATTGAATGACCAGATATGTGTGATTACACCTATTTTTCCATATTGCTAATCCATCACGCTTTCTTCCATATGGCGAGACTGTTGTGCCATACCTAAATTCCATGTGTCCACCATCTAACTATGCAAGAAAATTTTCTATTGACAAGTGCATGTATGGAAGCCTTTACGCATGGATGTCAGTTGGACATTTGTACCGGGCAGAAAAGACAGTATTGACTGGGTTATATTCCTTTTTAGTCCTGATCACTTTTGGCATGTTTTAGAGAATTTTTTGAGTTTGGCCCTATTCATTAATTAGTGGGACCCCATCTCAAATCTAACCTGCTCAAAATTAATCACTGTATGTATTATCTATGAGCCAACTTTCATGCTAGACATAGTTAAGCTCACCATCGGATTAATCATTATAAAACATATGAACAAAACGTAAAGGAAATGGAGTCCAATCTAGTGCCCTATTATTGATCAATCTGTCATTGTGTCTAATGCCTATTGAAGTGAAATCTAACACAGAGATAAATGATATATATTTTTATGATGGGGATGCTAAGCCACCTCCTTACTAGTGTTTTCTATTAAATATATATAAAAAAAAGGCAAAAACTCTCCTTGCATGGTACCATGAAAATTACCTCGTGGGCATACATGGAGGCACTTCAATCATGGGAGAGAGGTAGGGCTGGGAATAATAAGACAGTGTTGTGCAATATATCGACCCCATTAAATCATCATAACCCCTTAATCTATGGCTCTTAAGTTTAATGGTTTTAGAAGCCATCTTTTTCTTCTTCTTCTTTTTTATAGTTTAATCCAATGAGTAATTGACATTTGGATAAGTGTCAATTTTGGGCTTGTAGAAATACATAGGGGTAGGGTATGTGAAGGGGGTAACTTCATCATATATGAGCCAGGTGGCCCAAAGAATAGTGGACTACATGTAAGAACTATTAGACAGATGAATCGTCACTAACTTTTTCAGTTCGAATTATGGCATTGAACTTGTCGAACTCTAATTTCAAATTAAGAAAATTGAAAAGTGAACTAAATAATCTTTTTCCATTGGATTTTCGAATTGGGTCAACTATCAAACTATGAACTACGAGCTTGAATGTGAATGATTGAACTACAAATTAGGTAACTATAGCGAATATAAAAGCAAGAATTATGGAAAAAAAGTTTCACTCATATGGTATGGACTACCTCGAAATGTTCCCCTAGTGGCAAAGAATAGTGGTATGAGTAATTCTTTCCCTTGTTGCAAATCTTGAATGATCTTTATATCAGATGGATGTTAAAAATATGTTCCTTCATGAGAGCTACAAGAAGAGGTTTACATGGAATTATCGTCACAATTGTAGACAACTTATTCCTAGAAACTACCTGGAACTCACCTAACTCATCAATACTGTACTTGATAACAGTCACCTTTGTCCATCAGCGCCCCATCCACCCTGGATATTGTTCAATATCAACGTTTAGTTGAACTGGGTTTTAATCAGATTCCCATGGATCATGTGAAGTAGTGATGACGCTTTTAAGCATCTCATGTTAGCCTGGGTAGTGTAACTAGGTTTTTAAGTTTTATTTGACATATCAAGGATGAATCCCAATTTCTAATTTCTATTGTAAGATTGCTGGTGATATTTTAAACCAACTCCATTTGTGTCATCAGTGTGAATAGAAAGTCTCATTTTCAACTACCAAGCTATGAGTGTTTATTGTGGTTTCCTTTTTTATTTTATTTTTTATTGTAACAAATATGTGTAACAAATATGACTTGAACCCACAACCCAAAGGATGCAACAGTAAGCACCTTCCATTGTGCCATAGGCTCTTCTCTTTATTTCCACATGCTTAGCAAGATATGCCTTGTGCAAAGTTATAAACCAGATAACAGTTTGTGCATGTTGGAGGAAAATTTGTACTGGAGTTCTTTTTGAAGTTATAGCGTTAATTTTTTAAGTCAGGATAATGTGAAAAGAAAGCATTCTGATAAAGAGGTATTTTCTGTGTTCTGGTGTTCTTTTATTCAGTCGTTTCATTGCAGGCATGGGAAGGCTTATCTCTTCAATAAGGTGTAAGTTTCTTGATTTTCTGCTGCGCTCTTTTATATACTTGAGACTTTGTATAGTAAATTCTTTTTTGTTCAATTGCTGTTTCTTTTCCTTTCGAAATTAGAACTAGAACTGCTCTTTCTCATTTCCTATTGCAGTATGTCTGTCTTTGAAACTTGCAAGTGTCAATGTCATATACCAATACATTTGGTCCTGCACTCATGGAAATTATATATGATATTTTTACTGGGTTCTCTGGTTACATAAGAAGACATGTTAATTATCTCATGTTCACATGGATGTGAAAACTCATTAGCATGATCATCGGCATCAAAGCCCTGTCCCACCTCCGTTGGGGTCGGCTACATGAACTCTGATTTTTCATTTCGATCTATCCTGAGCCAAATCCTCACATATTTTGCACTATTTTAAATCTGTCCTTCCTACTTCCAGCCATGTCCTTTTTAGCCTACCCCTTTTTCCTGGGTGGGCCATTAAACTGCATAGAATTTTTTTTCTTAAATGATGACATTGATAGCTTGCATTGGACATGTCCAACCCATATCAAACGAGTGAAATCCCAGACCATTACAATGGTGCCGTTGCTGTTATGAGTTAAAATGCCAATGCAAATTCCAAGTTAGTGTCACATAACTCATTCCTTTGGCCAAATCCTTGTCCTTCATGCACTATGGCGTACTCTCTACTAACCTTTCCTTCATGCCTATTTAAATCCCTCTAAGAAAAATCTTTTCATTAGTTGGAATTTTTCATATTTAACTAATCTTCTTCCAAAATTGTCTATTAACACTATCATCTAATCTTGCTTGGGGTGCATAGGCACTATTGGTATGCGTTATATATTCTTTTAACACTAGTTTAATTGCTACAAGTCTGTCACCCAACCTCTTTACCTCCACAATTTCTTTTTTCAAATCCTTATCTACTACTATACCCACTCCATTTTTGACATTGGTTTTTCCTATTTAGTAGAGCTTGTTGCCACAAGTGAGCTCACTTATCTTGAGCTCACTTATCTTTATCCTCTATACCCTGCTTTATTTGGGCTTTGGACCAGCAGTAAAAATTGGTGAAGTTCTGTGGAAAATCATCATTTAAACTTTATTGGCATTTGAATGTTAGGAAGTATACATGTTCTTTATTTTCCATAATTGTGGAAAGATGCTCATCTGCTTTTGCTTAAGCTTCCTTCATTTGTCATAATTTAATTTTCTTTACTGTTTCTTTTTGGAATATCATGATTCCTAAATGATTTGGATCCTAAGAAGGTTTTGTTTCTACTTCTACTGCTCTCCACTTGTCTTCATATAACTAATTTTATCCATAATTGGATCTTTGTGCGTTTTCCTCTGTTCTGAGACTGGTCTCTATTGCGGGAAGATTTGTTCCATAAAATTCAATTGCATCATTCTATGAGGATGCTAAATGACGTCTGTTGGAAGTCCAACACCCATCATGGCTTTCTGTTGTTTTTGTCTTTGATACAGTATTCTGGTCCAATTCAAGTATTTGTTGAAAGATAAAGATGAAACAAATTTCAAATTCCAGCGATTGGTAATGGAGAATCACAAGAACATTGAATGTGTGCAGGCACACCATAAGGATACCCATGCTACCTGCATGCACTCTCGTACCCATTAACTTAAGTAACTTGGTCATGGACCTGATGCATCTACAATATACTTGAGATCAACCCATACATACAAAGTGACATGTAAGAAAGTAGACCAACTTTTATGACCTGGCTAACCTGCTCATCATGAAGCAAGATTTTGTATCAACCCATACATACATAGTGACATGTAAGAAAGTAGACCATCTTGCATGACCTGGCTAATCTGCTCATTACAAAACAAGATTTTGTTCATTAATGAAAGTCATGATTCAAACTTGAAGAAAAGATGGCAGATTCTTGTACACTGGAATGCCGGAGGCGTTGACTTGTCCATCTTCTATAGCGTTACATTATCATACCACCCCTTGCCACAAAACAGAAGAGAGAAAAAGAACCACATCAAGAGTGTCAAAATGTTTGAAAAGGTGATATAGGAAATATCTTTTTCCGTGATCATGTGATCACTTAGTGTTTTTTTAATTATTATGATTAAATATGGAGTGAGTTTATTATGTTAAGTAGCGTTGCATTTTGTGGACATATCTTCATCAACAAATATTAGGACTGTTTGCTATTCATGGATTCATTTTCCCAGTTGGTTTGGGTGATAGAATACTGCAAAGATCCTGCCCATCTCTTTTGGACGTTATCTGTCGTTTTCTTTCCTAGTGGCTGTGAATGATAGCTTTCTTTATTCTCTTCCGATATTATCACAGTGTCAATGTCTCAGTTGGAGAGAAGGAAGATCGTCAGATGATGACAGGGATGCACACTGTAGCTGACATTTTTTGCGTTGGCTGTGGATCTATTGTGGGATGGAAATATGTAAGATTAGGAAACAAAATTTCTGAACTCTAATCCATGTGTGTTTTTTCAGCAATGACTGGTGACAATGATAATTTGCTTTCAGGAAGCTGCCCATGAGAAAGGCCAGAAATATAAAGAGGGGAAGTTCATCCTTGAAAGGTAGAGTAACAAATCATCAGGCCCGTTATTCAGATTTCTTTTGATGATACTCTACTTCCTCCTGAAGTCGAGAATAGTTGCCAGTTGATGATTATGAGGATGATGTGGTCCCTACCCTGTTTTTCCTGAAGGCAGGAAGTGAACAGGAAGAACTGACAATCTTAACAACACTATACAACTGCAAGAATTACAGCAACTTACCCAAAGGAGCAAATTGCTGAACTCAAGGGAACAAGTACAATCTTGAAATCCTAACAGCTGCCTTCTAAGGCACATGCTGTTGTAGAGGCAATCCTTCTCACTAGAGAGGATTTGGGTACTATTTCCCAGCCAATTGCTATGCAAACATCTCAGCCAGTGAGTTGCTGCCAAAAAAATATCATAACAGCTAAAAAGTCTAAAGAAACGTGTGTTGACTATAACTAGTCTGGACAGGGACAACAAAACAGCTAGAATTCTGAAGGATTATAGCTGATTTAAGGAGAGAGATATAAGGGCTGGCCTTACACCATCTGCTAATGCTCATGGTGGAAATGATGGCACTTAATCATACCATAGGAGGTCAAGATTCAACATCTTAAGACTACTTGTCATTGGGCTTTTGTAAGTAATGGACTCCCTATAAATTACTCATGGTGCAAGGGTCGGCAAACTTAACTTTTTTTTTTTTCTTGAAAGAATCCATTCTATTCGACCTAATGATTTCAACTTATCCCAGCTTAAACTGATGAACTTGACCAACCTGAACCATACCTCAAACCTCACCTCGTCTTTTTTGTGCCTTTCGGTCACCCCGAAACCAGAACTGGAACTTGAATAGGGCCCAACAACTTTGCACTTCAATTTAGTTGACTTGCAATCCTTTCCTCCCGTGCCTTGTTTTGTGAAAAAAAACTCTGCACCTATGTGTCCTTACTGTTCCAACTCTTTTCAAGGCTTTCCTTGGGGAGAGGAGGGGTTATGGAGGTTGATATATTCCAAATGTTTCAGATAGATATACGGTGAGAGGTAAAGACGTTTTGAAGGATGAATTAGGACTCTGGAATTCTGGCCTCCTATTCATTGAATTTGGTTTGTGACAGTGGTGGAACAATTGAAGCGCCCAGGACCATGTCACTATGTAATGGCATGATTAAGAACCAGAAATAACCAGCATGAAAATTAATAACAAACCAGAGAAATCTATCTATTATAATACTTAGGTTTAATGATTTATTGTTTGCGATGAATTAAGGTTGTTGGTGAGATGGGGGGCTTTGTTGTCATGCAGGTATAAGGTGTCAGGACCTGATGGTTCCCACTACTGGGCTAACCATGAAGCGCAGGTCGGTGGAAGTGATGCTGATGATGCATGATTAGCTCATAGGCTGATTTTCCATTTAACTGTACAGCTTTCTTTTAATGTTCATAAAACTTGATACAAAAAATTACAGTCATCATTGCTGATTGACAATCGGCTCCAATAATATACATGGATTTCTGTTCCATCGTTCCTATTTAGCTGAATTATTCATTTCATTTGCATGTGATGCATGGCCTCAACGTTGTGGGACCCTTGGGGCAGGCTTCTCAGCAACTATTAACTAGGTCTATGTTATACACTTGCTTTTATCAATAATGCTAATGCCTTCCTCAGAAGTTTCTGAAAAATTAAACGAGTCTGCAACAAAGTCTTTTTATAATGACTCCTACTTCCAGTGAACAATGTTTACGAACTTTGCATGATACCATGACTAGTCCAGAAAATGCTTTTAGAGGCATTGCATCTTTATTCTCTTCCAGTCATGCTTCCGTTGTTGAATGTTTGCCAACCTTCTAGATCTAGACTTGCATGGTTTAGACAAGCTCAACTCTTGTAGTCACTTGGCCAGTTCCTCATACGATACAATCTAATGCTTATTTTGGATACCGGCAATGACCCATTGTTTCCTTCCTCTGTTTTAAGGCAATGAAAGTGCATTTTGAAATCATTCCATCCAATCATTAAATATAACTACGATGTGTAAAGTGAATGAAATGAAGTTCAAACATGAATCCAACCTCAACCATTAACCAACCAAGATTATAATTGTATAAACATGGTGGTTAGGAGATTTACCTAGCTGGGCATGAGAGGTGGCAAACATGAAGTTTATGATGCTAATGGAGTGACATGGAATAGAAACATATTACTATCAAGTTCAATCCGATGTACACACGGTCTATCACATTCTCAAGAAATGATACCAATTGGATATGACACCAATCGAAGATGATACTAGTTGATACCGATTGAATATGAAAACATGATTAAGAGCATAGATGTGACAAACACAAAACCACACTAAGCATTATAGATGGATATTCATTACTTTTAATAATATAACTAATGCGCATAGTGATGAACATGTTAGATTACATGAAAAGAAGTGTCACTTGGTGATGCATGCAATTTGAAAAACCATATGAACTACACATGAAGGATATCCATCAACAGTGGATATGTCTATAAGATACAAGGAATGGGTTTTGATGAGATTTATATGAGCATAATTATGACATTGAAAAATGCACAAGAATGATATTACTAAGGTAAACATGCATAAATCAACATCATAGTCATCTATCACATTTATACATTTTACTTTTTAAGAACCATGTGATAGACATTGTGAGAATGCATTTAATAGATATGGCATGAAAGTGCACGCAATTTTCAAAGTGTAAATCATATGAACTATATCCATAAAATCCATCAAACAATAGGTATAACCATGAATACGAATAATGGATTTCAAAGAGATTCATATAATCAAGACCAGAATTATGAGATTGAAAAATGCACAAAGGTGATATTACTATGAAAACATGCATAAATCAATATCATAAACATAGCAAAGTTATAAAGCACAAATGATGGATTTTAGGGTTCTAGTATGGTATACAAATGTAACTAATAATGCAACCATACATTGAACGATTTGACATTTGCATAGAGAGAATCAATCATCAATCAAGATCTAACTCATACCATTTCATCAATAAAGAATATAACTATGTGTGCACAAGTAGATATGAAGTTAGGAAGGTGCCATGTATTACATAGTGATGAAAATAGCTATATATATACACATTGGTCCAGTAATATATAAAATCTTTACTCTAGCAAATGTACATAGCATGCAATATGATAGAAAATGGTTATGAAGATCATACAAAATGAGCTTAGCACACTAATTCCCATATGTACTTATGAAGCTCAAATGATCATAAAATAAAATATTTTACTATAAAAAACATAAACAACATCAATTTACATTAATGAAAAGATATACAAAGTTAGGCACAACATGGAAATCAATTTCACCATTCCCATCCATGCAATGTAAGACATAACATCAAAACCAATTTGCATTTGAAAGGATGTAACTAGTTGAATAAAAATGCAAATTGTTTGTAACAATATTCATTTCCATCTAAGATGATATAACCATATGCATAAGGAAATGAGTATATGGAGCATGCTTTGATAGATATAACTAATGAAACTTTAGAGCATTTCCATTCATACAATCTTCAATTATTTCAACAACAAAAAATCAACAATGAGCATAAAGAGTGATTTTGAAGATAACACATAATCAATTATCAATTTGTATCCTAAAGTATATAACTAAAAGTGTTCATACATACAAATTGATTTAAAACATATATGACTTGATATCAATTAGAAAATGCATTTATTCAAAAGCACATTCAAAAGGAAAGTATAACTTTAAAGCTTTAATCAATTGAATCCCAAATATATCAAATAAAAATTGAGTTTTCATTTAAAAAATCTAACTTAATAAGCATTAAATGAAAATCAATTTCAATCCTCATATCTCATTAAGAAGTGAGGAACAATCATTTTTCAACTTGCATTTTAAATAATATAACTTACAAGTTGATCTTTCAAAAACAATAATTTTTTATAAAAAATATATAACTTAAAAGTACATGGAAAATGAATTTATCAAAAATGGGGAACATAGGGAAAAACTATATATGAAACATCAAGAATGACATTCAATTCAACATGCTTTACTCAAACTAATTGAGTACAATATGTAACTATAAGATCCATTAACAATTATTTTAGTTCTTACAAACTTGCAGTCATCTAGCACAATACCCCAAGAGAGTTGGTTTTCATTTAAAGGAAATGTAACTAAGCAAGTACAAGATGAAAAATCATTTTTACATGTCTCAATCCCCAATATCCATAAAAAAGTATGTACAAATAAGCACGGAATAGTTTTCAACTTGCATTTCAAAAGATTTTACTATTAGGAATACATACAAGTTGAACACAATTTTCCATTTGAAGATATATAACTTAAAAGTCCATAAAAAATTTATTTTTCAAATCATCTAATTTTCTAAAAAGGTATAACTATGACATCCATAAAATCAAATGATTGTGAAAAACATAATATGTAACATCAATTGATCATGAATAAGACATTTTTACTAAAAAAGGCTTGAGGCCTTAAGCAATTGATGCACAAACATTGAAATCAATTTTCAATAGATATACCAATATGAGAAAAAAATGCAAATATAAATTTCAATCAAATGATTTTGAAAATCATAAGATGTAACTAGAGAGGTTCATGAAGTCAAAATCAATTGATTACAAAGAACATTGCATTTTAAGAGAATGTAACTATATAAGATCAAAATACAAATGTAACATGACCGACCGACCATCAATATGATGTGACTATGAAGAATGGGTTGGTCCAATGAGGTTAAAGGCCTTAGGGTTTGTCTAATTTGTCTACCTTTGAGAATCTACCTAAGGTCTTGATAGGGTTGTCCCTGAGATTTATCTTTGAAGTCTCACCAACTCTTGGATATTTAACTTGTTGAGTCTTAGTTTGGTGAGATTGTTTCTTAGGGGAAATAATGAACTAGGAAGGGAGCTATTATTTTCAACTATAGTGAAATCCATTAAAAAGATCTAAAATAAAATACAACACTAGGGTTCTAACTATAGGTTTTTACACCTAATCAATATTTGGTGCTCTTTGATAGTGAAAGTCCTACTCCGGTAGGATCTCAATTTTGGGGAACCTAGACTCTAGCTAATAAGGATTTAGTCCGGGGCTTTAAGCCCTTTAATGGAGTAACCCACTCTAACTCACATAAACCACTTTAATGCCTACATTCACTACCGGCTTGTGTTCCTACACCCCACCGGATTTCCACTATGTATGGTTTTCAATAGGCTCGGCAATAACCTTTACATTTTGCTTTCCAAGGCTAACCAATAACCTCTTAGGTTTTGTGGTTCACCCTTAACCTTTATACTTATGCATTTCTAAGGCTAAGTAATAACTTGTGCAACCAAAATGTTGTCTATCTCTAAGTAGTGTCTAGAGTACACTTGATGTAGATACAATTTTGGCTCAATACAATACCTCTAAATACGCAGATACAAAAGTGAAAATCTAACTCACACATACACTATATGAATGCAAAGATGAATGCTCAATAAGTATGCATAATGTTCTCAATCAATTTGAAAATGAAAGCTCATAAATGTATGCTAAAAGCTTTTAAAAGTTTTAGCTCATAAAAAAATATTTATGATTAAGGTAAGAATGCTAATCACATGTTAAAAAAAACTTGTAATAGATATGCTTATCTAACGCGAGCAAGTTGTGGATTTTCAAAGGCAAAACATGTGATGTATGTGATCTTCAATCAAATTTAAAAGTGTAAGCTCAAGTATGTATGCCTAAGGCATTTGAAAGTTGTACAACACAAAATGATTGAAGTAAAACGACAAATCACATGTTATTTAAAAACCAACTTGAAAATGATATGCCTATCAAAGCTAAGCAAGTTGTGAGACACTTTAAAAAACAAATACATGTGATTTGTGAGTGTTTTTGAATCCAAAACATGAGATAGATTGAAAGTAGTTTTCTTGTGATGGAAATCAACACCAAAGATTCTACCAAGTATATGAATCATGTTACATGTAATTTGAAACGTGATTCCAAAACATGATTCACTTAGATATATACCAATTTGAGTCCTGCTTGGTTTGAATCAAGGTGATGCATAAAAAAAAAAAAATTAGTTCAATTCATATCCATGTTAAGGATATAACAAATCATAGTTAACATGCCTAAATAGATTTACCAATAATTTAAGCAAAGCATGAAAACATATGATAAGAAAAACTAAGCTTACTAAGATGATTTAACTCATGGTTCCAATCTTTAGCTTTCCTTTTGACCAACTAGCCTTCTTTAGCTCATTCCCCTTTGTTTGGCCTCAACACACCTCTTGCAATCCCTCTTGGTTCCTCAATTTTGGCCTTGGAATGAGCTTGTTTTTATACAAAAAAATGCCCAACAGCTACTACCCAGTCGACATCCTTCAACCCCGGTCAACCGGCATCTCAACGGTCGAAATTCTGCCCGTTTGAGACCCAACGACTATTTTCTCAGTCGACGTCCTGTGTGACCGGTCAACTGGACCTATGTACCCGGTCAACTGGACCAACAGGGATGTCGATCGGCCACACTTGGCCTGGTCTGCCCATTTTCCCATTTTCTGACTTTTCAAAGTTTTTCTCTGTTGGAACTCTTGGGCCATGGAATCACGCTTAGATTCATGTTTAAATCAATCTAAAGGTGTTTTCAAAACATGAACCTAAAATGCCTAAAATGATTTACAAATCTAGGTCCAAAAGCTTGCATGACTCAAAAATCTTCTTTTCAAAAATTAATGCATCCAAGCTTAAAAACCAAAACATACATGAAACATAAGTTCTAAAAGTTTGAAAACAATGCATGTGAAGTTTAAAAAAAAAATATATATGTGAAAACTCAAATGATGAAAACATGATAATGTATCCATCAAATTGCAATACACAAAATTCTTAATAAGAGGAACATGTGCTTACAAGGCATAGGTGGGACATTCCTTTGGCTATGTAAGATAATGTGTGCACACAAAAAGAGTTGCTTTCATGAACCGAAGAGGCCTTCATGACTTGTTGGTGCAACTAGAGGATCGTGCTTTACCGATTTCTTAATCCACAACATAGAGTAATCTTCATTCCTACTCCCACAAGAAATCAAAATCATCTATATTAAGAAAAATCATTCCATTTCTTTCCTTTATTTGCAAGGAAAATGTATAGCACCTAATTAAAAGAAAATGACGGGCTTCATGGAAAATGAACATAGTTATCAATTCTGTCCAGTTATAGTCGGAATTGGATGTAACGTTTTGAAATTGCCTTTGTGCTGAACGAAATGACCCGCTAAAAGTTAATGCTCCCAATTCCGGTCCATTTCGGTTGTTCCAGTTCTAATTCCGGACCAATTCCACCCCATTCTGGCCAATGTTTCATACTTCCATTCATATGTAGTGAAAACTAAAAAAGGGTCAATTTAGAGTGCACTATAATTTTATGATGTAAATATGTATTTTTAGTATTATTTTAGCACTAAACTATTTTTTCAAATTTAATTATTTTTCTCATTTTTCAATTGCATCATTTCCTAAACAGACTACCGAAATTGACCAGAATGCCAAAACGTTCCACTACAGGGTCAAATCAGAAATGTGACCGAAATGGAATTGACAACTATGAAAATGAGAACAAATTTTCTCTATAATCCTTTTGACACATGAATGCACCCATAAAATAGGGAGTATCCAAATCATGTGGTAGTTGGGCTCGTCACTACTCTAGCTCTGTTTGGAAACTTGGAACATTGCGGGGGCATCCATTTAAATTGTAATCAGTTTACCCTTAATTGCTTATTGCAAAGAACACATGAACGCTCGTTTACATGTAACCATGCTACCTATACTCACGTTTACTTTCATGTCCCCTGAACCCGATTAGAGAATAAACCGGATCCGAAAAGTGAATTTTTAAAGCTAATTAAAAATCTTCACCCTTTTAGCCCAAGGGTCATAAGTCCGCTATGAGGATGATGTGTTTCAAACCTCATTTAGTAAATAACTTATGGAACGTGTCATAAATCAAATCACATTTCCTGTTAAAAAATAACCAAAGTAATAGCGGCATTTATTCTCATTAATATTAAAGTTCAACGAAGGATAATTAAGTTTAAACAATAATATATCCCATATCCTAGATCATTTTATTAATTACAAGAGTCAATAAATAAGGGAGGTCCAATGATAAATAATAATAAAAGAAATATCTAGTGGAATCCCAATGTGGTTCTCGCGTGTCGAGACAGATGACGCTAGTCTACGTAATCAGTACACCGCTCTCGCTCCTTCTCTGCCGGTTGGAGATCCTCTCGGATCTCCTCACCTACCGGCTCTGCCTAGTACTCTGCGGTGTTATCTGTACACCAAGGAAAGGGAGTCAACAGCATGTCGAGCAAGAAATAAGCAATGCATAAGCAAATATATAACATATATCAAGTGTGAGAGTAAAGACAAGTAGCGATCATTGATGGACCGCGCATTTCGCTCGGCGCTTACCGAGGTCGGTGGACGTGGGAGTCTATGGGGTCTGACCTTTTCATGCCCGGAGGGCAAAAGCGGGTCTCAACATTTTTTTTTGGGTGGGTGTGCCAGACTTTCTATTTTTACTTGGAATTGTAAGTGGTGATCTGGAGATCGACCTTAGCATGTAAAAAGGAAATCAACTTCTTTCAAGTTTCCATTGCATATATATTTAAGAAAATAGACAAGTTTTTGAAATGCCGTAAAAGACGATTTCATTTGTTTTGCTGTGAAAGGCGATGTTTGCCGTGAAAAGCGATTTTTGGCATTTATAGCCGATTTACAATTCTTATCAATAGTGAAAGCAAGAATTGTGATTTTTTTTTCTCTCTTTTAGAAAAATACAAACTACAATGAAAAGTAAGAAAATGAGGATCTAACTTCTAAGGGGATTGTGGAGGACTCGTTCAGATTGATGGTCGCAAGCCATGTGTGGACTTCGCTGTCATCCATGCAGATGAGAACAGAGGATGCTTTTGATTCGGTTGGCTTGACTATCACCTTAGATTTTTAGAAGACAAAGACCGAGAGGAGGTCTTATATCCAATAAAAAGCTAAGTAGACGGGCTGAAAAGCAACGTCTAAGCCATTGGAGGCAGTAGGAGAAGGCAAGGACCTTTGGGGGGGGGGGGGGACCCCCCAAGGGACTTTTGTCACCTTGTAGTGGTGGTCGGTGCAGAACTTCAGCAGGGTTTTCTCTCTTAGATTTCTGATGCCTTTCTTTGTCTGGATTTTTGGATTTCTTATAGTGTTTTTCCATCTCTTTTTCGCTTTTTTTTTTGAGTGCTTGGAGTTCCTATTTATAGGCTCTTGGTAGCCATTTAGGAGAGTTTATGGGCTTTAATTGTCATTAAGCCGCATAATGGGAGGAGTTACAAGTTTTAATTCATTTACTTTGTAACTCTTTTTTCTTGGCTTCTGATTAGCCAGTGGAGACTTAAGGCATTTAATCGCCTTTAAGCTCCATGATGGGAGGAGTTTCATGGTTTAAATGCCATGAATCTCTTGACTTGTAACTCCCAAATGCTTGCTTTTGATTGGGTCGTCCAAAATAAAGAATTAATGACTGTAATAAAGCTAGTCAATTAACTGCATTAAGTGGTCACCGAGAAGTTGAAGAGTCGCGGGCCGCGTCGCGTCTTTTGTCAACAATACATGTGGACAAGCCCGTTGGCTATATCAAGCTTCAAATCTTTTATGAAGCGTTTTATCCAAACAACAAAAGTTTTTGCAATACTACATGCTACATACTCTGCTTCTTGAGTATAGCGGGTAACACAACTCTGTTTTTTACTTGATCAAGAAATGGCGGCACCTCCAAAGAGGAAAACATGACCTGAGGTGGACTTACAATCGTCCCTATCCCCAGCAAAACCTGAATCTGAAAAAACTATAACTTCAAGCCTATTAGCTTGGAAACATAATTTCAAGTGTTTCGTCCATTGATATATCTAAATATTCTTTTCACTGCTTGCCAGTGTTTGATATGGATTATTTTGGTATCTACTAACTATGCCAAGAGCATAACTAATGTCAGGCCTGGTGCATAACATTGCATACATAAGACTACCAATAGCCTGAGCATAAGGCGCTTCTAATTTATCTTGATCATCTCTTGGACAATCTCCTTTAGACAATTTTAATCCTTTTTCAACAGGAGTAGAAACTGGTTTGTAGTTTTCCATTCTAAAACGTTTGAGAATGGTGTCAAGATATCTTTCTCGACTTAAACATAATTTTCTACATTTTCTATTTCTTGTTATCTTAATGCCCAATACATATGATGCTTCTCCCATGTCTTTCATTTCAAATTTAGAATTTAGCCATGACTTTATACTTTGTATCATATTTAAATAATTACTATCTAATATTATATCATCAACAAACATAGACAAAATGGTAAAGCTACTCCCACTTTTCATAATATACACACAATGATCTAATCTATTTACTACAAAACCAAATTCAATCATTGCTAAATGAAAAGTTCTATACCATTGATGTGATGATTGCTTTAAACCATATAAGGACCTTTTTAACTTATATACTTTATTTTCTTGTCCTTTAATTATGAAACCTTCTGATCATTTCATATATATATCCTCATTGAGCTCTCCATTTAAGAAAGCAGTTTTTACATCTAATTGAAAAAGTTCTAAATCAAAGTAGGCTACAATAGCAAGAATAATTCTTATGGATATAAATTTAGCAACAGGAGAGTAAGTATCAATATAATCAATTCCTTCAATTTGAGTAAAACCTTTAGCCACTAATCTGGCTTTATATTTATCTATGGAGCAATCTGAATTCAATTTTCTTTTAAATACCCATTTGCAACCAATAGCTTTTCTATCTTTGGGTAAATCACTAAGTTCCCAAACATCATTTTTTTACAATAGATTCAATTTCTTCATCCATGGCTGTAAGCCAATCAGTAGAGTCATTCTACTTTAAAGCATCATCATAATTGAATGGATCTTCAAACTCCTCAAGAATATTAGTTATTAAACTTTCATAATAGTTTGTAGGATCTATAATATGTTCAAACACATTAGACATTAAAGTATAATATTCCTTAAAGAAACTGGGAGGTTTTTGTTCAAATAAATTAGACATTAAATAAAAATAATCTTTTAAATAATTAGGAGGACATCTTTCTCTATGAATTCTTGATATGGTGTCATATTTAGTTGCATCAACTACCTCTTTTAAGGTTTTATCAGTAGAACTCTTATCTTTTTCTATTTCAAATAATTCTATTAATTTCTTTGGGTTTCTAGTGTCTATTTGTTCTTCTAGAAAATGAGCATCTCTACTTTCTATAACATTGACACTACCATCAGAATGATGCCTTATGAATCTGTATCCTTTTGAGTTCTCCGAATATCCTATAAAAGTACATTTTATTGATTTGTCATCTAGTTTTCTCCTAAGTTGACTGGGGATCAAGACCTGAGCAGATGAGCCCCAAACTTTTAATTCACTTAGGTCTGGTTTTCGACCAGTCCAAAGTTCATATGGTGTTGTATTAGTTGTTTTTGTGGGAACTCGATTTAAAATATAAGTTGCAGCAGCTAGAGCCTCTCCCCAATAATTGGTTCCTAAGTTAGAATGAGATAACATTGATCTAACCATATCTAGTAGGGTTCGATTTCTTCTTTCTGACACTCCATTTTGTTGGGGTGTGTAACTCATTGTTACTTGATGTATTATGGAATCTTGTTTGCAATAATTTTCAAATAATTCTGAGGTATACTCACCTCCTCTATCACTTCTAAGAATTTTTATATTTCTACCCAATTGTTTTTCCACCAAATTTTTATATTCTTTAAAGAATTCTAACACCTCTGATATTTTTATTAAATAAATAGAGCCAAATCTAGAATAGTCATCTATAAAAGTGACAAAATATTCCATTCCTCTGCGTTTTGACATTTAGAGGCCCACATACATCTGAGTGTATTATAGCTAACAATTCCGTTGATCTTTGACCTTTTGGAAATGGTAACCTAGTCATTTTTCCTGATAAACAAGGTTCACATGTGGGGAATTCAACATCTAAAATGGGTATTAATCCATTTTTGGACATTCTTTTCATTTTATCTTTGTTTATATGTCCTAATCTGAGATGCCATATGTAAGGATCATCAACAAACATAGAAACATCAACATGAGAAGAAGAGCTAGCTGCAGATTTATTATCAGAAAAATTGAGTTTATACAAGCCATCAACTTTTATTCCCCAAAATAAAATACGATTATGTTTTCCAACTGATACTTTTCCAGAACGAAAACAAACTTCCAAACCTTTTTCATTCAAGCGCGGCACAGAAATCAAATTTCGCTGAATTGAAGGAGCATATAGTGTCTCAGTCAGCAAGATGTTATTTTCACCAGGCAAGGAAATACGAACTGTTCCAATTCCCAACACATCGTAGTAAGTGTTATTACCCATGTACACGCGATGATCGCCGGTTTTAACTTCCTTCAATTCTACAAAATTTTCTCGAGATTTGGCCACATGTCGAGATGAACCAGAATCTATCCACCATGCATTAGCATCACAATCTGCAAGAAGAGACTCATAAACCACACAAATCAGGTCCCTTTTATGATTATTGGGCCGATTATTAATATTGTTATGATTATTATTTTTTACCCTACAATCTTTCTTTTGGTGACCTAGTTTTCCACAATTATAGCAGTTCCCAGAAAATCTCTTCCTTTTCATTCCTTTCTTTTGAGTCCACTTGTTTTTATTTTTACTAAAATTAGCATGGGATTGTTTTGGTTCCTTAATCATTTTTGTGGTTGAAGTGTTTCCAATCATTAATGCATCAGATTGTTTCTTTTTATTTCTTCGTTTATAATCCAGAGTTAAAAGCATGGGAAGATTTTTCATAGTAACACCAGTTAAAGACATGTTTAAAGAAATAACTACTTGTTCCCAAGAATCAAGCAAACTACTTAAAGTTGTGGAAACTTGCATTCTTTCAGGAATTGGATTCCCTAGAGTTGCAAGCTCTTTAGCAATTACTGTCATTTTATTTATATGGTCAACCACAGATTCAGAGTCCAACATTTTACTGGAATTGTATTTTTCAATTAGCATTTGCACATAGATTTCTGATGAACTTGAATAAGTTACAGTAATAGCATCAAACATTTCTTTTGCTGTTTTATGTTCTTCAAATAACATTTCAATATTAGGTTCCGTAAATGTTAACATATCATCTCTAGCAAGCTTATCATCATCAAGGAATTTTTGGTACATTCTTTTATTTGCAGCATTAGAATTAGGGTCAGGATCATCAGGCATAGGGGTCTCAAGAGTGTATTTAACTTTGTCTTGAAATAAAACATGCCTGGTTCTACGCTTCCAAGTAGGAAAATTTGTACCATTTAATTTTTTCAATTTTACTTAATTCAACATCTATTGCTCTACTACCCATTAAAAAAAAATTTCAAAGAAATGGGTTTAAATAATGGACCGTCAATCCAGAAAGATGTTACCAGATTTGTGTGGGATCCTTATCCTGAGTGTGATGCTGAAGAATAACCGATCAATAGCCCACTCTGGTTGGAGATCTACACTTGATTTCTTTTTAACTTGGTACACGTGCAAAGTAGGCAAAAAAGCAAGAAATCAACGTGCACTGTTCATCTCCTCCCTTTCTTTTGCAGAAGGTGAACCAAGAAAAAATGGATGACAATGCTTATGAAGAAGCTTAGATCTGCATCAATCCGCACCACTCTCACGAGATCTGAATCGTGGGAAAGACACGTGAGATGTGTAAGCTCTAATACCAGTGAAGTGTCTAAGGTGCGCAGGCTCGGAGATGAATGCCGTTAGGCTGGTTATCGCCGGTCGAGGTTAATCTCTAGATCTCTCTTCTATATGTGTTTTTCTGTATATTTCATGGATCTCAACATCCATACATATACCACACTTAGAGAACGGATTTACCCATCAAAGCCGGGGAAGTGGCTCTCCGATTATGCAAATCGTGTGAGGATATCATGGGATTTGGTTGACTGTGTAAGATGAACGTTGAGGCTTAGTGGGCAATGAAACGTGTGGGTGCACACGGTCCAATAATTTGGTCATTGGCCAGAGTTCAATGGGCAAAATCAAACATCTAGATTTGCGAGATCATTGTGTGAAATGATCCTTAGTAGCAAATGTGATAATACATTTGCCCACTTAAAACGGCAGAAATTGGTACATTCATAAGAAGAATGTGAGAACTGCACTAGTGGGATTGTGCAATAGTCCAACTGGTGCAGTACATCAAACTTCAGTTAAAGATCATATCACTATTCCAAAAGCACTCTCAAATGCATCAATCCATGCGAATAAAAAACTATCATCACTTAAAAGAAGACCTCCACATTAAGAAACTACAAAACAATCCATTCAATCACACCAAACCAAACAAAACCAAACCGATGCGATCAAGAAAGCAACAAAACAGATCTAATCATGACAATGTAACATACAAAGACAAAAAAGCAAATACAAACTCAATGTGTGTACAAACTGTGGTTTTTGGAACTCTAAAACATTACACATTATTTCTTCTGGAATGAAATGAAAGCCTAGACAAACTCATGTGATCCTCTCAGTGATCACAAGATCTTCAATCAATTTCAGTTGGCTTTGCTTAAACTTACACCTGTTACATTCCAAATGGCAGATAGCTTTTCACTTTTCTGATTCTACTTTAACAAAAAAAAAAAAAGTTAAGAAGTGGAGGTAATGCCAATACCCAAAAGAAACCATGGGGACTGAAAGCAATGCAACTGTGGAAATGGCATATGAATTTGAGGTATTTTAAGTGGCTGTAACCACCTCATGGACCCAGAGAAGACTAAAATGCAAGAAACACTAAAAACCCAAGGCTTAAAGCCAAAAACACATGAAGAACAGGCCTAAAAGTCAAGAGATGAAACAATGTCTATTAACTCCATCCATCTATCATTATTAAAAATGTAGAAAGAAAAAAGACTACCACCACATTAAACAAAAAAAAAAAACTTAATAACTCATCATAAGGTTTTGCATTTTAGAAGAAAATTTTACTTCTATGAATGCAAAGAACGACTTAACCCCTTCTATGTATTCAATTGAATGCCTTGGTGCCATCATCCACGCCTTGCTTTGAGACATTTTTTGAAATATAAAATCTCTAGAGTATGACCCACATAATATGTTTCATCGATATTCAAAATGAAAAAATGAAGAAATACAATCCAAAACAATAAATAAAAAAGGCCAAACAACACTTGCCAACATTCCCAAAATTGCGTATTTCATAAACAACTCTCCCAAAACAAACAACCCAATTAAAACAGACTTGCCAGTATTTTTACTAATAACCAACCAACCCAAAAGCATCAAATTCAACAAAACACTAGAATACTAGTAAACTTGAATTCAACGTTAGAAAATTGGAAGCTAAAATAGAGTTAAGAAATCAGGCCTTCTATAATTGAAATGGAAAAAAATGGAACCTAGTTTCAGACCATGTTAAAATGGATACCATTTTTATAGCCTTGAAATAAGAGCCTAAATGTACTCACTACATGAGCCAAACAAGAACCTTTCTTTCTTTTCCTTTTCTTTTCTTAATTGATTTTTCTCTTGCTTAGAAGCAAAATATGTTATTAAAATAGAAAGGTATTGACGAACACAAAGAAAAACAAAAGAAACATATAGCATGATGAACCATACCCAAGTTGTTCCATCTTACTGATGTCATAACAATAACATTAATGATGTCTACCATTTCTCTACAGTAGGCCTCGTATACATGGTTGGAAATTAAAATCTAATTAAACATAGAGTACTAAGAAAACTGCCATGCCTCATATGATTGGACTCATCATTATAGATACATAGTCAGGTAATAACCCTTCAATTGGAAGCCAAAAAATTGAAGGTTAAAAAATCCAAGAAGAATGATTTTACACCATTATTTTCATTACTGACAATAGTAAATCACTTGTATGATTTGTGATGGACCAACTTTCCACTTGGCTGAACCGCTCATGCCAAGGTTACCTACATCTCCAAACTGTTAATAGTAGTAAAAAGGGCTACTAGGCATACAAAGGGTGGGCCTGACACAGGAGTTTGTTCTAGCCAAATTGGGTGCCATACACAGAATAAATTAGATGCTAAGCTAATGATGATATTATTCAAATATGATTTGTCAAATGTCAATTGATAGAACTCTTTATCTCATCTCTATTCTTCCAAAGCATTTTGTTGATAAAATCACTCCGAACGATGTAAAGACCCTTACCTTTTACCAATCAATTACTTTCCCCTTCTCTACCCAAATAAAGCCAAGTTGGTAGGTCCAATCAGCAACACACATTCACAACTGTAGTTATAAAAAAGAAAGGAAAGTGAATACCTCAGATGTTTGTCCAAGCAGGGAGGAGACAAAGGGTTGCAAAGACAAAAGGCAAAATAGAAGATTGCAAACCTGAAGAGGAGAAAAATAAAATTAATAAAAATAGCCATTATTCATGCAACTAAAGACACTATTGGCAAGCAAATCATCATCATAAGCTTAATGCCACAAATTCATTTTTACTTACTGGAGTGTCAAATTGATTGCCACCACCTTAAATGAGGCTGAAACTATATCTGTAGTTGGAGGTCCCACGGATTCAACAAACTGCAAGAAAACAAAAAAGCGTACAAAACCAGATTCATTGTTCTTTCCAAAATATAGCAACTGTAGTTTTATACAGAGATAGCTAAAATCAACGTTTTGTATTAAAGATTCAAACTTCCAAAGAGTAGAAACGGTTTGAAAACCAAACCCATAAACATCTTTTCATATCCAGCATACATTTACATCTCAAGAGATGGGGTTCAGCCAAACATTGTCACCATATGTACTCTTTTGGCTGCCTGTGGTTGCCGTGGTCAAATGGTGAAAATTGATACCATACTTTTGGCAGCTTAGTCTAGCGAAAATAAATTGAACACAGTTGCATACAACTCAGCTATTGGAAGCTATTTGAGTGTAGGGGAGTATGACAAAGCTCTAAATTTATATAGATCTATGAGAGGGAAAGGTTGTAAACTTGATTGTGTCACTTTCAATATATTGATAAGTGGTACTTGCAAGATGGGAAAATATGGTGAATCCCTTAAATTTCTAAATGATATGATGGATTTGCAAATTCCTTTATCTAAGGTGGTGTTCTCATTTGCTATCTCTGCATACAGTAAATAGCTGGCAAGTTTTGATATATAGATTCTCTAAATAGGATCAACTGTTAGATGCATCAATTCAAGTTTGTTGTCAAGCATTCTAGTTCTGCACCTGTGGCAATGTATATGTGGATGACATTCAATGCTCATAATCTTCTGCGTGCTACTGTGCATGGACGATATACCAACAAATACTATAATCAAATGACCCTCATTCATCGATTGGAGAAGTTTGGTACTTAATAGTTAATAATGGATTCAGTAATAAGCGAATCAAATGCATGATTGAAATTCAATGGTAAGAAAAGTCTCCGATCAATGCTTTGGGTCATTAGATTAATGTGATTTTTGGGAATAGCATTTCCCTTGTTCAGTCACACAAATTAATGGTCTGGGGTCTTGTACATCTATCCTATGTTTGGTTGTAGAGAGCTTGATAACTTGGACACAATCTGCAGCTGAAAATCCTTCCAAGTAAATTTCCACCGAACCCTAAACCTAACAATCCCTTACAGAAATCTCAAATTAGATCAAGAGAGAGAGAGAAACAAAAAAAAACTACAAAAGCAAGATGGATCAAACATCAGTGAGAAATCATATTCAAAATCAAGACCACCCCAGATAGTCTATGTAGTAATTGACACATGCAATGAATGAAAATTACATCAAAAACCATTTGAGACCCAGAAATCATGTTTGGAACCACCATATCTACCTACCATGAAGGAAGAAGATAAAAGCATTTACAGCAAAGAATGAAAAAAAGATGATTAATTAGAGCATCTAATGACAATACCAGACCCATCTTTCTTTCTCAACTCTGATGCAAGCAAAGCAAGAAAAATCAACAAGTCTCAAATGGTTTTGAGAGCATAGAGGCAGAGATTAAAGGGGGGAGAAAAGGAAATATGTGAAAAAAGTTTAGCCACGGCAGAGCATAGAGCATAGCGCACCTTCAGCCACGACAGCTACTGAATGATATTGGAAGGAATAAAAGCAATGGAGCCAAGCCAAGGGTTATTCAAGTAAAGCTCTGATCTATACACTCATATGAAAGAAAACCCAACAACAGTCGCCGGGGAGATGAGCATCTAAGTACACCAGTCGCCGGCCGAGCAAAGAGAGAGTCGGAGTTGGAGACGAGCACAGAGGGGAGACGAGCATAGAGGGTTGGAGAGCAAATGAGGTTTCCAAAAAGAAAACCTAAAACCGTAAAAAGAGAGCAGAGGGCGGAAGGGAAAGAGGGGAGAGGGCGGGAGAGGAATAGGGCGGGTATAATTTTAGGTCTTTTTTTAAATGAAAACAACCACAAAGAGCATATGTGGCTTATGAAAATACATGTATCTAAAAATACCACAGTCAAAATCGGTGGTTTTGCCGGTCTTATATCTGTCGCTATTAGCCGGTTTTGACGTAGTGATCTCTCTATCTCTCTCTCTAAGTTAGAGATTAGGGTTTCTCTCTCTCTAAATCTTAGCCCTCCAATTGCAAGAAGCAAGAATCTCATCTACATCTAGCCATCTACAAGCTTAGGAGCTCATCTCACCTCCTAGATCTCTCTTCCCTCTCCAAGTAAAAGGTAATCCTCATTTTCTCTTTCCAATTTCCTTGTAGTATAGTTATTTCTCTTAGAATTCCCTTTCTTATGCATTTCCCTCTTTAGGAATGGGTGTAAAGATTGTAGATTCAGCTATTAGAGTGATTTGTGGATGTACGATTGGTTTGCCGAGGGTTATAGGTGGTTTCAGGTATCTTCTCTTCCGCTTTCTTTGATTTGTGGTTTGCTTGGCAATTGATACGTTGCCGTAGGGTTCGGAGAGTGATGCGGTTGGTGCATCGAGAGGTGTCTATCACATAGATCTCTATTCTTTCATTTTCTTGTAGCTGGCTGTGTTGACCTAGAATTTGAGTCAACGATGCTCTATTGAAGGGAATCCTTGGTGTACAGAATTAGTGAGCATCAATTAACAGAGTTCCACACGCATTCGAGTAAACCATGCTTAATACATGGGAGAATGTAGACAACCAACGAAGCACACCAAGCTACGTGCTTCATTTTCATTCCCCATCAATGGTCATGTGAGGTAGGTTCAAAGGATCCAACATCTAAGGCCCAAACCTAGGTTAAAAGTCTTTTTTTTCCAAAAAGACAGGGGTCTAACTCATTGATCGAAATATTTATTTGCTTTCCCCTCTTCCAATCATTATGAAATATGTGCCATTGGATTCTACATATCGAGGGCTTTCTAACAGTATATAAACCTTCAAAATCCGATGGACGGATTAAAAGTTGTGATTGTTTGAAGTGGTCATGTTCCAAAACAAAACCCTATCCGATCTTTCGGATATAATGACCGATCTATCGGGCAAGACTCATTTGATCTATTGAACGTCAGGTCCGATTGATCGGACCTCGAACAAAAATACCCGAAATGGGTTTCTGTTTCCTTCCTTCCCATGCCATTCTGATGATTATTCCTGCAAAAACATAGCCTCCATGCTCTCCTAAAACATATTTTCATCCCTCAAACATATTTAAATCTAACCAATTATGCAATTTTAGGGCCAATCCAAACAAAACCATATTCTAACATGTTAATCCAAAATCAAAATCAACATCAAGCTTGAAACCATATTCTAACATGTTAATCCAAAATCAAATTCAACATCTCAAGCTTGCATTTGGGTGTTTCTAGCATACATTTTGTTAACACTTAATAAAAAAATAAAAAAAACAAGCATATATTCATTACCCATTGCTATATTACTTGCCTTTGATCAAGAGATGAGAAATTGAAGACAAGATTGTGAAAAAGGTCTTCCACACACAATCACCATCAAAACCCACTCTCAAAGGCTCCCAATCTACACCTAGAATACAACGAGGAGAGAAGAATAAATGGAAACACATTTAGCACTCACAAATGAGAAAAGGAGCAAAATTAATTAACGAAGCTAGGATTAGAGAGATCTTACCGAAGTTGTGTGTAGAATGAGAGGATGAAAAGAAGAAGAAGGTTTGGATACCTGAGATTGACCTTCCTTTGGCTAGATCGAAGCTAGAAGATGAAGAGAAAATGAGAGAAGGGCTCTGTCGTTTTCTTTAGGGATGAAAGAGACGAGTGTTAGAGCTGGATAACAATTATTAGAGAATAGAAGAGAGAAAAAGACCAATTTTCCCCTATTGGAGTGAAGTCAAGGAAATTAGATTATTTGAGGAATTTTGGATCGTCGGATTGTGACGAGCCAAGAGAGAAAAATGACGCGCACGATGAGATCTTTCCAACAAACCCATAACCGAGGAAAACGAAATTTTTTGGAAAATACTCGATTTTCTCCTAAATTGCAAATTACCCCTGCTAGGGCTAAACGCACTCGGAATCACGTCAAATTTCGCATACACTCTACTAATGATAAAATAAAATTTCTCAAGCACTAAACCCACCTAATTGACTAACATGATAATTAATAATTTTAAATGCAAAATTAAGGGCTAACCCCCTTAATAAGGTCGAGGACCTTAAATTTACAAAGATCCAAATGGATCCTTTGGAATCAGAAATTTTGCAGGTTTCTAGTTTTTGAAATTAAATCTGTTGGCCAAGATGCCCATATGGTGTGTACTTTGCTTTTAGTTTCATGAGTTTTCATTAACTTTATTTGATTCTCTTTTTTTCCTTGCTCACGAGGACAAGTAACAGAGGGAAAGAACCTTGCGAATGGTAAGAGATGTTGATAATTCAAATTTCAAACAGCTGCCCTTGTAAATTCTCTCTTTGAATTATTCTCATCATCCTTGAGTAGGCCTCAATTTATGCTGCACCATAATGTTTTAGTGTGGTTTGGTGGGCCAACAACTATGGCATCACGTCTGATTGCATGTTTCAAGTTTAGGGTTTTTTCATAAGAAATAAATGTTTTAAATGAATAAAAATACTTTAAAGCACTATTGAAATTGATTTCTCTATGATACATATCATTTTGTTTTGATAATATCACAACCTTTTCACAATTTTCTTGCAATATTTTGGAAATCTTGGAGCATTATTAGGAAATAGACAGTTTCTTGTGGTATTGTGATGAAATAAAAACTTGATGATGATGCCAACACACTCGTGGTTGTGTTTTTGGCACCATGGTTACACCGATTGACATGCCTTGGGGTCTTCTGCTTTTTCTTGGTCTATAGAGCTTTTGCATATTGAGTAATGTCTTGAGGACTTGTAGCTCTTGTTGCCATTTGTAGACCGTTTATATCTTCTATTGATAATATTTTCATTTGAAGTTTAAAAAACTTAGTTTCCAAAATGGAAAAGATATTGACTTCCAAGAAAAGATTAAACTTTCCAAAAGAATTGAAACAAGGACCTCAGCACCTTATGCATTTGAAGCAATCAACTCATGTTTCAGCTCACAAAGCATACCACTTGATGAAAAATGAGATAAAAGGCTCAAAAAGGATAGCAAACAGAAACATCTTGGAATTTCATTCACAAGAGGTTATTTAGGAGAGGCGGGATTGCTGCACCCTCATGTCTACATTTCACATCCATCAGAAATCAGCCACACAGGAGTGACTGCCACAGCCCACCTACATTTTTACAGATAGCTCTAGTTGGGATAAACATGAAGACATGAAGTACATCAAGGGAGAAAAAGAGACAAAGAGGTAAAAAGAGAAAAGAACAGAAAAAGATCTTCAATTCTTCAACGTCAAAGATATCCATGGCCCACCCTCAGAGCAAACCAGATCGGATTAGCTCTTGGATTTGAATGGAATGGCCCTGATCACGATCTGATGATACATAGCAGCGAGTGCAGCTCCAATGAAGGGACCCACCCAGAAAATCCACTGAGAGAGAAAATTCAACAGTCAAATATAGTAAATGGAGTTACATGCAAAACCAATAATGATCAGTGGTTGATTCAAGCAATGTTCTCAAAATGAAGGAGATCTTAATTCAATCATTTCAGGTCCTTTGAAGAAGCCATGATGACTATCCTTGCTGGAAAGGGATCTCTTCCCCATATTAATAAAGCCCAAAACATATAAGGCGTAGCAGTAGTGAGTTTTAATCATTTACCAAAACTCAAACCTACAAAGCATTCTCATCTAGCAATTTGATTAAAGGTGATAAATTCTGAGTTGTGTTTTGGTCGATGGCTAATTCACAACTACCATTTGCAGTCATTTATGGGCTTCTTCCATCAACATGGCACTTCTCGCGTGACTGATGGGCTGAGACTGAAGGACTGTATATGCCTGCCCCTACATATTCAACTCAAAGAGACATGATATTTCATTTCGCAAAAAAGAAAGGGACAGGCACCAATTTTCAGGCTCAATGGCTAGGTCCAGGCATTTTAATATCAGACCCGAATTCCCAATAACTAAACAGACTGGTCTTGAAAACAGAACTCGTCTTTCACTCTTCAACGAGAGTTCACAGGCTAAAATTGATTATTTGTTTAAGAGTATGTAACGACCCAAACCTACTGGTATATATTGTCCGCTTTGGCCCTTTGGACCCTCACGGCTTTGTTTCTGGACGGAGCCCGCAGGCATCTAGTCCAAAACGCGTTATACTAATGAAGAGGGGGCTCGCACTTATAAGCCTGGCTTCAGGCGGCCTCATAGGCGATGTGGGACGGAGTCCCTGCCTTGCTCTCGGCTGACCCAGGTTCTCACACTCCCCACCACTTAGAGGAGAGCTGCCCCAGCTCTGATACCAATTTGTAACGACCCAAACCCACTGGTATAATATTGTCCGCTTTGGCCCTTTGGGCCCTCACGGCTTTATTTCTGGATGGAGCCCGCAGGCATCTAGTCCAAAACGCGTTATACCAATGAAGAGGGGGCTCGCACTTATAAGCCTGGCTTCAGGCGGCCTCATAGGCGATGTGGGACGGAGTCCCTGCCTTGCTCTTGGCTGACCCGGGTTCTCACAGAGTACCACTTGAGTGCACATATCAGTGTTCAAAAGCTTTGACTGGTAACTTGCCTCGGTCAATTTGATTTGAAGAACATTGAGACAAATGAGAGCAGCGGACACGGGATTTTCCCTTGAGGGGGTGGGTTTTGGGGGCAAACCTAGGGTTTTCGTGTCGGATTTGGGGGCAAACCCAGGATTTTCATGTGGATTTTGAAAGCATACCCAAAATTTTCATATGGATTTTGGAAGTGGACTAGGTCCAACCGGCCCCCGAAAGCTTGTATGTATGTCCGCCCCTAAGTATGAACGTCTCTTCCAAAAAATCAGTCGGACTCAATCAAGTCACTTGACTCAATGACCTTCTGAGTTACTTGGGCAAGTCGAATTCCCTAACACAAAAAATTCATATGGAGTGTGAGAGAAGATGAAAGCTTACGTGGTCATCCCATGCATGATCTCTGTTGTAGATAATGGCAGCTCCAAGACTTCTAGCTGGGTTTATTCCAGTTCCTGTAATGGGGATAGTAGCCAGATGGACTAGAAACACTGCAAATCCAATAGGCAGAGGAGCCAAGATCTGTTCATTTACGGAAAAAAAAAAACAGGCCAGTCAGATCTCCTATATTAGTAGACCAAAAAGGAAAATTTTAAGGAACTTATAGATGCAAGGCCATGTTCATTATCTAGACCAAAGTTCAGGGGCTAAAACCTTTGTCAAGCTTGTCCGGAACCTGGGGTCCAATGGTTACAAGATGTGCCTATATTGGCTGAAATGAAAAAGGGTCGAGTTTGTGTCATGCTCCTAGCATACCCGGAAACCTAACCTGAACCTGACTTGGTCCAGGTTGTATATAAAACTGCCCTAGAAAGAGAGCTTCCAGCTGTGAAGCTGTACAGGATTCGGGCCATGTTAAAAACTGGGAAAACTTACATAGAACCACCAATTTCTTACCTCAATAACAAATAACAACCTAAATTTATTTTTTCTTACAAATAACCACCTCTATCAATTTAAAAAACCCTCACCAACCACCTAGTACGTTTCGCAATAGATTAGCTTTTGATCCGTTGATTTTACAGTTAGAAAGGATTATATTTTCTTAGACCTAACTCGATTCTAATTAAATTGATTCATAAGTCTTCTCCTGTCATCACCCGAAATTTAATCCAAAGGTGCTAAACATTGGGGAACTTTTAGGCAGGCAAAATTAGATTGAGCATCAATGCACAAAAATAGATCATTAACTCTCCCCATCAAGGTCTTTCAGCCAAGATTTTAGAATGACTACAAGTGGTTATATGTAAAAAATAAAAAGGCAGTTGGTTTTCTCATTTATCTTATGTTTAGTTGTTAAGAAATTGAGGTGGTCATATGTATAAAAATTTCCTAGAATACTAAAAGCTATTGAAGTTTAGGGGGAGAGAGAGAGAGAGGGGTGGTGCTTGTAAACTTACAGGCACATGGGAGTCTCTAGCACTCCTCTTGGCATCAGTAGCAGAAAAAACAGTGTAGACAAGAACAAAGGTGCCCACAATCTCAGCCCCAAGCCCATCTCCCTTAGTATAACCAGGGTTAACACTGTTTGCACCTCCCCCATACAGCTGATACTCTTTCTTCTGAAATCCCTTCACCACCCCAGCTCCACATATAGCCCCCAAGCACTGCATCACCATGTAGAACACCGCCCGCACAAGCGATAGCTTCCGCGCCAGGAGTAGCCCGAACGTCACCGCCGGGTTTATGTGACCGCCCGATATTCCGGCAGTGCAGTAGACCAGGGCGAAGATCATGCCGCCGAAGGCCCATGCAATGCCTTGGATGCCTACAGTAGAGCAGATTGAGTTGGACCGCTTGAGGCCCATGACAGTGAGAATTGTGATGTAGAGGAAGAGGAAGGTAGCCACGAACTCGGCGATACCGGCCCTGTAGAAGGACCAGGAGGTCAGCTCTCCGGGCTCGAAGAGGGGTGCCGCAGGGGGCTCGGTGTAGTCCTTGGTCTGAGCGGCGGTGCCGAGTGGCTGGTGCTCTGAGAACTTGTTCGCGCCGAGGTTGACATCTTCTTCTTTGCCTTCCATGGGACCACAATTGCACTCTCTATCTCACTGTTTGATTGTGTGTGTACGTTTTTCTTGATGCTTTGGTGGTTGGGATGTAAGACTATATTTATATAGGATTGGAGCAAGTATGATGGAGTCATGGGTGGGGCCCATGGGAGTGTGATTGATGGCTAGTTGACCGACCATTTAGGAAGAGATTAGTGTTTAAAACATCAATTAGGCTCATCAATGAATGCAGGCAAGCCAGCTCGACTCAACTCGGTGTTGAGTGACCAAACCACCAAACACAAATACTGTATACTAAAGGTCCAGTGCTTTGTACACACTTCACTCCTCAATTACCCAAGTGATATCTAAAATTACTATAAATTCCATAAACAATATATATAGATATATACAATTAATATTATTTTATCCAACAATATATCAGAGACCAACATGTTTGCCGCTTTTTTGTAATATAATATTGAATTTGTGTTGGGTCTAAGTCCAATCAAGCCCGTCGAAATAGGGCAATAGTCCAAGTTTTGCATCTCAATTTGATGGGGATTAAGCTTGAGCTCCACTCGTGGGATAAATAGGCCAAACCTTACCTTGGGTCCATTATCTCATGATCTAAGTTTAAGATAAAGCCTTTTTAATCATGAATTGGCTCAAACTTAATCAGCACTTAAGCCCGAGCTTGGTTCGTTGTTATAGATGAAAAATATCGAAGAAGATTCGACCCGACCCGACCTAATTTATCTATCTTGGCTTCTTGTCCTTTAGCTTCGAGCTGGAGCTCCAAAAAGGAAAAATATAACAGCTTGAGCTCAACCATGGTTCTTTGAGCTCGACTAGGACTCAAGCCATGGACTTGACCGGCCATTTTCATTGGATCTTGCCTTTGTGCTTTTGGCTGTATTTTGGATGGGGCCAAATTGGGTGTAATGCTAATATTAGGACGGTGAACGTAAACACATAAAAAATCCTGATTAAACTCTCATATAAAACTACTAATTTTTCATAGATAATGAAACTGATATAATAAAAAGAAATGTCGGTCATCTTGGCCCCTTCCATTTTGATTGACGAAATCACCCTTCCAGTTTTATAAACCCGTGGCTCATGTTATCTTAGTCCTTGCTTTCAGAAGGGTAGATTTGCATTTTCGTTAGGCCGAAAGTTTGACTGCATTGCAATACGTGTTGTACATCCAGAACCTTGCATGAACAAAACGGACCATTAAGATCATTTCGTCTGACCAAAAGACACACGTGTTGTACATCCATCGGCGTACGTGAACAAAAGGGACCTCTCTTCTCCCCCTCATATAGAGGACTACTCATAACCATAAGAAACGTTCAAGGAGCAGATTTGAAGAGCTAATCTTTAAAAAATGATAGTTTAGGAAGGATTTTTAAAAAGTATAAAACTTTTTGCTCAATCAGAAAAAAGTAGATAAAAATTTGAGTATTCAAAGCATTATCATTTTTCGAGATTTTTCTTTTAATAAATCACTTAAGAGAAATGATCACGAAGCCAACTCAAATGACCTAGTGTGGCCAACTCCAACTACCTTTATTCATGAATGGTTAAAAAAAAGATATTCAAATTAATAAAAAAATTATCTTTATTAAATGGCTATGATCATAAAAATCAAAGTGACCAATTTTAAGGAGGAAAGAGGTTGAGAAAAGAAAAAATTCTTCTGTAAGAGAATGGCATTTTTTATCATTTCTCAAGAAATTTATGAAAAGGGCTTGATTTAAAAATTTGTGGAAAACTTTATATTTTTATGAAATATTTAAAACTTCATGTACTTTTTTTTTAAAATGAGCCAAAAGTTTTATACTTTTTTTGAAAATTTTCTTAAACTCAATTTTTCATACACATTAATCAACCCAACAATGTATATCAATTAAACGATTGTGAAGTTTAGATCAATTCTTATTCACTAGATAAGGCGTGATCATAATCGATCGGATCAGTCAAAAGTGAGCCCTATATAAGTTTACCACAAGGGAGTTTCCATGTGGAAGTTAGCATATATGATCATTTCTTATAAAATAATAAATGGCTTCGATTTAGCCCTACAAAAACCTCGAGGTTTTAATGCTCAGTTTTGGTGATCATAAGCGCTAGTAGAGGTAGCAAATATGCTTTTTAATAATCTGAGGCGGAGTCACATTTTTTCTAGAGTCAAGTCATTCCTTCTGGGATTATGTTGGGTTATTGCCTTGTATTCTAGCTTAACTGGGTCGGTTCGCTTGGGTTGGTTAGGATTGAGGAACAGGGTCATGGGTATTTTAGTTATTATGTTTGAGATTTTCTTGAGGGCTAAGAGATACTTTTTTGGAGGCAAAGAAAGTGGGGATTATATATAATGATGTATTGTAACCCTAACTCATAGGATTAAGAGGGGAGAATGATAGATAATGTTTCTCTTCCCCGTAGACGTAGGCAACGTTGCCGAACCACGTGAAATCATTGTATTTATATGTGTGATTGCTTTATTGTGTTTGCTCATCATGATATACCTTCAATTGCGAGTATTTTTCTGCTGCGCCACTATCCCTAACAAATTCGAGCTTGCGACCAATTAACTCTGATACCATATTAAGTTTTCTTAACTTACCATCCCTATCAAATGCTCGAGGCAGTAAGGTTGGAGCTTTCTTGACAATTTTCAAACACTATACATCTTCTTTTGTATACATACATATTTAAGACTCCAGAAAATAAAAAAATAAAAAAGTTTGAATTTATATCGTATGTCCAACTTACGGTGAGGACAAGTTGTTAACAATTCAATTGCCTTGTGCTTGTATCCCACTAAAGAGTCAAATCAATGAAAAAAAAAATCCATGTATATTCCATGAAATCTTAAGCAGGGATTAATGTTTGTATATAGAATGAGAATTCTATGCTATACATTATAACAGGGAGATTTTCATCTAGGGGCCTCCTCCCATGACCCATCAAAATGTTTCCTTCCTAATTGTGAAAATTGAAGTAGAAAAAAGGCACTTTTCATTGAGAATGCGTCCCACAAATGCTGAAAATCTGGCCTGCATAAAACATAGTATCTATTTTCTCTCGTCGTGGTGCATTACACATATGTGCCCTTATACAAAGGACCGTTAAAAAAAATCCAAAAGGCCTATTTATTTACATCTAAGGGTTAAATGACCTTAAAGCCTCATGAACTCTCACGTTTTTTCTAACATATAAGTTGGATGAGTTATGATTGCCCTCAGCGTGGCTCTGTAAATTTTATAATATGGTATTGGTGTCATCTTATTTCATGATCACCTAATCAACTCCCTAGAATATTCTTCAAATATGAATAAAAGTAACATGGGTCGGTGGCAGACAGCTCCTTCTTTCATTTCTTTGGAGGCGTTTTGTTTTCATCCATGATATATTATTACTACAACGAGAACATAAAGAAAGACGCAGCTGAGCTAAAAGGATAGGCTCCAAACCATTTTAATAAAAGAAGTCAATAAACAATCTCTAATTCTGTCATCTTGCATTGCCACATACTGTGGAAGATAAATTATCATATTATCATCACTCATAATGCATGAATTAACTCCACCTCAATTAAGGCCGTTGTTGAGTTGAGTTAGCTCAATTCAAGTCTAACAATATCGGGCTCAAGATCGACTAATGAAATAATTGAGCCAAACTTGAATTACCTCAACTTGTCTTGATCTTGACTTGATTAAGGCATTGGCATGAACTCCACTGAATCCAAGGCTTAATTAATTAAACTTAGGGATGAGCCTAAGTTCAAGTTGAAGCCCAAGCGTGACTTCTTCAATTTAGGTATAATTAAGTACGAGGAATTAAGACAAGCCAATCCCAAGCTTAAGTTTGAGCTCTATAAAGTGGGGACAAGCAGCTCAATCGAGCTTGACTTGAGCTCGATTTTTTAATCAGGCAATCAAGCTTGCCCAAAGTCCCATATACACCTATATAAAAATTTTCAAATAATTTTTATAAAATCACTGTAGAACTTATTGACATCTAGACTTCTCAATTTATACAAGAGAGATACACTGATAAGATAATAAGTTAAAATTCAAACTTTGAATCTATCTCTAGAATTTCTAACAACCTAAACCTAATATCTAACATTCCCCCTCAATTAGATTGTCCTTTTTCGAAAAGGATCTCTAATTATAAACAGAAATAAAACAAAACTATTTTTTATCTCTGAGAAATAAATGATAATTATTTTTAATAGAAATGAATTTTAAGTCTTCTTGGGGATCGTCGTCTATCTGTGGGTCCATCACTGTCGCTAGCCGGTCCTCTCGAGTTTGTCGGTGCCGATGGTCCAGTAGATCAGATCTAACTCGATCTACTCCAGAAGCTTAATTTGATTGATGAAGATTTGATGAAGATGACGAGATCATAAGGCTAATTAAATGCTTGAGTGGATGGATGAAAGAGAGGGCAATTGATTGCTTTTACTGAAAACAGAAAAATTGACGGTGAATATTATTGCGAAATATAGGACCGTGCCCCAGCTTGATCGTAAGATCATCACTGGGCCCAGCTCCGATACCATAAAGACTTTCAGATAATTTCCATAAAATCTCGGTAGAATTCATTGACTTCTAGACTTCTCAATTTATACAAAAGAGATTCATTGATAAGATAATAACTTAAAATTCAAACTTTTAATCTATCTCTAGAATATCTAACAACCTAAACCTAATCTCTAACACTGTACACCTCACTCTTCTTCTAATAATTTCTTGGAAATGATTTACATATTTCGTGTATGGTCAAACATATGGAGATAAATGAAAGTAGATGACTTTAATCATGAGGATCACAAGACAGCCAAGGGGTAATGGCTTCTCACTCGGGTGGAGCACCAGTGCAAAGGTACTACATGATGGAGCACACATTCAGGAGCACACTAGATTATGCTAGTTTAAGATTATGATAGTTCATCATTCCTCCCATAAACAAGCAAAAAAATAAAAAAAGAAATTAAGAAAATGATTTTGTTGGCTAGAAGTGCTGAAATAGTTTTTATGTTTTCATAGAGTATCTAATTAAGATGACCTTCTTAAACACTAAAGAGTATTAGCATCATCTACATTTGACATCAGCAAAAGAAATTTCAGACACCCAAATATTTGAGGTGAATCTGAGTTTAGCTCCAATTTTAAAAAGTGGAGCATGCGAGAATAATCACATATAAAACACAGAACTCCTTACTCTATTGGAGCTAATCAAGTGTTTTACATGTATCAATCTAAAGGTGTTTCCCACTTCAATTGAATTTAAAATTCTATTTCATGGTCGATTACACATTCACTGGCATGTGAATAGCTTCAAGTCACATGCCAATCAGAGGGTTTCGAAAAAGTTGACCCTGCTTCGACTCTTTTTCAAGAATGTTCTTTTAAACCTACTTATTAATATGTATTGCTTTTTTTGTTTTCAAGGTACTGGTAATTTCATTTTCCATTCTCTAAGTTGTCATCATAGAAAAGCAACTGGAACTTTTAGGAGTTGTTTGTGCAGGCGGGGTTTCAGCGGAAACGGGGTGCTGACAATTCGGCACCTTCTTCCTCTTGTTTGGTGCAGCGAAGAAAATGTTGGATTTTCTGCAAATTTACTCCTTGTTTCATCACTCAAGAGTAGACGGTTTTCCCATTTACACCCACCGGAAACCCAGAGCCGTGGCCAGGTTTCCTCTTACACGGCTCTGCACAAACACACCCTTAATTTGAGAGGAAAAACTGTCACATCCCCAAAATAAGAATTGGGAAAAAACGTGAAAAATCAAAATCAAAATCAAAATTCTGTGTTTAATACAACACAAGCTTTCAAAAGTGGACCCACAAAATCACAAAATCATGGTGAGTCAACATAAATTTCATTAAATGCAACGCAAGCTTTATTCAATTGTATTCAATAATCATAAATGTAACCCAACACGAAAATCAAATAAACATTTAATAATTAAAGTTGTAGAATAAATTAAATAATTACTAAAAAAATGGTTTATCATTAAAGAAAGTTCATCTAAGAAATTGCTAAGATGACGTTCTCTCTCTCTCATGCAGGCTTAGACGGCTCTAAAACCGTCTCCGGCATCCCACTCGGGTTCGTCAGTTGGCTCAAATGTTTGAAACATTTGATCATCCTTCGTCTCCTAGGTATAGCAGGGCTCGGTACCTATGCACTAAATATTGTAACGTAAATAGCAAAAACATTATCATAATTTGAAATTAAGATACGGTAACAAGATGACTAAAGACAAGTGAAATCATATAGAAGCAATGACGAAGATATAACGAGAAAGAACATATGACATAATCCAAAAGACACTAAGGGAGCAATATATAATTCACACGGAGACAAATGTCCCCGTCGTGGGTGGTAGCCCTACATAATTGGGAGAGCTCGTCCATAGCGTCGATGGTCATAAACCGATCAAAATATTAGGATGACCTGTTCACATTCAAAGCGGATTATAAATGATCCGGACACATCGGTGATCAACCGTCCACATATCGATCTGCAGTTGTTCATAAATGGCCCACATAAACTGAAACATATATGCATAATAGACCCGAATAATAATGCTCCGACACAAGAGTGCTAAGTCAAAATGAAGTGCTGGCCATACCACATTCCACATCATAATCAAATCATCATACATTATTTGCCAAGCCACCTCATAGTCCATAACACATAATAGGATATGCATCTAAAGAAATACATAGCCTAAACCAACATATGCATGCGAATACAAAGGTCAAGACATAATGTAAATCAATCCTAAGGTTTAGACGTATAGTCAAATACCTTTCAACATACAATGATAAACGCTAGTGAGTTAGGGACGTTACATCTCTCAATATTCATGGTGCATAGTCCCACTGAAGGGTTACCATTAGAGACGTATCGAACTAATCAGGTATTTGAATCCTACGTCAATAAGATACCGTATGCCCAAAGACGGTTCTTATGTCAAGTCCGGGTAGAAATTTAATTTAAGGTTATTAAATCCACATGAAGTCCCATACACGATGCCATAAATCCCCAAACGAAACAGAGCCAAAACAGTGGAAAAGAAGCATAAAATGCTTCGAGTGTACTGAACGTTCGAACGTATGAGACCAATGTTCGAACGTTCAGGGTCTCGTGTTTTTGGCTCAGACACAAAGAGTTCCAAACATTCAAACGTTCATGTGACACGTTCGAACGTTTGGCTTTTCTGCCCTTTTGGCCCAGACAAGCTTGGAATCGAATGTTCAAACGCACGAATGGAACGTTCGAACGTTCGACGTCCCTGCCATTTGGCTCGGACAATTCTGGGTTCACGTGTTCTAACGTTCCAATGCAACGTTCGAACGTGTGATGTCCAGAAGGTTGGCCAGTTCGTGCACAGTTATGGGATTTGGGGTTTTTCCCCTTTGTCATCCATTTCTTTCCCTGTATAAAAGAAGAGTCCAAACCAACCCAAAATCCATGAAGAACATATATGATTCGAAAGGAATGAGAATCCCCAATTTCATTAACCAAACCCAGATAACCCAAAACCAATTGGGAATCCCTAAATCACCATAATCATTTACAATTGGCATTCAAACAACCTATATCCATTAGATAGGAATCAAAGATCAAAACGCATATTCAATATCAAATCATGATAATGTACTTGCCTTTCACCGGGGTTAAAGAAAAATGCAACCGATCCTAACCAATACCCAATCTGAGATTACCGAGGCGCTCGATCACAATCCTAACTCCAATCTGACATAGAGGATGTGATAGAAATGCTCAGATAAACAGATCTATGGTATTCCTACCTAAAACCTAAAATTGGAAAGAATAAGAAGATAACCTAAGAATATATATTTACTCCTAATGGTTTGAGGAGGGGGTTATCTGTGATAAGAAAGTTGAACTAAAAATGATGGTATCCTCTGATCTTGATTCTGATGGCTGGATCCTAAAGGTGCAATGGCTTGGGAAGTTGAAAGAGGAAGAAGACGAACGGGGAAACGGGAGGAGTTCAGAGATAAACGGGGAGGGGTAAGACGTGCGTTCGTGAAATTGGGATTATGTTCCTTAGGCTTAAGTTATTGGGTCAAAACTACGGGTCAGGTCATCTACCCATTAACCCAACTCACCAATCTACGCATATAATCTAACGTGTGCCCCACTTAATTCTAACTACTTAAATAACTAAAATACATTCAATTAAAATAATAATAATATCTAATAAAAATATTAAAAGCGGGACCGAGATCTTACAAAAACATAAGTTCTTTCCTTTTAAGTCTTCCTTTGAAGGAAAAATGATAAAAAGGTTTCTATTAGAGATTGTAATAGAGAATCTCTCCTTCTTAACATGAGATGAGATGCTCTGTCCTTGATTTTGTATTTTAGTAAAACACAATGATAAAAATGACATAATAACTTCATGTTTAGTACAATCCATTAGTTTAGATATGGAAAGATGGAAATCCACTTCATTGGAAAGGCCTTTTCTGATCTGTCTTTGGGTTTATCTCTGATGATTCTGTGTCGATGGATTGTAATTATAACAAATCGTTAATTAACCCCTCAAATTTAGTAGCTGATATTTCATATTGAGTATGGCCATGAATACTTAAACACGTTGATGAAATCTCAAGATACTGCACTTGTTTCAAGACCTTCAAAGGCTCTCCGTAAGAATGTTGGAAAGCAAACTTTTACGATTATGTGAATCAAATAAGTGAAAATAAACCCACAAGCTAAAACCGACAAGAATCTAAAAAGATTCAAAGAAATATCAATTCATGTCAAGATATGAATTAAAAATATAGGGTTTACATGAAAAAAAAAACCCTTAAATGAGGAGAAAAAACCACAGATGAATTGAAGTAAAATAGTAAGCAAGTGACAATGTTTCATTCTTCTCAACTTTTTATCCAATATCAAAGATATTACATCAAATAAGACATAATGTTTGCTCTTTAGCAACTGTCCAAACCCACTCTATCATGACCATAGATCAATCTCAAGATGATCACTTTAAAGAAACATATGATATATTGAAATTCGTCTTTAGGCCCTATTTGTTTGCATTATAATATATAGCATTTAAATACACCGGTGGTTCAAAATAAAGTTCAAAGGTGAATCTCCAAAAATGAGCATAAAATATTTTTTTATTTGATTTTTATTTTTGGAAACTCACCTTTGATCTTCATTTTTAACCACTCTATGCATTCTAATGCAAACAAATAGGAACTTAACGTCAATCACAATCATCGTAGGAGTGACGGATGCTCAGATTTTGACTCCAAACTGAAGCCCTTTGTTATTCTCTTCTTTTCTTCTCCATCTTTCTTTAGAGAAGAAAACTCCAATCCTAAATTTATAAAACTAAACATACTCTCCTTCTTCTTATTTGAACTTATTGAAATAAAATACTATAGAGAAAGTACAAAATATAGTTGGAAATGTGCATCCAAATACTCCAAGGCTTTTCCATTATCTAAAAATAAGGTATATTTCATGAAAATGAAAATAGCCAAATGGAGACAAAATCATAACAAACAAATTTCTCACAAAATATTGAATCCGACCTCTACATATTTTGCCAATACTGGATAAAACACCGGATTTACGGTCGGTGTTATCATACCAAATTGTTGGTGTTGATCATAAAAAGCACCAAGATCTTTGAGAAGCAGCACATTCAAGCCAATTCTACTGCATGAGCCAGCAACCTATATTTAGATTGAACTTAAGCATTCATAAAATGGATGAATTAGAACTATCAAAAGAGACAAGATCTTACATTAATTTGATTTCCTCACAAATAAACACATTATAATTTCATCATTAAAACCTTATGTATATATAAAACATTTTTCTTACATAGTGGTTGCTGTGCAATGGAATCAACCACATTCAACAACAAAAACAATAAGGACAAAATAAGATGTGATTTGACAGACGTGTGTAAAGACAACGAATTTTCACTATTTATTCACCGTTGAAAGTTAGGGTTACCCATTACACAGATAATATAATATTTGTTGCTCTTCTTCCTTCCTTAACCTTAAGAAACCCTCTTGGAAAACAATTACATTTAATGTAAAATTACCAAAATATCTCTAAAAACCTGAGTTCTTAATGGAGCCAGAATTTCAATCAAAATGTAAGAAACTTATAATAACAGTGGCCCCTTGAGGCGATTTTCCTCTCACTGCAACTACTGTGGTGAAAGTACTTGAAATTTCACCTAGACAAAGATCAACATGGCGCATAGTTTATATCATACAATAGGGTTAATTGGATTCAATCTAACTCAAATATAAACACAAGAAAATGTATGACCCCGTCCCGAGTTAATCAAGATTAACTCTAAATAATTGAAATTCAGGCTAATTAACTATGTTTAATTAAGCTAATAATGAAAATTGATCAAATGATATCGAATTAGCCTAAAATTAATGAATTAGGCTTAATGAAGTGATAATGGACTCATTAAATGAATTAAATTGGAATTGAGACTCAACAATGAAATGAAGGACTTTTCAGTAAATATGAATTTCCGCGTATTTCATCGATTACGTAAACTCTTGATACCAACACGCGTATCTTGGAGAGTACGTTTACTTCATAAAAGGCTTGAACTCGTACGATGAGAATTGGACCAAATGACCATTCGTTTGACTCAAATCGTAAATGAGATAGTAGGTGGAGGGTCTAAATGCAAGAGTGGAGCTTATATAAGCTAAATGATGAACTCATTGAGTTCATTCCACTCATTTCCAGCACAGTGAACCCTAGGCACTCATTCTTTCTCTTTTCTTCTCATTTTCTTCCATTTTCTATTTATCAAGCATTAAGTGGGCGCTTTGCAAGTGTTTTTGAAGAGACTTCACTCTCTTCATCCTCTTCCTCAGCTTGTGTTTAGTTCCTTGGAGTTGAAGCTTGAAAAAGAGGCTTCAAATTGGGGATTTCATCTCAAGAATCAAGCTAGACAAAAGGCATTTGTGGATTAATCTTCAAATAGAGGCAAGTGTATATGCTTTCCATGATTTATGATGTTTTAGAACTTGTAGGAACTCAAGGAGTTCAATCCCCAAATTTCACATCAAAAATTCTGAAGTTCTGAACTGAACTTCTGGGTGCAGTTCGGTCGACCGACTGTCGGCCGACATGCTGACCGAACTCGTCCGGGGTCATTTTTCAATGTGGATTAGCTCCTAGGAAGCTAACCAACACTTGACCAAGACCTGACCGAGACTACCTGATGAGATTGCACAGAAAACTCAAACTCCTGGAAAGCTCACCGAATTGAGTTCGGTTAGACGAAATGGGAACTTCGGTTGACCTAGAGTCAACCGACAACCCGACCGAGTGTTGGAAATAGGTGGGCCACTTGGATAGATTTCAAAAACTTTTGACCAACTTGATGCAGTAATCAATTATCCCAATGGCCATAAAACCAATCCAGGATCTATATCCTCAATCTCATCAACCATGATCAGTAAATAAATCTATCTAGAAGATAGAAATAGCAACTAACAAGCAACCAAAATATCTACAACATTCAAGGAAGTAGATTATACCTTTGGAGCTCGGTTGTGCTCTAATAGAGAAGTTGCATCTTTCTTTGATGATGAAACACTTTTACTTATCAAATATGAATCTCCAAGACCTCTTGATCTTCCACGCTATGACCCATATCAGATTCTCTTTTTCTCAAGAAAATGGTGGGATCTCCAAGAGAAAACTACTAGAAACTCAAAGGAGGAACTAGAAAGAGAACTAGAAGAGGGAGAGGAAAACCATGTGCAACTCTTGCACACAAGGGAAGTGGACGTCCAACACTAGGAGTAGTATCTCCTTGGGCGTGAATCCCTAAAGAACAACAACCTTAGGACGTCCAGCCCTCTCCTCTATTTATAGATTTTGCAAGCCCCACTTAATAATTTATATTAGAAGTCTCACTTCCATAAGAATTAGTAAGTTTCTCTTCTTTAAAATAGAAGTCTTACTTCAATTAAGAATTGGCAACTTACTATATCATAATTAGAAGTCTTACTTCAAATATGATTAGTAACTTTCTAATTCCTTTCTAATTAAAATAGTCTCACTTCTACTAAAATTAGTAAGTTTACTATTACCACTATTAGAAGTCTCACTTCAAATAGAAATAGTAACTTTCCTTTTTAGAGTTCAACTAGAATTATAAACTTTCTAATTTCTTGGGCTAGCGTGGGGACCACTAGGGATTCCTTAGCTGGCTTCAACCGGGACTCGCGACCCCACATATCATGTGTAATTCGGGACCACAGTTAATTGCAAATAACTCCACTATATAAATGCAATTGAACTCCAGTCTTAGGAATATTACATAGAAGACCCTAAACTTCCACATTACCACAAGTAAGCCCTCCATCAATATTCATGGATCCCCGTCATCCAAACTAGATCCACATCTTATTATCCTTGAGCCCCAATTAATTATAATGATCATAGGTACCTTTCCAATTAACTATTAATCGGAATGGGTGTGCACTTACCAATGATAAATTCATTAATTGGCACAAAGGGACATTAGAGATAGATTCCATCTTGACCATTGAATGTTCCCACAACTCTACTACCACGTACCCAAATCACCGAGGTGTTGACCTACAATTGGCCTCACTCATTGGTGACTCAAAGTAAATGAATAGATAGAAACTTGAGTTCATTAATGTCTCAGGATTGAGAGCATATTGCTAAGGAATTATGAGAGTAGACCTTAAAGCAAAGACAGTGTTTATAAGACGCTTCTCATGGTCCTTCAAAACATCCAATGTACCAGCACTAAGATCCAGAAACTTTCATTATGATGATCGAGACAAATCATACTATCTCATAGTAACCAAAGTACTGCAACCTTGTCAGTAAGAGATGTCAAGTCTCATCACTGGTTGTGAAGATATTTAAGTATAAGATTTGCTACATATGTCTCTCTGTATGTGGATCTCATCTATACACATGTGTTACATCTAATATACTTATGGACTCCGGTTCATCTCATGAACCATCATGTCATTCGTATTGGTTATGTGCAAGTATATAATAAATCACCATTCATCTCATGAAAGGAAAGCATGAATATATTGATAAATAAAGAAATTAATCAATTTATTATATCACTTACTGGATTGAGTCCATATAAACTAACATCGAGAGCCCTTGAAGCTTCAGAAATTCTGAAGCTTCGAAACTGTAGACTGCGGTCGACCGAGTGGTCGATCGGGTGAGTTTGGTCGACTAAAATGATGGACCGCGCTCCTGCCTGGTTCTACCGAGGTCGGCGGACGTGAGAGTCCGTTGGGTCCGACCCTTTCGTAACCGTGGGGGCAAGGGCGTGCATCAACATTTCTTTCGTGTGGGTGTGCCAGATTTTCTATTTTTACTTGGAATTGCAAGTGGTGATCCGGAGATCAACCTTCGCAAGTAAAAAAGAAATCAACTTCTTTCAAATTTTCCATTGCACATATATTTAAGAAAAGAGACATTTTCTTGATTTGTCGTGAAAGGCGTTTTCTTTTTTTTTTTGCATTTATAGTCGATTTTTGCGTTTATAGCCGATTTTTGGCGTTTATAGCCGATTTTGGCGTTTATAGCCGATTTACAATCCTTATCAATAATGAAAGACAAGAGTTGTGATTTTTGTCTCTTTTAAAAAAATACAAACTACAATGAAAAGCAAGAAAATGAGGATCTAACTTCTCAGGAGATTGTAGGGGACCCATTCAGATTGACGGTCGCAAGCTATATGTAGACTTCGCCATCATCCATGCAGATGAGAACAGAGGATGCTATTGATTCGCTTGGCTTGGCTATAACCTCAGGTTTTTAGAGGATAAAGACCAAAAGGAGGTCCTATATCCAATAAAAAAGCCGAGTAGACGGGCTGAAAAGCCACGTCTAAACCATTTGGAGGCAGAAGGAGAAGGCAAGGACCTTGGGGGGGGTACCCCCCAAGGGACTTTTGTCACCTTGTAGCGGTGGTCGGTGTATAACTTTCGCAGAGTTTTCTCTCTTTCTTTCTCTGAATTTCTGTGCTTTGTCTGTGTCTCCCATTCTTCTTGGAGAGCTCTCCTATTTATAGGGTTTTAGGTAGCCATTTAAGAGAGTTTATGAGCCTTAATTGTCATAAAGCTACATAAAGGGAGGAGTTACAAGATTGAATTCTTTATTTTGTAACTCCTTTTTCTTGGCTTCTGATTGGTCGGAGGAGATTGAGGGCATTTAATTGCCTTTAATCGCCATGATGGGAGGAGTTTCATGGGTTAAATGCCATGAATCTCTTGACTTGTAACTCCCGGATGCTTGCTTCTTATTGGTCCGTCCAAAGAAATGGATTAATGACTGTAATAAAGCTAGTCAATTAATCGCATTAAGTGGTCGTCGAGCAGTTGAAGAGTCGCGGGCCGTGCCGCATCTTTTGGGATTCTTCTAGCGATGATCATCGATAGATCTTCATGTAGATCGACATCGGATGACCATGTAATTTCAGGTGTTGGTTGCCAAAAGCGGGTCGGTGCCATCTGTCCTGTCGATTTCTCGATCGGTCGGGTAGAAAGCACACTTTTTTTTGGTCGACCAGTTGGCGATCAATGTTGATTTCGATACTCTTGATGATTAACCCATGTTTTTGACGGATGTCAGAGGATTTGGCGTCTCAAAAGTATGAATTTTAGAAAATACCAGAGGCCGGACGCTTCGAATCACAAAAAAAAGCAAAAAACGGGGTTTCCGGGGCCCACCGGACGGTCCCGGGCCCTAGGGTCGCCGGCGACCCTGGCCCAGGGTCGCAGGGGTCTGCGACCCTGGGGGGTTTTCCCCCTTTTGTCCCGTTTTGTGTCCGTTTTTGCTGTTTTTCGATTCTTTTTTCTTCTGTATTTTTCCTTGATAATTTTTATCATTTATTGACCTGATTTCCCTGTAGAATACCTGATGAGAATCCTTGAATTTTATTTTGCAAAGTTTTCAATTTTCTGAGAAAGCCGAAGACTTTGTTGCGCAGAGCTGCCGATTTTCCGTCAGAAGCTGAAACTGGGTCAAACGATGTCGGAATGACCTGAAATTTGGGATGAAGCCTGCTGAGTAATAAATAAGACCAACCATAAGCTTTTGTTTGAGTTTTGAAGCCGTTTGGGGTCTTATCACCAATAGACTTGCCTTTGTCGCGATGAAGATGTCGCGGCTTGATGTGCGGCCAACCGATGTCCGATTGACTTGAAATTTGACAGGGAACCTATTGGAGTCATTTTAAGATGATCCATAGGCTCTGTCTTGGAAACCATGGTCCTGGGGAGCTTCGCCGCCGAGAGGCCTGATTTGGCTTTCGAGCGTTAAAGTATGGTCAAATGTTATCGAAATGACCTGAAATTTGACGTGTAGCCCTTTGTAAGCATTTTGAAGCCGTCCATGTGCTCTATCTGATGAATGATGGCCTCGGTGATTCTCGCTGCTGAGAGGCTTGATTTAGCTGTTCGAGGGTTGATGTAGGGTCAAACGTTGTCGGTTTGACTCGGAACTTGACATGGAGCCTTTCGGAAGTATTTTGAGACCATCCATCGGCTCTGATCGAAGATTTGGTGTCTCTGATGCTTTCGCTGCCGGGAGCTCCTTTTCAGCTGCCGGAGAAGCGAAGTTAGGCCAAATGATTTTGAAATGGCCCGAAACTTCTTGTGTACTCCTCTTTTGGCTGTCTTGAAGGATCTTGCAGTTTTTGTTTGATTCTGACAAGATTTGATTTTTTTGAAGTAGCATTGCCTATTTATGGCAGGTTGCGACTTCATGTAGCTCTTTGGATCTTGAAGAGGCAAAGTGACATTTTTGGTGTCAACAAATGCCCCCTCGAGGTACAGCGACGAGTTGCTTAACTTTTGTAGTCGATGTGCCTCGAAGAGATTTTTGAAGGAGAGCCTGTAACTGGACCAAGAGTCTTTGAGCAGTCTTTCTTTTTGGTATTTGTAGCCTTTTGAGCTTCTAGGGGAATTTTATGGTAGTGAAAGGGATCACGTACCATCTCAAGGCAAAGTTTTGAAGATGATATCAGGGATGTGGACTTGGGTTTTGACCTTTTGTCCTAACAGGCTGTATGTGGCAGGTTAGGGGGTCGGGTTTGGTTTTGACCGTGTGACCCAACAAGCTGTATGTGGAATGTTGGGGGATCAATTTTGGTTTTGATCTTGTGACCTAACAGGCTGTATGTGGCAAGTTAGGGGATCAGGTTTTGGTTTTTGGTTTTGGTCTTGTGACCTAACAGGCTGTACGTGGCAAGTTAGGGGACCAGGATTTGGTTTGGAGTTTTGTGGAATGTCAATTTTAAGATTTTGGCTCAATTTGGTAGATGAGGCTGGATGGTTTGATTTTTGGAAGCTCATGGGGCTTGGAATTTTCTTTGTATGGTCCAATCAACTCAAAAGAGGCATGGAACCATTTTTGTATCCTCTTGGTAAGAGGGATTTCTATTTGACTAAAAGCCCAAATTTTTTTTTTTTTAGTGCCTAGGTGGTCAAACCTGGCTCATATGGGCTAACCCATGGGACCTTAAGCTTTTGAAATGGCTTAGATCTCATATGGTGTCATTTTTGTAAAGGATATCTAAAAATATCTCCTTTGGATAGAGAATATCTAAGAATATCTTTATTTGGAGAGAATCTCTCATGTTCCCTTTATTTTGGGATATGATATCTCAAGATATCTTTCTTTTGGGAAAGAATCCTTCATTGATCCTATCTTTTGGGAGAAAATCTCTCATTGATTTCTTTTTGGGAGAAAATCCATCAAGATATCTTTCTTTTGGGAAAGAATCTTTCTAATCTCTTTCTTTTGGTAAGGTTACTAATTAGTAACACTTACCTCTTTCTTCTTTCCTTCTTTGGTTTGCTCTCCTCTATAAAAGCAAGGAGGAGGTTGGATCTCTTGCTCTTATTACTTTCTTTTGCAACAATCCCAAGAGGGCTTCAAGACCAAGAGTTCTTCTTCTTCAAGATCCTCAAGACTTTTCTTCTTCTTCTCCATCAATGGCTTCAAGTAAGTTCCCTTTTTCAGGAAAACCCCATTATAGGAAAAAAAAGGTTCTTTCTTTTTTTGTTTCTTTCTTTTCTTTTCTTCTTTTTTTTTCTTTTCCACGTGTTTGCTTCTTTTTTTTTCACACGTTTTTTTTTTTTGCTTTCATCTTTTTTTTTTTTGCATGTGTTTTTTTTTTTTGGGCCGTACGGACAGATCCGTACGGATCTAGCCGTACGGCCACGTGGCCTGTGGGCCAGTCCCTTTTCTTTTTTTCTTTTTTTTCTGTTTTCTTTCCCTCTCTTTTTTTTTGAGAAAGTTTATTTCTTTTTTTTTTTTGCTCATCATGATAATGCATTTTTTTTTCGCAAACCAAGATGTTCATGCATGTATATTTTTCTTGAAAATTGAATTGTAGCATGATGCAATAGCATACCTGAAAGTTTTCACAAATTTGGGAATTTGGAGCTTGCAGCGATGTTGAGCCCTTCCTGATTTTGCGGAGACTTTGAGGTTTCGAAAGTTTGGAGTTTCGGAGCTCGCAGCAATGTTGAGCCCATCTTCAAACTTTCTATTTCCTTTGGGATAGTTCCTTTTCTTCGGAATTGCCCCGTCATCATGTCAAAATTTCGCTAGATTTTTTTTAGCGAGATTCTGTCATTTTGATGTTAGATCTTTTTCTTTTCCATCCTTTTCAGGTGGTTCTTCCAGAACGAACAAGGGTAAAGAGCCTGCTACAAGCGCACATCGTCGATCTGCTAGGTCTTCTAATCCGGCCGTTCAGCAGGCCTTTGAGAAAGTCCAGTATGTTGAGAGAAATCTTGAAGAATGCGACTCCCTCAACAGAGATGAGATGAGGCAGCGACTGATCGCTCTCAAGGGAGAGGAATTCTATAAGATCATGGTAAGCAGTCGTCCATGGGTGATGGAAGATCAGAGTGTTTTACCCAAGCCTACCTTCTTCTTTGGTGATGCCGTCCCTGATGACATGACATACCAGAGGAGATGTTTTTAGTTTTCTTTCACAGCAGATGGTGATAAGAAGACTGTTGCTACCCGGTCGACGTTTGATCGCACCGTCTCGATCATGAGCCTTGCCTCCACGTGCTCTAAAAGGGAAGATCCTCCAAGCTGGGTGAGAAGGACAAATGTAATCAAGACCGGAGTTTTTGTTAGCGGTTCTCCTGGATATACGGAGAGGTCGCCTGCTGACATGGACCTGTTGATGCCATCCAGCGGCTACCAGGGCTCTGATTATCCGTCGGTCGATTTGAGACCGGTGGGCCTTGGTATTTTCAGCTGTGACGGCAGCAATTGGATAAAGCCTTTTCGACTTCGTGGCCGTTTCAATGCCGACTCCAAGTGGAAGTCGTGGACTGATCGCATCCTGCTGATTGGTGGCGCCGTATTGAAGGAAGCCAGGATTTTTGATACGATCCGCGCCTTTAAGGAGACTGTGATCTTTTCCGACGAGGCCTTCATGGCTATGCTGGAGTCATTCATCCCACAAACCAATACCTTCGTTGTGACGAATGGTGAAATTGGTTTCTTTTTGAAGGAGCTGAGCATCATTACTGGATTGCCCATCCTTGGCAAACTCTATGAGGAGTTTATGCCGATTGACAGCGTCCTTGAGGGGCAGTCTGAGGAGTTCAAGCTTCTGTACTTTCAGCTCGTCGCCTTCTATGATTTTTTGAAGGAGAATGAGGGTTTGAAAGTTAGATCCAGCAGTTGGAAGAGTTCTAGCTCTTCGTTCCCCAACTTTTTTGATAGCAGTGAGCCTTCTGATAGCGTGACCCAGGAAGCCAGGGCTCAGGATCCAAGTTCGAAGAAGATCTTGGCCATGCAAGAAGAGTTGAGAGATTTTTGTGCGAGTACAAACGGCATATGTCCTGACATTGCACTGCGGAGAGATCTCGTTGTTTACCTCACTTATTGGCTTGTTGAGGCTATTTTTGCTGGAGGAGATGGAACGCACATCAGGCCGCATTGTATTTTTCCAGCTTGTCAGATGGCGTTTGGAGAGCAGCTTGCTTTGGTGCCAGCTCTTTACTCCTACCTGTGTACCGAACTGCAGGCTGCTGCTTTTTTGGTTCGGCTTGGGCTTCCCATTAATAGGGTATTTTCAGCCCATATCTTTTATTCGTGGTACGTGTACCACTGTCCTGGCTTCCACCGGCTGGGTGCCGCACAGGATGATGATCCTCTGATGATTCGGCTGGCTAAGGGCAAAGCCGTGTCCGAATCACTTTTGTTTGCCCGCATGAGGATCCGACGGCTCAGGGACGTCGAGATGGGGCAATCTTCAGTGAAGCTTTCTCCAGAGTTGCGGAAGAAAGCTTTTGATTTTGGTGCCTCCCGAGACTCTACCAGGGCGGGGTCGGGAAGGCATTACTCCTTGACGAATGCAGAGAAGGAGTTGCTTTTCAGCATACGTGTCGGCACGATGGTATACCGCAGACATCTTTTCGTCGATATCCAGTCGTATGTACCCTCTCGCTTTGCTTTGCAGTTAGGTTTTTCTCAAGGCGTTGTTGGAGCGCCTTCAAGCATGGTGAAGCGCTTTGGAGGTTTACAGGACGGGAGAAATGCATGGGCTTTCTATAGTGCTGAAGACACTACAGCCATGATCTCTTATCCTGTGTTGTTGACTTCCCGGACTGCCGGCTTTGCGAAGTGGTTCGTGGAGAGCTTTTCGGCATATCGGGGGCTTTCCAAGAAGGAGCTTGATGTGAAGCTGGCATCTGGAAAGAGCCTTCGAAAGTCGGATGGCGTCCGGCGAGAGGAAGTTTGGGCCTTCCTTTCTGGAGAGAAGCACAAGATAGGCTTTCTCGGTGACCAGGGAGGCATTGGTTCTGAAGCTGTTCGAGAAATACCTGATGAGGCTTTAGAGCAGCTAGAACAAGAGGAAGCCGAACTTGATGCTTGGATGCAAGCGGCGCAAAGGCAAGCTTCCGTTGAGTCTACTGGCAAGAGTAGACCATCCAGTGAGGAGTCAAGTGGAAGACCTGACTCTGACAGTGGGGCAGGTTCCTTTAAGAAGCGAGCCCATAGGAGAAGATGAGGAGGAGTCATCATCACAGCAAGGGGCAGCATGAGGACTCTCCTGACTTGGAAGTTCCTCTTACTATCAATGAGGATGTGCCAGTAGATGTTGACGAGCCTCCAGAGAAGAGAAGCCGAGAAGAAGAGACCGTCAATGAAGGTATGATTCTTCCTTTTTCTCTTTCCATTTCTTTTCATGGAATTTTTCCATGTTCTGATTTGCTTCTTGTTTCTGCTTTTCTCTTCTTTTTTTTAGCAGAGGAAGACTTGGTGATGCCTGAGGTTCCAACCGATGAGGTGGTGACGGATCCTGTCGGGGCACCTGAAGAAGAACCGAGGGACTCTGGAGTGAATCCAGAATCTCCAATTGGTATGACTTCTTTTGCTTTCTTTTTTTTTTTTTGTCTGTGACTTGGTTTGCTAACATTTTTCTTGCCAGCTGACTTGCCACAGGATTCCGATGACTTTGAACCATCAATGGATGCAAATGTTGATGATGCTTCCGATGAGTTCATGGGGGAAGAAAGTGCTCCGCCAGTCGTCGAAGAAGGTATTTTGTAGTAATAACCCTGATAATGATTTTCAAACAGGATCATGTTCATACCTTTTTGTGTTTCTTTGGCAGGTTTTGAGGTGACAGAGGAGAGTCCGTTGCTTCCTTCAGAACCAGAGCAAGGGATGCCAGAGGTCGATCCAGAGTTAGAGGCTCCTAGGACCAGACTTGACACTGTTGAGGAGATACCTCGTGCTGAGATTTCTTCCCGAACAGGAGCAGCTTCAGCTGGAAAGAGTTATTTTGTTACTCTTCCAACGAGTGATGACATGAGCAGTCGACCAACGGAGTTGGGTGAATCTTCAGCTAGGCCATCTCTTCTTTTTGCGAAGAAGGTGGTGGTGCGGGTTCTGAGCTCTTGGATTGAGACTCTGCTTTCTGGGCACTTAGATGCCGGATTTGGGATGATCCAGCATGTGCGTGAGATTCTCGGTGATGCCGAAGAGGCTAGTCTGGATGTCACAAGTGCCAGGGCGATCGTTGATAGGATCATTGAGCTGGGTGACAGGTGGTTTGAGACCATGGGTTTTCCTGACGACCAGTTCTTCAAGGAGATGTTCCTGGACCCTGCGGATAAGGCTCAGTCTAACCTGGATGAGGCTACACAAAGCAGGAAGCAGATAGTCCGAGAGAAGAACTTAGAAGAGCTAACCATCATTGGGCTGACACATGACCTTAACATCCTTGATAGGGAAGTCGATGAGGCCAGGAAACGTCTTGAGCATCTGCAGGCATAAGTCGCTGCCAAGTGGACTGCAATAACAGAGGCTCGTGATAGGGAGAGTGCTCTGATTCGCCGGGTTGCAGATGCCGATCGAGTTCTTAAATGGAAATCTGAAGAGAACAAACAATGGAAAACTGCTCGGGATAAGCTTCACGGTGCGAAAGAAGGGTTACAGCCCACACCAGCATCTCATGGCAAGTTCTTGAAGAATCGTGCCCTGGAATCCCTGACGGCTGAAGCCAAAAGTTTGCTTGAGGAGCTGAACTCTTGGCTAGAGACCATTTTTGATTGAGCTCCTGTTTTTTTTTTTTTTAAAGAAACCATCTTTCTCTCTTTTTTGGTACCACTTGTATTTTTTGGTACTTTTCTTTTTTTTGTAGTGCTTGTGAACACTTTCTTTTTTTTTGGTACCACATGTATTTTTTTGGTACTCTTTTTTTTATTTTTATTTTTTTTGTAGTGCTTGTGAACACTTTCTTTTTTTTTTGGTACCACATGTATTTTTTTGGTACTCTTTTTTTTTGTTTTCCCTACGCTCACTTAAATCTTTTTGTGATAAAAGTAATTGCTAAATGGGATGCCCTTTTTTTTTATTTTCCCTACGCTCACTTAAATCTTTTTGTGATAAAAGTAATTGCTAAATGAGATGTCCTTTTTTTTTTGTTTTCCCTACGCTCACTTAAATCTTTTTGTGATAAAAGTAATTGCTAAATGGGATGCCCTTTTTTTTTTATTTTCCCTACGCTCACTTAAATCTTTTTGTGATAAAAGTAATTGCTAAATGGGATTTGATCAAAAGCTTATCATTTTGTGAAAATCTTTTGTTAAATGATTGTTTTGGCATGCAAGCCAGATTTTTGTTTGTGGCATGGAAGCCGATTTTTGGCATAAGAGCCGGTTTTGGTGGCATCTTTAGCCGGTTTTTGGTGGCATTGATAGCCGAGTTTGTGGCATTGATAGCCGGGTTTTTTGAAAGCCAATTTTTTTTATTTGTGGCATTGATAGCCAGTTTTGTTTTGTGGCATTGATAGCCGGTTTGTTTTGGTGGCATCTATAGCCGTTTTGTGGCATTTATAGCCGGTTTGGTTTTCAAAAATGCAAGTATCGACTAAAAGTCGCCTCCCTACTGAATGTTCTTGCAAGTATCGATGGAATGTCGCATCCTTGCTCATTCGGTTGCGAGTATCGATGGAATGTCGCATCCTTGCTCATTCGGTTGCGAGTATCGATGGAATGTCGCATCCTTACTTTTCAAAAATTTAGGTTTTGCGGGTATTGACTTGATGTCGTTTCCCCACGATTTTTTAAAATTTGTGGTTTTCTCGAACCTTTGGGTAATGGATATCAACTGAAATGTTGCGTCTCCATGGTTTTTTAGGTTTTTTCGAACCTTTGAAATCTGGGTTGTGGATATCAACTGAAATGTTGCGTCTCCATGGTTTTTAGGTTTTTTCGAACCTTTGAAATTTGGGTTGTGGATATCAACTGAAATGTTGCATCTCCACAGTTTTTAGGTTTTTTCGAACCTTTGAAATTTGGGTTATTGATATCAACTGAAATGTTGCGTCTCCACGATTTTTAGGTTTTTTCGAACCTTTGAAATTTGGGTTGTGGATATCTACTGAAATGTTGCATCTTCACGGTTTTGGATTTTGCAAGTATCGACGAAATGTCGCTTCCCTGCGATTTTGGAAGTGTCGAACGTGGTTCGCATGCTTCCGATTTGTGCGAGCATCGACTAAGCGTTGTTTCCCCGCGGTTTTTTTGAAAAACCATTTTTTTTTTGTTTAAATACACGAGGGTCATAAGTTTTGACCTAAAACCATTTTGGCCGTAAAAGGCAGGGTGGAAATCCCTGAATCCGGATTTTGTTTCAAACCATGAATTTTGGGTTCAAGGGTTGAAAATTTTGGTCAAGTTAGGGAAAGGTTCCTAAACTTGGATTTTTGAACAATGAAACGATGGAAGTAAGCATTGTTTAAATTTCTAGAAATTTCAACATATGATATGAAAATTCTAAAAAAAAGGTGGGTTTAGCGAGCGTGTACCTGGAAACCGGTTTTGGCCGTACAGGCATTGCTCTTACCCAGTTGGGTAAGTCTTCAAGGGTAGTACCGCTTTAAGAACTTGCCGTTGATGGGCAGCATACATCTATCACCTTCCATGTTTAGGAGTGCGTATGCGCCGTTGGAGAAAACCTTGTCGATGACGTAGGGTCCCTTCCATTTTGGCTCAAATTTGCCTTTGGACTTGTGAGCGAAGACCATTGGTCTTTTTACCGCAAGAACCAAGTCACCCTTTTTGTAGGCGCGTTGCCTGACCTTTTTGTCGAAAGATCCTGCCATGCGTGCTTGGTAAAGTTCAATGCTTTGTTGAACTTCGAGCCGTCTCTCATCGAGATTGTCCAGCTCATGGAGTCGCAATTTGACATTGCTTTCTTGAGTCATGTCATTTTGCAAGGACACCCTCAAGGAAGGAATTTGTACTTCCAAGGGCATGACAGCTTCGCATCCATAGACCAAGGAGAATGGTGTGCTATGGGTTGGTCCTCGAACGGTGGTTCGATAGGCCCACAAAGCTTCAGACATTTTGTCGCTCCAGTCTCTTTTGTGACTAGAGACCATTTTTTTGAGGATTTCGCAGAGTGTCTTGTTGAAAGCTTCTGCTAATCCGTTTGCTGCCGGATTGTATGGAGTCGAAGGACAGCTTTGGATTTTGCACTTGTCGCAGAACCTGTAGAATCGATGATCCCGAGATTGTGGTCCGTTATCATGGACGAATCTTTTGGGTATGCCGAAACGACAAATGATGTTGGTGCGCAGGAACTAAAGGAATGATGAGGTCTTCATTTCGTTTAACGCAAATGCTTCTGACCACTTGGAGAAATAATTCGTAGCGGCGAACATGAAGCGATGACCTTTGCTCGAAGGGGGAGAAATAGGACCTATGATGTCCATACCCCAGGCTTCGAAAGGCCATGAAATCGCTGTAGGATGCAGCCATTCTGGAGGCATATGAATGTAATCTCCATGAACTTGGCATTGTTGGCAGCGCTTAGCAAATTGCATTGCGTCAGCTACCATGGTAGGCCAGTAATATCCTAACCTTTTTATCTGATCATAGAGCTTGGGACCAGCCTGATGAGCTCCGTAAAGACCAGCATGAACTTCTTTGAGTGTTTCTTCAGCCTCTTGTTGTGACAAGCAGCGTAGAAGTTTTCCGTTGAAGGATTTCCTGTAAAGGATTTTTGAAGGAATATCCAAATGAAAGCTTGGGGTTCGCCTTTGGATGCTTACCTGTTCTTTTAATCTTCAGGTAGGATTCCGAACATAATGTAATCAATGAACGGGTCCCTCCAATCGCCGATTAAAGTTTGAAGGATTGAAATCCGACTTCCAACCACCTGGTGGCATTCAGCAACTGCTTGGTGTATGTTAAGAGGAGGAAGGATTCTTCTTTCGCACACTATAATTTGCATGTTTTCCCCTTCCTGGATTGCCATAGATGCGGCAAGTCCGGCCAGGGCGGGTGCCTTTACCAACTTCGAGAGCTTCTTGAGAAGGGTCTTCGTTTGGAAGATTGTCTTCAGGATCAAGAGGCTGTCAATTTTCATTTACTGAGGATGTATCAGCAGCGGAGTTGCCATCCTCAGTGATTATGTTGCACGGAGCATTTTCCGGGAACAAGTCCTGAACAGCATCTAGCAACATTTCTTTTTCGTTGACCAATTCATCATCCCAAGCATCAATAGCTAGGAATTCTTCAGTCAGGAAGGGTGTGAACTTTGAAGTCACAGTCTCAGGAGAAGAAACCTGAGAGGGTGTCATCTCAGTGAAAGTCATGTGAGATGAGGTGGCTCCAGAAGATATGGCTCCAGAAGATACATTGCTAGGCGTCGCCGGAGTGTAAGTGCTCTCATCAGACGATGCTTCGGAAGAGCTATAATCCCGAATCATCACATTACAGGAAGCTCTGACAGGAGACGTTGCCTGATCGGAGTCAGACTCATCCTCGAATGTAAGAGGATCGTCTATCCAGCAATTTTCTCCATTTTCAGGAGTTAAGGGAGGATGTACCTGATGGTCTTCATGGACTTCAGGCTCTGGATTGCGATGAAGCTCGTTGACGCAGTCTTGCTCTTGTTCTAGAGCGATACACTGCAAGATCCTTGCATATTCTTCAAGATCAGGCATGGGAGCCAAATCTTCTTCTTCATCAACTCTTTGTGGCCCAACATTGTTGATTTCCACTGGAGCAATGAAGGGTACTGGTTCAACAGCATTTTCTTGTACAGCCTCTTGGTCTTCTTCATCATCAGACTAGGATCCTTGTGGCTGTAGGGGGTTATACCAGATTACTGGCATAAGATAATTCTCAGGAACCCATTCTTCATAGGAGAGATATTCTCCTGTTTCAAGGGACTCCTCCCACTCGTCTGTGTAGTTGGATTCGAATCCTTCATCGGTATCGCTGGACTCGTATCCATCAATGGAGAATCCAACTACCGAATTGCAAGAGTATGATGCCTCCAGCGTGGCTTCTTTGAATTAAGGTGGCATGAAATCACTGAGAGTGAATTTCCTTACCCCCTTTGAAGTCTCTGGAAGGGATGTTTTTGTTGCCTCCAGTGAAGCGGTAGAGGAAGCCTCTGCCTTTTCTTTGACTTCTTGTTTTGGCTGGGTCTTCTCTTGCCGTTTGAGCTTGAGGAGATGTTTCCTAGCCTGCCTTCGCTGCTGAGCTGTAGGCTTTGTTTTCACGACCTCCCAATTTTCATCTTCCAGGAGATCGGAATGTACCCATATGGGTTGTCCGTCTGGTGTCGGGTAAGGAACCAGTTCCTCGGACTCTTGGATTTAGTTTATCACCTTGAAGGAAGTAGTGATCTTCTTTTTCGGTGATTTTGATGTTTGTCCACATGTCACCATGTTGACGGAGGCAGACCCATAGTTTTTGTCAAAGGTGATGACTCTGTTTTTCCACATCTCGTTTATTTTCTCGCTCACAACGAAGCATTGATTGAGAGGATGCGAGATCATCTGGTGGTATGGACAGTACCGAGGATCGTTGGTTTTGCCAACATCACCTGGTCTTTTTTATTCAGGCAAGGTGAGCTTGCCGTTTGCCACAAGAGCCCCGAAGATTTCATCGACATCTTCATCAAACGGGTATTTCTTCTCTACTCGTTTTTTGAAGGCATCTGAGAGTTCAGGTCTCTTGCCAGCAGCTTTGTTTTCAGCTTTCTTTGGTGGCTGAGGAGCTGACTTGGTCTGCACATTGAGGACCTCTTTCTTCTTTGGTTTAGAGGTTGCAATGGCGGTTGGCTCTTTTCTTGATGATTTCTGACTGTTGAGGTCTTTAATCACCGTTTCAGCTTCCATGGAAGCTTCTGGGAGTTCTCCCAGGTTTTTTGATTTGTTGCCGATGATCATGGAGCAGATTCTAGCTCTCATGTTGTTTCGGCAGATGTCGACTAGCGACGCTTATGGCAATACATCAGAGCATTTGTATGCCATTGCTTTCCACTTATGAATGAAGTCATATGTTGACTCATTCTCCCCCTATTTTAGGCTGCACAGCTGAGCCATAGTAGCGGGATGATCCTCACCTTTGAAGTGAGTTAGGAAGCGTGTCTCCAGCATGGCCCAGTTTTGGATGGAGTCCTCCGGTAGAGTGGAGTACCAATCGAAGGTCGTACCTTTTAGGGTACTTGCAAAGAGGCGGATCTTGAGTGCATCTTGATCCGCGATAGCTCCCGTCAGGATCTTGAAGTGGATGACGTGCTGTCTGGCTGATCCTTTCCCCGTATAAATTTGGAGAGTAGGATGCTTGAATTTTGTAGGGAACGGGACCGAGTCCATCCATAGGGGATATGGTGGCTTGATCCCATGCTCTTTGAGTATATCCTCTTCTTTTGCTTTGGCGAGGATACTGTCTACTTCTTTTTTGGTAAGGGCGCGTGACTCCTTTTCTTCTCCATTTACCTCATCGTCTTGATGATTCAGAGGAGGTTCATTGTTCGCCTGATTTTGGAAGGCGATGAGAAGGTTTTCCATCAGAGTTTCAATCCTCTGCTGGCTTTGTTCCAACTGCTGGATGCGGGTGATCGCATCATCTTGAGGTGGATTGCGGGGTGGTGGCTCATTTTTTTTAGCTAAGACGTTCATCCTTCGTGATTCGAATGAAGAAACTGTACTGGTGACTGAGCTGGGGCTCATTCTTTTTGAAGAAGAGCTTGAGGAAGGATCACTCTGCCGTCCTTTGCTTGAAGGAGCAGGGGATTCTTCTGAAGGTCTTCTTGTCCTAGAGACGCTGCGGGTCATCGGACGTCGGACATGGATTTTGGATGCTGACTTTTGGCGCCTTCTGGTTTTTCCAACCATATGGACAGCAGCAACTTGGTTGGGTCTTTTTTTTCGACCCATTTGGGAGAGACTTGAAGTGTAGGAGGCTGGGTCCTTTGCTTCTCTAGTCTCTTTTGCCGATACGACGTGCGGCGGCGTATACGACGAGCAATTTGAGCTTCGGTCAGCTCTGGCTGGGCTTTGACGATGAAGGATGTGCTCCCTCAGGCGCAGCAGCCGAACCTGTCTTCTTTGTAGTTGGGCAAGGACAGGATGTGAACCCTGTCCTTCGCCTGTTGCAGCGAAGCTTTGAATTTTTGGAGTTTGGCTCCTGTAGAGATGAAGGGTCGAACTACAGGTTTGTAGGCCTTAGCAGGTGCTTGCAGAGGCCTTGTGATGCATGACTTGATTTTGGGCTTGTAGGAACAAGCCGGCTCATGCTGGTTTGACTTGGGAGTCTGGTTGGAAATGGGTCACTCCTCTTTCATGTAAGCAAGAGGGTAGAACTGGTTCTCCTTGAGTGGGGCCAGGAATGATGGCTTGGTAGATGTTTGGGACCTTCTCTGTTTTGGTGAAGGTCTTGGGGACCAAGTCTTGGGATAGACCTGGTCGTTTGCTGGTCGAGGCTTCGTGGGGCTGTCACGGGCTTCGGGCCTTCTGGTGCTCGCCTTTGGTGTCATGGTAGTGACACGTTGAGAGGCGAGTTTCTGCTTCTTGGAAGGAGCAGTTTGTTCCTCGGGAAGTGGGAATGGTCCCAGCGTCCCAAAGACAATAGTCTGGGGAGTCGAGGTCGACCCGGAGCTCAGAGAGTTGCCGAGGGAGTTGACGCTTCGGCAGCTGATGGGGCGCTTGTAGGTGCTCGTAGTTTGCTTCTGTTGAAGCATGAGTTGGTGCTTGCTCTCATCGAAAGTAATGGTAAGTGATGCTGCCATTGTTAGTTTTTTTTTCGAAAATTTCTGAAACAAGACCACATCCATTAGTAATCACAAGAATATAATGATCATAAATGGGAAGTTCTATGGTTTTGTCTTTTCAAATCGCTCGAGGGAGATGACCCAAGCAATATGAAGAAGGCAAAACACCATAGAGGGTACAATTGTTCTGATCGCAGGTATGGTATGCCCAGAATGAGCGTTCCAGTGACTGCTAGAAGCAATTGTGAACTTAAATTCGACTTATCGAGAAGCAGAGCTTGCTCGAGGTAAGAAGAATATAAAGTTGGAGTTACAAATGTGCCGGTCGCAATACAGTAGACCCCGAAAGGGCGTACTAGTACCGCTAGACACAAATGTTTTAAGACCGCATCCATGAGATGAGATTCTCTGTTTTGAAAGGTCAAGATTGGATTCATCAAAGAGAGCAGATGGTATTCTGATCTGAACACGGTGTTAGGTATCGCGATCACTGAGAGGGGGGGTGAATCAGTGATTCCTTTTTCAACAGGTCCAAACTAACAACAAAAGTAAATCAAATCACACAATGACACCAGATTTAACGTGGTTCACCGAAAGGCTACGTCCACGGTTCAAAGACTGTCCGAACACCAATCCGGTACAGATCTGAATCTTATTTAGTCGCACCAACGACAAAGAGCACCAACCCTTAGTTTCAGATAGCACCAACTATCTAGGAAGCACCGACTCCCTTTACAATTTATCTGCACCAACAGATAGGATCACCAAACCCCAGACACCAAGCACCAACTTGATGTAAAAACAGAATAGGAGATAAACTCTGTCTACAGCCCTTCCCCTCTACAATTCTCTCTCTCTCAATCCCTTACAATTGAAATTAAAGCATAAACAGAGAGACACTTATCTTATGGACGAAACACCATCTTCAAGAGCACATTCTCGTCCACACTTGCTGTAGAAAGATGCAGCACAACAGCACACAGCAACAGCACTCTATTCTCTCCAAAACTCTCTCTCTTTTCTCTTCTCTTCTTTCTCTCTTCTGGTGTATTTTTAGAACGACCCATACATGCCTTTTATAGGTTATGTTAACCCTTAATTGTATTCAAACGGGCTACAATTCGTTAGAAAGAGTCCCAAACAAATTAGATAAGAGTGCTGAATTTTCGTGCAAGACTTCTGATTCTGCGCAACTCTGGTTCCCGTGCTCGGTCGACATCCTTGCTTGCTCGGTCGACCGAAGACACTGTCTGGAAACAGACAACTATCGCGCTCGGTCGACATCCTGGGGTCCCGGTCGACCGAAGACACACTGTGTCACAAAAATAACTGGGAGCTACCTGAATCTGTTTCTGCAGGTTTCTCTTTGCTCGGTCGACCGCATGGGGTGCCCGGTCGACCGCATGCTCTGCTTCAGGAATTCTGAATTCCTGACTGTTTCAATTCTGATTCTTCTTTTCAGCTCTATCAACACCAGCCTTTTAACATCACGTTTGTGACAATGTGTTTACAAGAATTCCAACTTAAAACAATACTTTGAGATATTAATTCCTTCAATACTTCTAAGAACTTCTCAAGTCATCTCAAATTCCAACAATCTCCCCCTTTGGAATTGTTGGCAACACTATTGGAACTTCAACACTTACTTGGAACCAATTCTGAAATTCTGAAATAACAACCATGCACTGTCAACAATCTCCCCCTAGCTTTTATAGCATAACATCTCTCCTTGCTATCATAGCATAACATCTCTCCCCCTTTGACAACAAGTCCAAAGGGACCAAACCGAGGAGCGAATAGGATATTCAATGAATGCATTGCTCCCCCTTTCAAGCACAACTCCTACGGTTTAGGAGAGTGAGTAACTCCTAACTTTTTCCGGAGATACTCGAAGACTTCCTTTGGCAGAGGTTTCGTGAAAATATCAGCCACTTGCTCAGTTGTTGGAACATATTCCAACTTGACCTCTCCATCAGCAACTTTATCTTTAAGAAAATGATAACGAATTGCTACATGCTTTGTTCGGGAGTGCTGAACAGGATTCTTAGATATATGAATTGCACTCGTGTTGTCACATAGGATCGGCGTAGGATCCGTTGTAGGAACTCCTAGATCAGAGAGCATTTGCCGCATCCATAACACTTGCGTACAACAAGTTGCCGCTGCAATATATTCCGCTTCCGCTGTCGAAAGGGATACTGAGTCTTGCTTCTTACTATGCCAAGCAACTAATCTTTCTCCAAGATAAAATGCGCCGCCGCTAGTACTCTTGCGATCATCTACGCATCCAGCCCAATCGGCATCAGAATATGCAACAAGAGTGAAGGATTTGCCTTTGGGATACCAGATACCAAGCTCCATAGTACCTTTCAGATATCGAAAGATTCTTTCACTGCTGTAAGGTGCGTTTCAGTTGGTGCTTGCTTGAAAACGTGCAACCATACATACTGCTTGTAGAAGATCTGGTCTTGTAGCAGTCAAGTAGAGCAAGCTTCCTATCATAGAGCGATAGGTGGTATGATCAACGGACGAGGCCTTATCATCTTTGCTAAGCTTCGTGTTCGTTGACATTGGTGTGCTCACTGGCTTGCTGTCTTCCATATTGAACCGTTTCAGCATTTCCTTAATGTACTTCATTTGTGATATGAAGATGCCATGTTTCAGCTGCTGAACTTGTAAACCAAGAAAGAACTTTAGTTCTCCTAGCATCGACATTTCAAATTCTTTCTTCATCTCTTCAGCAAAATTCCTGCACATCTCCTCATCATTGCCACCAAAGATTATGTCATCAACATAAACAATGACAACCAGCTGTTTGCTTAACTCAGTTTTGACATACAGATTGCTATCAACCATTCCTTTTCCAAAACCGATCTTGCGGAGATAGAGATCCAGCCTTGCATACCATGCCCTTGGCGGTTGTTTCAGTCCATAAAGAGCCTTTTTCAACTTGCACACTAGATCTGAATTTTTGCTGATGAGAAAACCATCAGGTTGCTCAATGTAGACCTCTTCTTCAAGTAAACCATTCAAGAAAGCTGACTTTACGTCCATCGGAAATACCTTGAAGGTTTTGTATGCTGCCAATGCAAGAAACATACGAATAGCTTCCAGACGAGCCACCGGTGCAAAGGTCTCTTCAAAATCTATGCCTTCAACTTGAGCATAGCCTTTACAAACCAACCTTGCTTTGTTTCTAATGACTTGACCATCTTCATTCAGCTTATTCCGAAAGACCCATTTAGTACCAATAACATTCTTATCAGTAGGTCTAGGAACAAGTTCCCATGTGGAGTTCTTCTCAATTTGCTCCAACTCCTCATGCATAGATTTCAACCAACTTTCATCGAGACTGGCTTCAGCCACAGTCTTGGGTTCAATGGTGGACATAAGTGAGTAATTGCTAACTACACTTTGTCTAGTTTGAACGCCTGCCTTAGGATCTCCAATGATTTGATCCTTAGGGTGTTGCTCTACCCAAGTGCTGTGCTTCTTAGGTGTAGTATCTTCTGAGTCATCCTTTGATTTCTCAGAATCATTAGATTCAGCCATCTCATCATCAATCTCACTCGAGTCCTCATAAACTGGACTGTCATTATGAGTTGCATTCTTTGGTTCAATATTCTCATCTATTCTCACATCAGCACTTTCTATGATTTTTCTGGTTCTTTTGTTAAGACACCTATATGCCTTGCTAGTAGAGGAGTAACCCAGAAATATACCTTCGTTAGCTCTTTCTTCAAATTTGCCCGGATTTTGTTCGAGCCGCTTGATGTAACACTTGCTGCCGAAGACTTTGAAGTGCTTGACTGTTGCTTTCTTCCAAACCATAGCTCATAGGGAGTTTTGTCTTCATGTGGCCTGATCAAGCATCGATTTTGAATGTATACAGCCGTATGAATTGCCCTCTTTCCAATACTTGTCAGCCATCTTGCTTCACTTAGCATCGTACGAGCCATCTCTTGTACGGTGCGATTCTTCCGTTCCACAACTCCATTTTGCTGTGGAGTTCTAGGGGCTGAGTACTGTCTTTGAATGCCATGATGTTCACAATATTTAGTGAACTCTTCAGATGTGAACTCGTCTCCTCAATCAGACCTTAAAATCTTGATACGTTTTTACAATTGATTTTCAACCTGTGCTTTAAACACTTTAAAACGATCAAGTGCTTGATGCTTATGCTTAAGAAACAATACCCATGTCATACGAGTATAATCATCAATGCATAACATGAAATACTTATCTCCATTGGTGCTTTGAGTTCGCATCGGTCCACAGAGATCAGTGTGCACTAGCTCAAGAGGTTTCTTGGAATGATGCTCCTTTGACTTGAACATAACCCTCGTTTGCTTTCCCTTTTGGCAAGAGTCGCAAATGGGATTGGAAGGCTTTTCAACTGTAGACATGCCTCTTACAGCCTTTGAATTGCAAATCTTTGACATGTTATCAAAGCTTAGATGCCCAAGGCGTTTGTGCCACAACCAACTTTCCTCTGTCCGACTCATCAGGCAGGTCTTTTCAGCTCCATCTGACAATGTATAGAGATTTCCAGCAGTTCTTGATCCAGTTGCCACTGTTTTGCCGTTGCTACTCTTCTTGATGGCAAACCCATTCTTTGTGAAGATAACTTCGTGACCCTTGTCACAGATCTGGCTCACACTAAGCAGGTTGTGTCTCAATCCAGACACATATAAGACTTCTTCCGATCTGATCTTGTTTGCCATAAGCTGAATAACACCTTTTCCGCAGATTTTGGCACCATCATTGTTGCCAAAACTTCACTGAACCGCCTTCATAGTGCTGTAATTTGATGAATTTCTCTTTATCACCAGTCATATGGCTTTGAACAACCACTATCAAGGACCCATGGTGCTGCCTTCTTTTGTGCATTGAATGCCATTTGCACAATGAGAGATTCTTTGGGACTTTCTGCACTTTGCTTTGCTCTCCAAGCCTTGACTAACTTGGGTTTCTTTTCAACCTGAAATTTATTAGCAATATGCAACCTACAATCCCTAGCCAAGTGTCCATAATTATAGCACTTATGGCACTCAATTTTGTGGCTACTAAAGATTGAAAAAGGGTTCCTAGTCACAAGTGAGCTGTATTGCACATAGAATTTGCAATTGTCTCTTTTATGTCCAAACATATTACAATGAAAGCAATAACCATAGAATTTGTATCTTCTTTGTGGCTGGTTAGTTTTTCATTACCTTTCTAACAGGAATGGACTCCTTTCTAGGTTGAGTGGGCTTCATAGAGTTAGAAGGTGCAGTGACTTGCTTCACAAACTCTTTCTTTTCAGGAGGTGCAATCTTAGAGGATTCACCTTTCTCAAATCCTAGACCAAATCTGAAGTGGGCAGGTCTTTGAACTTTCAGTAGTTCATCGAGTTTCATAGTCCCTTCAATCGCTTGGAGCGCTTTGAGTTTTTTGCTATTTTCCAAATTTTCAGCCTTTGCTCTAGCGATCTCAGTTTCAAGTTTCATAGCCTCTTCCTTTTTGATACTTATTTGGTTTTCAAGGACTTCTACCATTCTTTTATATTCTTCTACTTGAGTTTTCAAAGCAATAATAGAACTTTCAGATTCATGGAGAAGTTTCAGATTTTTCTTACTTGTTTTGCGTTCCATGCTAAGCTCCTCAAGTGCGGCTATGAGTTCTTCTTCAAGATTGACTTCAGCCTCCTCTTCCTCTTCCGGATCTAGCTCTTCTTCTTCTTCAACAGTGACCATGAAGAGAGCTTCGGTTGATTCATCATCGTCTGAAGTTTCAGACGTGCTGTCATCTTGTTGACATAGAAAGTTTTTAGCTTTGCCTCTTTTTTCTGAAATTTCTCTTTTCCTTTACTCTTTTCAGCATAAGAGTCATTATCATTGTCTTCTTTTAGCGGACACTTCGCAGCAAAGTGACCAATACCTCCACAATTGAAGCATTTAAAGGGTAGCTTCCCTTTGTACTTGCCATTGCTTCCTTTCTTCAACTTTCTAACAAATTGAGCCTCAAGCTCATCATCATCAGAATCAACATCATGACCAGCAGTCTCTTTTGCCTTTTTCTGAACTTTGAAGGCCGTTTCTTTATCAGATGAAGACGTCTTTCCTATGCGCATCTCATAGGCAGTTAGAGAACCATGTAATTCATCCATGGAAAATGCATTCAGATCTTTGGCTTCTTCGATGGCTGAGACTTTTGAATCAAACCGGGGAAGAAGAGATCTTAGAACCTTTTTGACGATGACCGGCTCTTTAATCTCCTCCCCTAGTCCACGAATGTCATTCGTGACTTCATTCACTCGTTGCATATACGAGTCAACATTCTCGCTTTCCTCCATGCGAAGAGACTCGAATTGAGAGCGATGAGTTTGCAATTTGGCTTCTTTAATCTTCTCATCACCTTCATGTATGCTTTGCAACTTGTCCCAAATTTCCTTGGCTGTTTTGCATGCAATTACTTTGACAAGCTCGCTGTCCACAAGGCCACTAAAGAGTGCATTCTGCGCCTTGGAGTCGTTGTCTGCCAACTTCTTCGATGCAGTATCATTGGGTACGGTGGCAGCATTGTAACCGGCTCTGACAGCCTCCCAAACATCATAGCCAAGAGATTTGATGAAGGCTTGCATCCTAATCTTCCAAAAAGAGTAATTAGAACCATCAAACAGAGGTGCTTTCATATTCCCTGTATTGACTGCCATGTGATTTGACAAGAGATCACCCTTAGCGTATTAAACTGATCAAGGGAGCCTCGCTCTGATACCAATTGTTAGGTATCGCGATCACTGAGAGGGGGGGTGAATCAGTGATTCCTTTTTCAACAGGTCCAAACTAACAACAAAAGTAAATCAAATCACACAATGACACCAGATTTAACGTGGTTCACCGAAAGGCTACGTCCACGGTTCAAAGACTGTCCGAACACCAATCCGGTACAGATCTGAATCTTATTTAGTCGCACCAACGACAAAGAGCACCAACCCTTAGTTTCAGATAGCACCAACTATCTAGGAAGCACCGACTCCCTTTACAATTTATCTGCACCAACAGATAGGATCACCAAACCCCAGACACCAAGCACCAACTTGATGTAAAAACAGAATAGGAGATAAACTCTGTCTACAGCCCTTCCCCTCTACAATTCTCTCTCTCTCAATCCTTTACAAATTGAAATTAAAGCATAAACAGAGAGACACTTATCTTATGGACGAAACACCATCTTCAAGAGCACATTCTCGTCCACACTTGCTGTAGAAAGATGCAGCACAACAGCACACAGCAACAGCACTCTATTCTCTCCAAAACTCTCTCTCTTTTCTCTTCTCTTCTTTCTCTCTTCTGGTGTATTTTTAGAACGACCCATACATGCCTTTTTATAGGTTATGTTAACCCTTAATTGTATTCAAAACGGGCTACAATTCGTTTAGAAAGAGTCCCAAACAAATTAGATAAGAGTGCTGAATTTTCGTGCAAGACTTCTGATTCTGCACAACTCTGGTTCCCGTGCTCGGTTGACATCCTTGCTTGCTCGGTCGACCGAAGACACTGTCTGGAAACAGACAACTATCGCGCTCGGTCGACATCCTGGGGTCCCGGTCGACCGAAGACACACTGTGTCACGAAAATAACTGGGAGCTACCTGAATCTGTTTCTGCAGGTTTCTCTTTGCTCGGTCGACCGCATGGGGTGCCCGGTCGACCGCATGCTCTGCTTCAGGAATTCTGAATTCCTGACTGTTTCAATTCTGATTCTTCTTTTCAGCTCTATCAACACCAGCCTTTTAACATCACGTTTGTGACAATGTGTTGACAAGAATTCCAACTTAAAACAATACTTTGAGATATTAATTCCTTCAATACTTCTAAGAACTTCTCAAGTAATCTCAAATTCCAACACACGGGCTCAGCGATTTCCGCGAGCACCAGTGCTCAGAAAGAAATGAACCATAATTTATCGGATCTGAATCCAAAAATGACGAGTTTTTTTTTAAAGGCCAATATCGGGTTCATCAAAGAGAGCAAAAGGCACTCCAATTTGAACACCAGCTCAGCGATTTCCGCGAGCGCCAGTGCTCAGAAAGGAGAGCAAAAGGCACTCCAATTTGAACACGGGCTCAGTGATTTCTAGCATCGTGTTTTCAAATGAACGGGTCCCACCGGGTGTGCCAGCTTGATGGACCGCGCTCCTGCCTGGTTCTACCGAGGTCGGCGGACGTGGGAGTCCGTTGGGTCCGACCCTTTCGTAACCGTGGGGGCAAGGGCGTGCATCAATATTTCTTTTGTGTGGGTGTGCCAGATTTTCTATTTTTACTTGGAATTGCAAGTGGTGATCCGGAGATCAACCTTCTCAAGTAAAAAAGAAATCAACTTCTTTCAAGTTTTCCATTGCACATATATTTAAGAAAAGAGACATTTTCTTGATTTGCCGTGAAAGGCGATTTTTTTTGGCGTTTATAGCCGATTTTTGGCGTTTATAGCCGATTTTGGCGTTTATAGCCGATTTACAATCCTTATCAATAATGAAAGACAAGAGTTGTGATTTTTGTCTCTTTTAAAAAATACAAACTACAATGAAAAGCAAGAAAATGAGGATCTAACTTCTCAGGAGATTGTGGGGGACCCGTTCAGATTGACGGTCGCAAGTCATATGTGGACTTCGCCATCATCCATACAGATGAGAACAGAGGATGCTATTGATTCGCTTGGCTTGGCTATAACCTCAGGTTTTTAGAGGACAAAGACCAAAAGGAGGTCCTATGTCCAATAAAAAAGCCGAGTAGACGGGCTGAAAAGCCACGTCTAAGCCATTTGGAGGCAGAAGGAGAAGGCAAGGACCTTGGGGGGGGGGGGGGGGGGGGGGGTACCCCCCAAGGGACTTTTGTCACCTTGTAGCGGTGGTCGGTATAGAACTTTCGCAGAGTTTTCTCTCTTTCCTTCTCTGAATTTCTGTGCTTTGTCTGTGTCTCCCATTCTTCTTGGAGAGCTCTCCTATTTATAGGCTTTTAGGTAGCCATTTAGGAGGGTTTATGAGCCTTAATTGTCATAAAGCTACATAAAGGGAGGAGTTACAAGATTGAATTCTTTATTTTGTAACTCCTTTTTCTTGGCTTCTGATTGGTCGGAGGAGATTGAGGGCATTTAATCGCCTTTAATCGCCATGATGGGAGGAGTTTCATGAGTTAAATGCCATGAATCTCTTGACTTGTAACTCCCGGATGCTTGCTTCTGATTGGTCCGTCCAAAGAAATGGATTAATGACTGTAATAAAGCTAGTCAATTAATCGCATTAAGTGGTCGCCGAGCAGTTGAAGAGTCGAGGGCCGTGCCGCGTCTTTTGGGATTCTTCTGGCGATGATCATCGATGGATCTTCATGTAGATCGACATCGGATGACCATGTAACTTCAGGTGTTGGTTGCCAACAGCGGGTCGGTGCCATATGTCCTGTCGATTTCTCGATCGGTCGGGTAGAAAGCACACTTTTCTTTTGTCGATCAGTTGGCGATCAATGTTGATTTCGATACTCTTGATGATTAACCCATGTTTTTGACGGATGTCAGAGGATTTGGTGTCTCAAAAGTATGAATTTTGGAAAATACCAGAGGCCGGACGCTTCGAATCGCGAAAAAACGGCGAAAAACTGGGTTTCCGGGGCCCAACGGGCGATCCCGGGCCCTAGGGTCGCGGGGGTCTGCGACCCTGGGGGGGGGTTTTCCCCCTTTTGTCCCGTTTTTGTGTCTGTTTTTGCTGTTTTTCGATTCTTTTTTCTTCTGTATTTTTCCTTGACATTTTTGATCATTTATTGGCCTGATTTCCCTGTAGAAAACCTGATGAGAATCCTTGCATTTTATTTTGCAAAGTTTTCAATTTTCTGAGAAAGCCGAAGACTTTGTTGCGCAGAGCTGCCGATTTTCCGTCAGAAGCTGAAACTGGGTCAAACGATGTCGGAATGACCTGAAATTTGGGGTGAAGCCTGTTGAGCAATAAATAAGACCAACCAAAGGCTTTTGTTTGAGTTTTGAAGCCGTTTGGGGTCCTATCACCAGTAGACTTGCTTTTATTGCGATGAAGATGTCGCGGCTTGATGTACGGCCAACCGATGTCCGATTGACTTGAAATTTGACAGGGAACCTATTGGAGTCATTTTAAGATGATCCATAGGCTCTGTCTTGAAAACCATAGTCACGGGGAACTTCGCCGCTGAGAGGCCTGATTTGGCTTCCGAGCGTCAAAGTATGGTCAAATGTTGTCGAAATGACCTGAAATTTGACGTGTAGCCCTTTGTAAGCATTTTGAAGCCGTCCATGTGCTCTATCTGATGAGTGATGGCCTCGGTGGTTCTCGCCGCCGAGAGGCTTGATTTAGCTATTCGAGGGTTGATGTAGGGTCAAACGTTGTCGGTTTGACTCGGAACTTGACGTGGAGCCTTTTGGTTGTATTTTGAGACCATCCATCGGCTCTGATCGAAGATTTGGTGTCTCCGATGCTTTTGCCGCCGGGAGCTCCTTTTCAGCTGCCGGAGAAGCGAAGTTAGGCCAAATGATTTTGAAATGGCCCGAAACTTCTTGTGTACTCCTCTTTTGGCTGTCTTGAAGGATCTTGCAGTTTTTGTTTGATTCTGACAAGATTTGATTTTTTTGAAGTAGCATTGCTTATTTATGGCAGGTTGCGACTTCATGTAGCTCTTTGGATCTTGAAGAAGCAAAGTGACATTTTTGGTGTCAACATAAAAGATCAACCGAAAGGTGACCGACTAGATTATCAAGGTTTTTAGAAAAAATGCAAGGTTCTGTATGGTGAACTGAACTGAGTTCGGTTAACCGAGTGTGGCCTATCGGTCAACCGACAGCCAACCGATAAGCTGACCGAACCTATGAAATATTTCATATTGATGTCTGATTTTCTTGATTTGAAGCCTAACTTATACGGGCTGGTTTTATTAATGTATAAACCTCCATAGGTGTTAGCTAATGTTATCCTAATGCACAAATTCAATATATAAAGTGATGTTCATCAAGAATAACACGTGCATTGGATAATGAACGTTTCACTTAATTGATTGGTTTAGAAGTTTGAATAGGGAATTGATCTAGTTTCCGAGTCTAACACTATATTGTAGATTCTTAAGCTCATTGTTGAGCTATACTGACATAATGTACTGAATTAATGAATAGTTATTAAAAGGTAACAATGTAATGAATAATCCTGCTGTAGTAGATGTATTGGAGCGTTCCAGAGCTCCATGGTGATGCCAGTGGTCTTTGATAAAGACACTGGTAAATCCCACCCATTTGACAAGTCATCATAAGCCATGTAATAAAAAGAGTACTCACTGAATGATGCTAAATGCCTAATTGCAAATGACTGCATAACTGACTAGTATTTGTGTTTACAAATACACCGATTGCTTCCATTGGAAGAACTAACTTGAAATGAAATGAATTCTACTATAGTAGTCATAAAGTAATTGTTATTATTTGACTGCGCTGTGTAGAATACTGTACTTAAATTGAAATGAATACTGCTACAGTTGTCATAAGGAATTATTATTACTTGACTCCACTGTTTAGAATTGTTCATTATTGAACTGTATTAAATTGTATAGAACTGTTAAATTGATAAATTGACAGATTCTTACATTTTGATACATGTATTATCATAGAATTGTAGATACATTGTTGAACCGTCATGTTCACAGTGTTATTGATGACATTACAGGACCAGTTGCTCGTGCCGGTCCTGCAGAGGCCGCGCCGCCAGCAGAAGAGGCCCATCCGATACCTCCAGGAGGTTTAATCGAATGGACGTCATCTGAGTGCGAAGCAGAGAATTGTTTTGAAAACATTTTGAAGATAGATTTTGTTTAAATCATTTTAGAATGTAAATAGAAGTCCCCTGTATTGTATTTAAATATACAGCGCGCGGTTGACTTTAGTAACGAATAGTAAATGTGTAAGTTGAACTTTACTTCTAATGTAAATAACTCTTATTGTATGGATGTTCGTCAATATATATATTCTACAAATTTTATATATTTGACAGGTTTATGTGATTTGATATCACTTGTGGATTTCATTTTAACTTCGATTAATTCGGGATTTACGGGAGTAAGTATGGATTCGCAACTCGGGATTTATCCGAAGTAATCAGATCTCAAGCCCAGGTCGTGACAGAAAATTAGTACACATAGACATTAAAGCAAATCCAACCCTGACTAGAATTCAAGTCAAATTAATTATAAGCCCGAGTTGAGCCCAACCTATACGTAAAAGTACCGGACCTAATTTTGACAAGGTTGGCCAGTCAGTTTAGATTTGGGTTCTGCCTAATCTTTGCAAGTTCCACAAGTCAAAAATGCGGTTCTGATTCATGATAAGTGCCTTGGGATGGTTAACTGAATAACTGTAACTAGTAAAGCTGACTTTGGTTGGTAGATAACCAATTGCAAGTCATCTTCAATAAAGAACTTATAATTCCATGTCCAGATCCGCAACCAGCTTGTCAAGACATTAAATTTTAATAACGCAAACTATATCATTTATATAGGGTTCAAATTATATTATGTGTAATGAATGAAATATTAAACCTTAATGATCGATATCGTTAACTAACCACGTAGAAAATAATTCAATGACGCATGTCTACAACCAAACAGATTAGTTTACTAAATGCAGCATCATATATTGCATGTTAATTAATGAAGTGATTAGCAAAGATGTAGCCATCATGGTTGATGATAATGTATTTTATACTTAGTGGAAAGAATATTCTTGTTAATAATTGTACGAGAACAATGACAGGCATTTTGTCAATTCGTCGATGATAGATAAATGCAGGACAAAAATCAATGAGGTGTGGTCCGGCAAACCTATCATTATATAGAAGAGCCTTAGATGACAGAATCATTCAACCTCATTAATTAACTTCAATGGATAGCTTAGTTGGCTTAAGACCACGGTTTGCACCTGGAGGTTACGGGTTCGAAACTGCACTATCACATGGAGGTTACGGGTTCGAAACTGCACTATCACACTGGGGCTACAGGAGAGTTTATCTGAATTTCCTCTAGGCCCTGAGCGATTAGTTTACTACAAAGGGTTGGGAACCTCTTATATAGCAAAAAAAAAAAAAAAAATGAAGATTAAATGCATAGGGTTCTGACCATAAGTTGTTAAAAATGAAGATTGAATGTGAATTTTAAAAAATGAGCATCAAAATTACCTCTTCTTTAAGGGAAATAGAAATAAAAGAAGTTTAGAAAAGAATACCCAACCACCCTGGTAATTCAATACATAAAAAAGTGAAGGTCTTATCTCCATCATCACCTAATATCCTTCGGCCTTCACTACTTTAATAATCCTTTGGTAAAGCTCACTTCACCATAATTTCTCATGATTTTAGTTTCTTTGTATTGTAATGCAAATAAATAAGCCATTCTAAATATATAATTCAACAAATTCTTTTTTATACGATGGAATTAAACATTCTACTAAGTAAGTTATTACCTTACTTCATTCATTTTTTTAATGAAATTAAGGGAGGGATGGTGATTCCCTTTTCATTTTTGGTATTCAATTTAGGGGGCTGGGACCCAAACTCTTTGGTGAGAAAGTAAATCTTATATGAGGTGAGAAAACCCTTTAATAACGAAAGAAGATCTGGAGTGAGGTAGCACGGCCTAATCCAACGAGGGCTATTCGGTTATTCTTATACACTTTTTTAAGTGGTTTTCTATTTTACAAAACACAAGAAAGCAGTAATCTATTTTGTGTGGGTGGCGGGTGGCGGGCGGCGGGTGGGGTGGGTAAGACCTATTTTGTCTTTTATATCAAAGGCAGTTTGCCTGTCCACGATTTCCAGCCACATAATGGAAGATAAGTAATGTGTGTGCGACAATCTCAGCCGTCCAGACAACCGACTATTGCCTCCACACGTTTGTTTGCACGTTGGATTGATTTTAACATTTCCACCGATGGTGGAAGTATTTATATGAATGGGCACAAGGTGGAATGTTTTATGGGCAGCCGAGCCGAGCCGAGCCGAGCCGAGGTTGAAATCGAGCTCCAATCAAGCGAATTCGGTTCCAGCTCGATTCAAGCTTAACAAGCCCAGCTCAAGCTTTGCCAAACCCACTTTACATTTTTTTTTCTTTTTAATTTTAAGGTAAGTACTCAGTACTCACAGTCACACACACACTATCCCAACATTAATGCAACGGTCAGAGATTTCTGTAGAATGGAAGGAGGAGTCATTCATGGACCGCGAGATGCAAAAGTTATTATAATCAGAGTTGAACCTAGTTAAGCTCCAACTTCCCTCAAGAATTATATGTAATCTAAATATTTATATATATAAATTATTTTTAACATTATGTACATAATAGGACTTTCTGAAGATAGTGCACTGTACAAGTGTACAAGTGTGGGACTCTTATGAGTGATAATCCCACTATGTACCTAATCATATGTGGGCCCTTTTTAATGGAAACTTTTTTTTTTTCTTGAGAGGCTCCATATGTTCCTCTTATATTTCGATGTGTGGTACTCCTTATATTCAATCTGACCATCATGCACACTCAATACCACCTCCCAAATGAAGTGGTGAGCCCAATTTGACATTTATCCGGCTATTTCTCACCACTAGATTGAAATCTTAAAAGAAAATTGATGCTTTCTAAAATAATTAAACTCGGAGGGGCGTGGGGTGCATAGTTCAAGGGTTAGGATGATCCAGTAGAGTTAAAATTTTTGCACACATTAGGCTTCAGATATTTGGATCGCCCAACTTCCCCGTGATTGGTGTGGCCTAATGTGGGCTTAACAAGGGAGCCACACAGAGAAACAATGGGAGACATCCATAGGTGAGCACAGCCTTATTAAAAGATATAATATAAGTTACTATATAAAACATATGTAACACAAAATTAAAACAAGTTGAGCTCGAGCTAGACCTCACCATGTGAACTAATCAAACTCGCATCAATCTCGGTTTGATTAGGATGTGAGTCAAGCTCATCTTTAACCACTCTAGCTTATGTAGGGTTGTAAATGAATATCTGATTATCCAAAGTATCCGAAGTCTTTGATTCCAAATAAAGCACATATAGAATTTATTTTTGGATTTGGTGGAAATTCATATCTAGATTTGGATCTATGCATATAAGACCAAGAAGATTCAGATTATAGTAGACCCTTGTATGTTTTGACCCAAGGATCCAGACCCAAGATGATTACATTTACACATTACATATATATAGTACCGATCCAGTGCACGATGGATCAGTGTGTGCTCCTCAACGCGTTGCTTACATGGGCCCCAGCTCAGACTAATATCGAGGGGGATTGAAAGATCTCTCATGACCCTTCATCTTTGCAAAAAACCAGCCCCATTCCTGATCATCATCACCTCCATATGGGCCTTACAAATTTAACGGTGTACAGTCCATTCGGATGGGTGTGCAGTCGATCCAAAGGTGTAAAGTACATCGGATGAGTACAAAGGTGGGCCCCATGTGAAATTCTAGGGGGGGTTGTGTGTGTGGTCCATTCAGATGACCATCAGGTGGGCCCCACCCCCTTGCGCACCGAGAGCACCTGATAACTAATATATATATATATAAAACATAACTTGAGCCGTCTACTTAGGTTTAATCATATGCCAATTAATAGCCTCGCTATTATATCTTAAATATAATTTTGAAGCTCTTTTATCCAATTATACTAATGCACTTCACCAATCAGATACGTTTTTCAAATTTGATACCAGTTCCAAATACAACACCTAGGTTTTATATAGGATTCAAAATCTAGAAATATAAAGATGAATGCAAGTTCGGATCTACCCTTGTTCCACCCTGGATCCAACCCATTTGTATCCCTCGTCTTAGATAGAGCTCATTTTGCTCGATTTGAGCCGTGTTTAGGATCGGTGTTTTGATCAAAGCTTAAACACTTCAATAATTATCAGGCTTTGGCTAACCCAACTCATCAGTGAACGCCCCCGATCACTTCCTGAACCAGTGTCAATGTTATGGAATGCTCGGTGGGGATTGATGGTTACTGCTTTGAAAATGATGGCAGTGCATCACCCCTCCCAAGCCAAATTCTCTACGACTTTATTTTCTGGGTTGACGTTTTCACCCCCAATAATAAATGGTTCAAGAGCAAGGACGAAAATAGCGGTACGCCCGCCGCCAAACCGCTACGAAGCGGGCGCTACGTAGCGGCGTAGCGGTCCGATTTGACAAAATCGTCCAAAAAATCTGAAAATTTTTCAGAAAATTCAGAAAATTATAAAATGAAAGAAAATGTAGTTCTTTTGCAAAAGTAAGTAAGAAAAGGGGGCGTAGTGTGCCCTCATTATGAGGTCCTATATCGCTGTCTAAATAGAAAATTGTAGTAATGATTTTTTTTCCACATATATTTGTGTTTGTAATCAAACAATGTCATCAGAATATTATCACCATTGTTGCTTAGAATATCACATTTCTTAGTTCTATTTTGAATGTGTATATATATATTTTTTAAAATTTTCTACTAAAGAAAATTTTGATTAGGGCCTTAGGTTGAGCTACTATTTCCTATTAGAGAGTAATTTGGTTAGGGTCCTATTTCCTATTAAAAGGAGATTATTTGGTTGAGCCCTATTTCCTATTAGAGTAAAATTTTGCTAGAGCCTTTCCTCAATTAGTATGAAATTTGTTTAGACTTTATTTTCAATTAGTGTGAAAGTTGGCTATGTCTCTATTTCCGGTTAGAGTAAAATTTGGCTAAGCCCCTAATTTTTATTAATTTGGCTAAGCCATTATTTTTTCTATTTTTAATACCTAAGGGGCCCATTTGATTTTTATCTATAACTTTCATGAGGTGGGCCACTGTGGGGCACATTTAATCTTTATTTATATCTTTCATAAGGTGAGCCCAACGTGGGGCCCATGTTACCCTACTTAGTAAATATTGGAGGGAACAAAAGAGGGGATTTTAATGCCCTAATTCTTTGGGGAATTCGGCGACGGGTCCCTGAACATTTCACTTTATTGCCTTAGGTCCACGATCTTTTTTCATAGTGTGATAGGTCCTTTTTTTAAATTTGAAGACCTAGAATGTCTAATTTACCCTTTCTTCAAAATCATATCCCAAGATTCAAAATCATATCCCACGATGAGTGGGATATGCCATTAATAATGATCAACTACCATTTAATTAGCCAAATAAATTCAAAACACCCAAATAAATGTAAAAAAATATAAATAAATTTAAAAAAGATCCAAATAAATTTCAAAAAGACGAAAATAAATTTCAAAATACGTAAATAAAATCAAAAAATATAAATAAAATAGAAAAATACAAATAAATTAGAAAGAAAGCAAATCAATTTCATAAAATGAAATAATTTCAAAAACTATCAAATAAATTCATAAAAAACGCAAAGAAATTTAAAAAGACGCGAATAAATTTGAAAAAATATAAATAAATTTCAAAAGTTGAAAATCAATTTAAAAAGACGCAAATAAATTTAAAAATATCCAAATAAATTTTAAAAAATATAAATAAATTTCAAAAGATGAAAATCAATTTCAAAAAATCCGAATAAATTTCAAAAGATGTAAATAAATCTTAAAAGACGCAAATAAATTTCAAAAGACGTAAATAAAATTAAAAAATACAAATAAATTAAAAAAATGCAAATACATTTGCCAAAACTAAGATAAACCAATTTTCTAAATTTCAGAAAAATTTTCCATAAACTCAAATAAATTTACCAAAAACTCAGTTAGATTTGTCCATAACTAAGATAAATTTGTTCAAGAACTCAGATAAATTAGCCAAAAACTCAGATAGATTTGTTCAGAACTCGGAGAAATTTGTTTCAGAACTCAGATAAATTTGCGCGAAACTCAGATAAATTTGACAGATATTGAAAAAACTCAGATAAAATTGATAAAAACTTAGATAAATCTCACAAAAAACTCTTATAAATTTCATAAAAAGTCATATAGATTTGTCAAAAACGATATAACAGCCCTACTACCTTTCTAAATTTCAGAAAAAAAATTCCATAAACTCAAATAAATTTAATAAAAAATCAGTTAGATTTGTCCAGAACTCAGATAAATTAGCCAAAAAGTCAGATAGATTTGTCCAGAACTCAGATAAATTTGACAAAAAATGAAAAAACTCAGATAAATTTGTTAAAAACTCAGATAAACTTGACAATAACTTAGATAAATTTCACAAAAACTCATATAAATTTCATAAAAACTCATATAGATTTGTCAAAACTGATATAACAGCCCTACTGCCTTCCTTCTCTAGTGATGGCACAGCACCGTTGACGTCAGCGTGTTACTGTCTGGGCTTTCTACTTCACAGGTCGGGCGGAACTGACCCAAACCCGGAACTGAACCCAAAGAACCTGCGTTGTCTTCCTCTCCTCTCCACGTTCTGGTTTCGCCTTCCAAACTCGTCCCGACAAAACAAAAACACGCCACAAACAGTAGCAAACCCTAACCCTAGTTAAAACCAAACTGAAGCCCCCGCCACCACGCTCGCAGAAAAGTCTCTGTCTTCTCTCCCGCAGGCCATATCTTTCCTTTCCACCATTTCCCTCTTCATACATGTCTCCATTTTGCAGACTTTCCTCCTCCAACGAATCCTGACCGTTGGATCGCCCAGCCGATCTTCTCTCCGATGGAAAAAGAGAAACAAGAAGGCGTGCCAGATCCGCCACCAGCGACGGAAGAAGAGAAGTCTGGCGGCGGAGGACCGTCTATGGAGGTGGTGCAAGAGCTGATCGAGGCCGTCAATCAGATCTCTGCAATCTCCGATTTCAGGAACGCCTTCAAGAAGCAGTTATGCAACCTGGCGAGGCAGCTGAAGCTTCTATCTCCGATGTTCGAGGAGTTTAAAGAGAGCAAGGAGCCGATCGCAGAGGAGACTTTGAGATCTCTGGTGTCTTTGAAGGAGGCTTTGGTCAAAGCCAAGGAGGTGCTTCGGTTCGGGAGCGAAGGGAGCAAATCTGCCTGGTAAGTCCCTCTCACCATGATTTTATTGAATGATGCGATCGAAGGTATGAGAGAGATGGAAATAGGGTTGAAGAAACCGATTTTAATGGAATTTATTTCTCCTATAAAGACTAAAATAGATGAGAAGATGAACTGGATGAGTTCTGCCCAGTTATGGAGCGATAATAGTTGCAACAAAAACAAAGCAATTGATTTGAAAGAGCAGAAAGAGAACAAATCCGAAGGATAATCGTTTCCAGGATGTAAATACAGTAATGGGGTTTAGACGAAATATGGGTTGAAGAAGAAGAGGGATAATAAAAGATTTGAAATTTAAAATTTCAAAATTTTATGCCTAAAATAGTTAAAAGGGTAAATTAGTCGTGCCAATTGTATGTAGGGACCTCTCGCCGAAATATGTCCAGCTACATGGACTACAGGCTTTAATAAGTTTTTACTTGGACCGGAGGCTGAAAACATTGACTTATAGGGACCTTTCGCTAATTTTGCCTAATTCTTTTCCCAAAACAACATTTAGTTTTTATTTTTGCCTTTCAAACTGTCCATAAGTGTACTCTATTCATGCTTTTTAACTGTCAATAAGTGCCCTCTAATGATTCAATAAAAGAGGAGGTTGATACACACAAATCGAGAAATAAAAGAGGGGCTCCATCTAATTTTTGTTTAGAACTTAAATATAGCTCATTAAGTGCCCCCTAATGAATAGAAATCAGGGTTGAAATTAAATAGGTTTATGGGGTTGACACACACAAATCAAGAAATAAGAGAGGGCTCCATTTAATTTATTGTTTAGAACTTAAATAGGGCCTTAAGTGCCCCTAATGAAATGAATGAAAACCGGGCTGAAATTAAATAGGTTTTCGTGCCTGTGGCCATTCCCAAACACAAAAGTCGACAAAAATTGAGAAGGGGGAGAGGAAGAGAAAAGAAAAGAAAAGAAAATTAAAGAGAAGAAGAAGAAGAAGAGGCACTCCCCTGCCTCCGCTACGCAGCCACCAGCTGCTGCCGCCGCTCGCAACCTTTGTGCAGCCAACTGCTGCTGCTGCTGTGCTACCGTCCGCTGCCTGTGCCGCCGCTGCCGGAGTGAGGACAGGTATGTTTGTGCATATGTTCTCTGTATTTTTTTTCTCTTTTTTTTTCTTCATCTTCTTCCTCCAGTCAAACAATTTTTTTTTCATTATACCTCGATGCGATACACACCGATACGGATGTGAACGGCACTATTTCCCTTTTAGCGTAGCGGCCATGGTTGCCGCTACACCCGATTTATCGGCGTAGCGGCCGATATTCTCATCCATGTTCAAGAGGCTATGCATGTCGCTCCCCTGCTCATCCCACTTCAACTAACATGCCCAAGCTAAACCTTTTTTTTAATGGTAATAGGGTACCACTTCAGCCAACATGCCCAAGCTAAACCTTTTTTTTTTATGGTCAACACCAGCACAATCCATCACACGCGCGCACAAACTAACCAAGTCCGTCACCCATGCAAGATTAATTCCTAATTATATATCCCTATAGAAAAAAAGAAGCATAACCGCCAAGGGGTCATTTTCCTTTTAAGCATGGGATGGGAAGATGAGTTTTACATTATGCAAATGTTACACACATGAAACACATTATCATGCTTGTCAAAATCTTTATTTTCATGAGTAAATGAGTGCATCTAATGGTTTTAGATGCATTTGGATGTTTTAGAACTTCTTTACAAATATCTCAAAATTCATGAAGATTTGAGAAATAAAACTAAATGTCTTAATGATTATCATAAATTCGAGAACATTGAACTATTCGGATTATGAATTGAGAGCCAATAAGAGTGCAAAAAAGATATATCCAATGGTTGCGAGTTTTCAACAAATTACTCAAAATATATGAAATCTTAAGACAAGCAAAGTAAAAGCTCTTAGGGTTTCTTGGTTCAATAAAAAAAATTGAAAGTTTGGATTATCAATATGAGACCCATGGGAATGAAAAAAGACCACTTGATAGGGGCATATGAGAATGCAATCACTATGTAAGAACTGTACTAGTGTCTTTTGCAAGAGGACGAATGAAAGTGGTTTCCAGGTATCCTTAGGTGTGTAAGTAGTCTTATTTATACACTATTTTTACATCATATGTATAAATGAAAGCAAATAAATGTGATGATGTGTAATCATTATGCATGTGTATGTAAATGATTGCAGATCACTGACCCATGTGATATGAGAAGCTTTGCATTTCTAACATGAATGATAAATGGGTTGGGCTTTATGGCAAGGACCGATTGGATGTAGAGACATTGACAAGCACAACGACTCCCATTGAGTGTAGAAACGAGGAGAAACAAGGGATGGAAGACCCCTTGTAGAGAATAACTTTTCTTTAGATTGACTTCCCAATAATTTGGATTTGAACAAAGAAAACAATCCTGGAGAAAACCACTTTAAAGATATTTTATCAATAAAATCTATATAATTTTAGTTATATGTTAATTTATATTAAAAAAATCTAACTCATAGAGAAAAGGTGTTTTCACCACCCCGGCCATTAGGAGAAAACTATTCACTTACTTTTTGCAATAGTTAAAGAAGAAAATTAGCATTTTCGTTAAAGACATGTTTGCGAGAACCAAGGAAACCTCAATTAGGGGTGAAAGGTATGGCACGGCCCGCTTTCAGGCCGGCCCAGCCTTGCGGTGCCCAAGTCGGCTAGGGTTTGGCCCATCACAGTATGGCTTTGGCCGGGCCATGCTGACCATTGGCCGGCCCACATGCATTTTCTAAATTTTTCAAACATTTCTTAATTTCTTTATATAAATTGAAAGATAATTTATGGACTTTTAGGTGTTCTCAACTTGAAAAAGGCTGAAACTATTAAAATAAATGCACAAACATTAATGATAATTTAAAAATAAAAAATAAATCTTTAACTCTTTTAACTTTTATATTTTATTTATATAAAAATTGGGCTTTTTATATATAATTGTTGTGTCGGGCTGTGCTGGGCTGTGCCTCAACCTAGGCACTCAGGCCCAGCACGGTAGGCCGTGCCATTGCCCATGGCTCCCTGGCCAGCACAGCCCATCCTTAGGGCCGTGCTATGCCGAGCCGCCCAATCAATGCGGTCAACGGGCCATGCCATAGGGATATTTCGTGTTGGGTGGTGCCGGGCCGGACCAATTTACACCGCTACCCTTAATACTGTACCCTTAATACTGTGAAAACGGCTTTGATTTTCCATGGGCGCCACTTTTGGATTTGGAGGGCACTTTTCCTATAGAAAGAAAAAAAAATTGACGTACAACTATAAACCATTTCTAATGGGTGGGAAGATGTTCTAAGATTGGAACTGGTTTTCGTGTTACCACGAAAATAGAAATTTCGAAGTCGGGATTCTGGCATTAAACAAACATCTGGTGAAAGTGATCCAGAACTAGGAAAATAACACACGAAAAGAGAAAATTATCCTCCTTACTTTTCTCTATATTTCAGCGGAATGCTCCATCTTTCTTTCTGTGGATTGTAGAAAATTAAGTTGAAAAAGTCGCATTTCCTCGGGGAAAAATATGGATGTCAAACGATAAATGAAGTCTGTAGAAAGCTAGGACATTTTTTTTTTTCATTCCTTTTCTATAAAAGTTAGATTACACAAATGTGTCCCAAGGGTCTTTATTGGGCAAGGAGGCAAGGAGAAAAGGTGGAGAAAACTATTTGTAGTTCAACTTTGTATCATGAAAATTTTTCTCCACTTGTTTTCTCACATGTTTTCTCCGCACCCAATAGCCCTAACAGCTCAACCCAACTACCCAAACCAACGCATTGTCCTCCCAATCTAATATATGGAGAGCACAAGCATGGCCCACAGATATTCAAGCCCGTGCACCCTCCAGAGTGAAGAGGCTCATAAGTTGGGCCAACTTGAGCTCAACCTGCATTGGTCTTAGGTTTGGGGTCTGATATTCGGCCTGGATTCAGACCATGATATTAGGCCCATGAGCTCAACATGTGCCTAATTTGATGACCTGATTTTAACCATGTTCCTATGTACTCTTAAATGGCCGAATCATACCAATGAATTTTGCACAAAAAAAGTACATTCAATTTTCAAATAAGGTGGGCCTGTGCCTGTCTTTCAGGCTAGTGGGCTATATAACCAGGCCAAATAACTAAACAGGTAGAGCTTGGGCATTCTTTAGCCTGGTCCTACCAGGCCCATATTGGAGTGCAAGCACAAAAAGACTGCCATTGGGTGATTTCTCTAACTGTTTACTTCACGGGGAGTTCTATTGGCACCACAAATTTTGCTATCCCCACCGCACTAGAAGAAAAAAATTGTATTTTTTCCTAAACTACCCTCCCTCCAGTCTCCGGCGGGGAGGGAATCCCGGCCAGCAGCCCCCAGCAGAAGCCCGGCCGACTGGCCGGTCTCCCTCCCCGCATTCCCTCTTTCTTCCTCCCTCCCCTTCCATTTTATTTCCCTCTTCTCCCTCTCTCCCTTCCTCTTCTTCCCTCTCCTTCCCTCCCCTGCTCTTCTTCTCCCTCCCTCCCCACCCCCCCTCCCAGTCGCCGGCGGGGAGGAGATCAAGGAAGAAGAGGAAGGGAGAGAGGGAGAAGAGGGAAATAAAATGGAAGGGGAGGGAGGAAGAAAGAGGGAAAGGGGGCTGGCCGATCTCCCCTCCCCACCAGAGACTGGGGGGGGGGGGGGGGTGGAAGAGGTGGGGAGAGGGAAGAGGAGGAGAGATCGGGGGAGAGAGGGGGGAAAGGTAGTTTAGGAAAACTCTTTTTTTTTTTTTTTTGCGGTGGGAAGAAAGATTTTTGAGGTACCAATAGAACCCCCCTTACTTCACAGCTTTAGATTTAGCAAAGAGCAATGTCTCATGGACCTGAAGTTAAGCCTAATCTACCTCCTCTTAACATAATTTACTCTAAGGACACTAGATGGTGACTCCCTACCATTCAGTCAGCCGTGATGAGTCGACTCTGCTTGAATCCAAACCATTCAACCAATCAATATACCCCCACCCCCACATGAGTTTGAAAAGACAAATGCCGTTGGATTGCTTATATGTAAGAATGACTCAAAACTGAATGGGAATCAGTTAATTTTTTTTTTTTTGGTCCATCCAACAATAGATGTCAATCAGGTGTGAAAGATTCCCGGGTAATTTCACATATGCTCATTCTCCCATTGTTCCCATTCCTATTTCACAATTTCCAAGTATCACAAGTAATCCCAAACTCTTTAAATTAGGCCCACAGCTGGCCTTAACCCAAGCCCCAAAACAGTCTACTCATTTAGCCCAAAACATCCCTTAATTGGCTCAAGAAACAGGTTTTAAAACAGCCCAAAAACTGACCTTGAATGGCCCAAGAAACAAGTCTTAGAATAGCATAAAAACTGTCCTTGAATGGCCCAAGAAACAAGTCTTAAAACAACGCAAAAACTATCCTTGAATGGCCCAAGAAACAAGTCTTAAAACAGCCCAAAAACTGTCCTTGAATGGCCCAAGAAACAAGTCTTAAAACAGCCCAAAAACTATCCTTTAATGGCCCACGAAACAGGTCTTAAAACAGCCCAATATCAGGCCCTGAAATGGCCCAATATCAGGTCTTAAAACAGCCCAATATCAGGCCCTGAAATGGCCCAATATCAGGTCTTGAAATGGCCCAAAAACTGACCTTGAACAGGCCCAACGAAGTCTCGAAAACAGGCCCAAAATCTGATTTTAAACGGACCCAAATATCAAGCTGAACCAGGCCCCCAGGCTGGGCTGGGCTCGCTCGAGCGACCCAAGGCCCGCTCGAGCGAAGCCCAGACAGAGCCTGGGTCGCTCGAGCGAGCCAGGCAGAACTTGGTCCGCTCGAGCGGCCCATTGGGTCGCTCGAGCGGACTGGGCTCTGTCCAGTCCGGCTCGTTGGGCATTTTTTTTCTCATTTTTCCATCCTTTTTTTATTCTTTTTCATTCCTTTTCTTTCATACAATCTTCCAACATCAATTGGGCCCTTTCTTGACCTCTTCAACTCATCAAATCACCATTCATAATCCATCCAATTAATCTAACAAACACTTTTAAATCAAAGCTTTTTCCTCCATTCTTTGAGCACAAACACTTTGACAATAAGAAAGCTATATTTTTAAAGATGATCAAGGTAGAAACAAACTTCCAACACATTGTAAAACAACATCATGAGTGAAATCACACAAAACATTACTCCATTTGTCCCAAAACAAATCTATGAAGCATAAAAAGATTAGAACATAGCATGAAACATCATGATATGAAACAAAATAAATGAAATCATCATATTAATTGGAAATCCATTTGCCTCAAGCCAAGATGAAAGCTAGGATGCTCTCCAAACAATGCTCTAGGGTCTCAAGCTCCTAATCTACAAAAACCCCCAAAAGTTTCCCAAGAAAACCCTAAAAATCAATCTTTCTCAAATCTCCATGAAAACCCTTTGCATAAATATGGAAAATACTCCATATGGTTTGAAAAACAAGGATCTCAAGTAAGAAATGCCATTGCTAACCTTTGGGTGTTCCAAACAAGAAGAAGGGCTTGAAGAGGAGGGTTGTCCTAGCCCAATGTTCTTGAAAATAGGGTCTTTGGAATGCTTGAGAGGTGAGGAAGAAGAAGGTGAGATCAATCCTTCACTTGGCACTCAAGAAGGAAGCTTGCAAAAGGAGAGAGAGAGAGATGGCTGGAAAGGGAAAAGAAGAAGCCCTCTCCCTCAGCCAAAAGTTGCTGGAAAAAGAATGGGAGAAGAAGAGTCCAGCTGGGCTTTTATAAAGTGGGCAAGTGGGTCCCATGGGCCCCAATCTTACAAAGGCTGAAACTAACATTTGCGGGTCCCGAATGAAAACGACGAAGAAGACAAAAACGATCAGCGAAATTTCTACTTTCCAAAAAGTATATTTTCCCCAAATTCTGAAATTTTTGAAATTTAAGGACAGAGTTAGTGAAAATGTCATTTTTGCCCATTTTTCTCGAAAAACGCAATTTCAGAGCATCAAATCAAAATGGTCAAAACATGAAAGTTGTTCAACTCAATAAAATGAGTCAAAAGGAGCAAAGTTTGTAATTTTTCCAAAATAATAATAATTTCTCACAAAAATACATTTTTACAAAGACCGGGTCAAACTAAAGTCAACGGTCTTCAAAATCTCCAAGGCTATGAAAAATCTAGTCAAACTCAAAGACAAAGTCAAACCAACTCAAATCTCGCTTAAAAAGCTAAACCATGATTAAAACAACACTAAACAGAGAAATTGGGAGTCGGGGTCTTACAGTTTGATTTTTGGAAGCTCATGGGGCATGGAAATTTTTTTTTTGTATGGTCCAATCAACTCAAAAGAGGCATGGAACCATTTTTGTATGCTCTTGGTAAGAGGGATTTCTCTTTGACTAAAAGCCCAATATTTTTTAATTTTTTTATTTATTTATTTTTAGTGCCTAGGTGGTCAAGCCTGGCTCATATGGGCTAACCCATGGGACCTTAAGTTTTTTGGAATGGCTTAGATCTCATATGGTGTCATTTTTATAAAGAATATCTAAAAATATCTCCTTTGGATAGAGAATATCTAAGAATATCTTTATTTGGAGAGAATCCCTCGTGTTCCCTTTTTTTTTGGAGAGAATATCTCAAGATATATTTCTTTTGGGAAAAAACCTTTCTAATTTCTTTCTTTTGGTAAGGTTACTAATTAGTAACACTTACCTCTTTTCTTCTTGCCTTCTTTGGTTTGCTCTCTTCTATAAAAGCAAGGAGGAGGTTAGATCTCTTGCTCTTATTGCTTTCTTTTACAACAATCCCGAGGGCTTCAAGACCAAGAGTTCTTCTTCTTCAAGATCTTCAAGACTGTCTTCTTCTTTTCCATCAATGGCTTCAAGTAAGTTCCCTTTTTCAAGAGAACTTCATTGTAGGAAAAAAAAGTTTTTTCCTTTTTTTTTATTTCTTTCTTTTTTTTCACTTTTTTTTTGCATGTTTTTTTTCCTCTTTTCGTGGGCCATATGGACAGATCCGTACTGTTTGGCAAACCAAGATGTTCATGCATGTATTTTTTTTTGTAAATTTGTAGCATGATATGACAGCATACCTGAAAGTTTTTACAAATTTGGGAATTTGGAGCTTGCAGCGATGTTGAGCCTTTCTTGATTTTGCGGAGACTTTAAGGTTTCGCAAGTTTGGAGTTTTGGAGCTCGCAGCAATGTTGAGCCCATATTCAAGCTTTCTATTTCTTTCGGAATATTTCCTTTTTCTTCAGAATTACCCCGGAGCCATGTCAAAATTTCGCCAGATTTTCTTTTAGCGAATTTTTATCATTTTGATGCTTGACCTTTTTCTTTTCCAACCTTTGCAGGTGGTTCCTCTAGAACGAACAAGGGTAAAGAGCTTGCTACAAGCGTACCTCATCAATCTGCTAGATCTTCTAATCCGGCCGTTCAGCAGGCCTGGGAAAAGGTCCAGTATGTTGAGAAAAACCTAGAAGAGTGCGACTCCCTCAACAGAGTTGAGATAAGGCAACGACTGATCGCTCTCAAGGGAGAGGACTTTTATAAGATCATGGTAAGCAGTCGTCCATGGGTGATAGACGATCAGAGGGTTTTGCCCAAGCCTACCTTCTTCTTTGGTGATGTAGTCCCTGATGACATGACATACCAGAGGAGATGTTTTCAGTTCTCTTTCATAGCTGATGGTGAGAAGAAGACTGTTGCTACCCGGTCGATGTTTGATCGCACCGTCTAGATCATGAGCCTTGCCCCCAAGTGCTCTAAGAGGGAAGATCCTCCAAGCTGGGTCAGAAAGACAAATGTAATCAAGACCGGGGTTTTTGTTGGATGTTCTTTTGGATATGCGGAGAAGTCACCTGCTGACATGGACATGTTGATGCCGGCCAGTGGCTACCAGTGCTCTGTCCGTCGGTCGATTTGGGACCGGTGGGCCTTGGCATTTTCAGCGGTGACGGCAGCAGTTGGGTGAAGCCTTTTCAACTTCGTGGCCGTTTTATTGCTGATTCCAAGTGGAAGTCGTGGACTGATCTCGTCCTGCTGATTGGTGGCGCCGTTTTGAAGGAAGTCGGGATTTTTGATGCGGTCCGCGCCTTTAGGGAGACCGTGATCTTTTCCGATGAGGCATTCATGGCTATGTTGGAGTCATTCCTTCCACAAACCAATACCTTTGTTGTGACGAATGGTGAGATTGGTTTCTCTTTGAAGGAGCTGAGCGCTATTACTGGATTGCCCATCCTTGGCAAACTCTATGAGGAGTTTATGCCGATCGACAGCGTCCTTGAGGAGTAATCGGAGGAGTTCAGGCTTTTTTACTTTTAGCTCGTTGCCTTCTATGATTTTTTGAAGGAGAAGGAGGGCTTGAAAGTTAGATCTAGTAGTTGGAAGAGTTCTTGCTCTTCGTTCCTCAACTTTTTTGACAGCAGGGAGTCTTCTGATAGTATGACCCGGGAAGACAGGAAGAAGACTTCGGCCATGCAAAAAGAGTTGAGAGATTTCTTTGCGAGTACAAACGCCATATGTACTGACATTGCACTGTGGAGAGATCTCGCTGTTTACCTCACTTATTGGCTTGGTGAGGCTATTTTTGCTGGAGGACATGGAACGCACATCAGGCCGCATTGTATTTTTATAGCTTGTCAGATGGCGTTTGGAGAGCAGCTTGCTTTGGAGCCAGCTCTTTACTCCTACTTGTGTACCGAACTATAGGCTGCTGCTTTTTTAGTTTGGCTTGGGCTTCCCATGAATAGGGTATTTGCAGCCCACATTTTCTATTCGTGGTATGTATACCACTATCCCGGCTTCCATCCGCTGGGTGCTGCACAGGATGATGATCCTCTGATGATTCGACTGGCTAAGGGCAAAGCCGTGTCTGAATCACTTTTGTTTGCTCGCATGAGGATCCGACGGTTCAAGGACATCGAGATGGGGCAGTCTTCAGTGAAGCTTTCTCCGGAGTTGCGGAAGAAGGCTTTTGACTTTGGTGCCCCCCGAGACTCTACCAGGGCAAGGTCGGGAAGGCATTACTAATTGACGAATGCAGAGAAGGAGTGGCTTTTCAGCATACGTGTCGGCACGATGGTGTACCGCAGACATCTTTTCGTCGACATCCAGCCGTATATACATTCTCGCTTTGCTATGCAATTGGGCTTTTCTCAAGGCATTGTTGGAGCGCCTTTAACCATGGTGAAGCGCTTTGGAGGTTTATAGGACGGGAGAAATGCATGGGCTTTCTATAGTGCTGAAGACACTACAGCCATGATTTCTTATCCTGTATTGTCGACTTCCCGAATTGCCGGCTTCGCGAAGTGGTTCGCGAAGAGCTTTTCGGCATATCGGGGGCTTTCCAAGAGGGAGCTTGATGTGAAGCTGTCGTCTGGAAAAGGCCTTGGAAAGTCAGATGGTGTCCGGTGAGAGGAAGTTTGGGCCTTCTTTCTGGAGAGAAGCACAAGATAGGCTTTCTTAGTGACCAGGGCGTCATTGGTTCTAAAACTGTTCGAGAAATACCTGATGAGGCTTTAGAGCAGCTAGAACAGGAGGAAGTTAAGCTTGATGCTTGGATGCAAGCGGCATAGAGGCAAGCTTCCGTGGAGTCTACTGAGAAGAGTAGACCATCCAGTGAGAAGTCAAGTGGGAAACCTGACTCTAATAGTGGGGCAGGTTTTTCTAAGAAGCGAGCCCGCAGAAGTAAGAGGAAGAGGAGTCATCATCACAGCAAGGGGCAACATGAAGGTTCTCCTGACATTGAAGTTCCTCTTACTATCAATGAGGAGGTGCCAGAGGATGCTGACAAGCCTCCAGAAAAGAGAAGCTGAGAAGAAGAGACCGCCGGTGAAGGTATGATTCTTCCTCTTTCTCTTTCCATTTCTTTTCATGGGGTTTTTCCATGTTCTGATTTAATTTCTCCCCCTGCTGCTCCCTTTTTTTTTTTTAGCAGAGGATGAAGACTTGGCGATGCCTGAGGTTCCTGCCGATGAGGCGGTGACGGATCCAGAATCTCCAACTGGTATGACTTCTTTTGCTTTCTTTTTTTTTTTTTGGTTTGTAACTTGGTTTGCTAACATTTTTCTTGTCAGCTGACTTGCCACAGGACTCCGAAGACTTTGAACCATCGATGGGCGCAAATGTTGACGATGATTCCGATGAGTTCATGGAGAAAGAGAGTGTTCCGCCAGTCGTCGAAGAAGGTATTTTACAGTAATAACCCTGATAATGATTTTCAAACAGGATCATATTCATACCTTTTTGTGTTTCTTTGGCAGGTATTGAAGTGACAGAGGAGAGTCTGTCACTTCTTTCAGAACCGGAGCAAGGGATGCTAGAGGTTGATCCGGAGATAGAAAATCCTGCAACCAATTCTGACACGGTGGAGAAGGTACCTCGTGCTGAGATTTCTTCCCCAGCAGCTCCGACTGGAAAGAGTTCTTTTGTTCCCCTTCCAACGGGGCATGACATGAGCAGCTGACCGACGGAGCGGGGCAAATCTTCAGCTGGGCCATCTCTTCTTTTTGCAAAGAAGGTGGTGGTGCAGGTTCTGAGCTCTTGGATTGAGACTCTCCTTGCTGGACACTTGGATGCCGGATTTGGCATGATCCAGCATGTGCAGGAGATTCTCGGTGATGCCGAAGAGGCTGGTCTGGATGTCACAGGTGCCAGGGCGATCGTTGATAGGATCATTGCACTGGGTGACAAGTGGTTTGAGACCATGGGTTTTGCTGACAGCCAGTTCTTCAAGGAGATGTTCCTGGACCCCGCTGATAAGGCTAAGTCTGACCTGATTAAGTCTACACAAAGCAGGAAGCAGCTAGTCCGAGAGAAGAACTTAGAAGAGCTAGCCATCATTGGGCTGACACATGACCTTAACATCCTTGATAAGGAGGTCGATGAGGCTAGGAAACGTCTTGAGCATTTGAAGAAACAAGTCGCTGCCAAGTGGGCTGCTATAACAGAGGCTCGCGATAGGAAAAGTGCTCTGATTCGCCAGGTTGCAGATGCTGATCGAGTTCTTGAAAGGAAGTTTCAAGAGGACAAACAATGGCAAACTGCTCGGGATAAGCTTCCCGGTGTGAAAAAAGGGTTACAGCCTACCCCAGCACCTCATGGTAAGTTCCTAAAGAAGCGTGCCCTGGAAACTCTGACAACTAAGGCCAAAAGTTTGCTTGAGGAGCTCAAATTTTGGCTAGAGACCATTTTTGGCTGAGCTCCTGATTTTTTTAGCCGAAACTATCCTTCTTCTTTTTTTTTGGTACCACATGTATTTTTTGGTACTTTTTTTTTGTAGTGCTTGTGAACACTTTCTTTTTTTTTGGTACCGCATGTATTTTTTTTGTACTCTTTTTTTGTTTTCCCTACGTTCACTTAAATCTTTTTGTGATGAAAGCAATTGCTAAATGGGATGCTTTTTTTTTATTTTCCCTATGCTCACTTAAATCTTTTTGTGATGAAAGCAATTGCTAAATGGGATTTGATCAAAAGCTTGTCATTTTGTGAAAATCTTTTGTCAAATGATTGTTTTGGCATGGGAGCCAGATTTTGTTTTTTTGTGGCATGGAAGCCGATTTTGGTATTGATAGCCAGTTTCGTGGCATTGATAGCCGAGTTTATGGCATTAATAGCCGGGTTTTTTGAAAGCCAAGTTTTTGGTTTGTGGCATTGATAGCCGGTTTTGTTTTGTGGCATTGATAGCCGGTTTGTTTTGTGGTATTGATAGCCGATTTGTGGCATTTATAGCCTGTTTTGGTGGCATCTATAGCCAGTTTTGGTGGCATTTATAGCCGGTTCGGTTTTCAAAAATGCAAGTATCGACTAAAAGTCGCCTCCCTACTGAATGATCTTGCAAGTATCGATGGAATGTCGCATCCTTGCTCATTCGGTTGTGAGTATCGATGGAATGTCGCATCCTCGCGGATTTGGGTGCAAGTATCGATGGAATGTCGCATCCTTGCTTTTCAAAAATTTTGGTTTTGAGGGTACTGACTTGATGTCGTTTCCCCACGATTTTTGAAATTTACGGTTTTCTCGAACCTTTGGGTTATGGATATCAACTGTAATGTTGCATCTCCATGATTTCTTGGTTTTTTCAAACCTTTGAAATTTGGGTTGTGGACATCAACTGAAATGTTGCGTCTCCACGTTTTTTTGGTTTTTTCGAACCTTTGAAATTTGGGTTGTGGATATCAACTGAAATGTTGCATCTCCACGATTTTGGATTTTGCAAGTATCGACGAAATGTCGCTTCCCTACGATTTTGAAAGTGTCGAACATGGCATGCGTCCGATTTGTGCGAGATCGACTAAGCGTCGCTTCCCCGCGGTTTTTTGAAAAACCATTTTTTTGTTTAAAGACACGAGGGTCATAAGTTTTCACCTAAAACCATTTTAGCGGTAAAAGGCAGGGTGGACTAGGGTGGAAATCCCTGAATCCGGATTTTGTTTCAAACGATGAATTTTGGGTTCAAGGGTTGAAAACTTTGGTCAAGTTAGAGAAAGGTTCCTAAACGTGGATTTTTGAACAATGAAACGTTGAAAGTAAGCATTATTTAAATTTCTAGAAATTTCAACATTTGATATGAAAATTCTAAAAAGAGTGGGTTTGACGAGCGTGTACCTGGAAACCGGTTTTGGTCATACAGGCATTGCTCTTACCCAGTTGGGTAAGTCTTCAAGGGTAGTGCCGCTTTAAGAACTTGTCATTGATGGGCAGCATACATCTATCCCCTTCCATGTTTAGGAGTGCGTATGCGCCGTTGGAGAAAACCTTGTCGATGACGTAGGATCCCTCCCATTTTGGCTCAAAATTGCCTTTGGACTTGTGAGCGAAGACCATTGGTCTTTTTACCGCAAAAACCAAGTCCGTAGAGTCTCCAACCTTCCAGCTGACTTTTGGTCAAGACGGGACCCAATGGTGTGAGAATACCGCGTCCTTCTCCCAAACCGACTGGGTTTTGAGCGTCATAGCCCATTTTCTTCATAATAGCTTGTGCCACAGGACTATATAAGGATAGTTGAGGCATACCTTCGTTTTGAAAAGGTTCAAGCATAGATTTTGATGAAGAAGCATCCGATATGGAAGAAGATCGACTTTTCCTTTGCTGAAGTTGCAGGAACAACGAAGGAAGCTGACGTAGGATCTTTTATGTCAGAAGTTGTCTCGATTGGAGTAAGAGCATGCTGAACTTGCTGAGTGTTAGCTTGGCTTGACGAAATGTCATCTTCTTGCTCTGAATCCAAATCCGTGTCTTGCATGATAGACACGAAAGAGACAACAAATTTGCCCCCAGACTTTTGTTTTGCCTTCTTCACTTTAGTCGTGATGACCAAAGGCTTTGAAGGTTTGAGGGAGATGATGAAGGGATTTTGAATGCTCTCTTCGGATTTATTGGATGGTTTGTTTTCTTCCGGTGATTGTTGAGGAGCCTTACCTTTATCTTTATGGAGATTTTCGGCAAAGGGTGCTGTGTGCTTCTCCTCTTCCTCTTTTTCACCTTCATACATCTATGAGTCTGGAAAGTGGACTTCTTTACCTTTAAAGGGTTTTCTATCTGCAAAGACTCGATGTATCATGCCATCGTCGCCAACAAACTTGATGCATTGATGTAGAGTTGAAGGGACAACACCATTCTCGTGGATCCAGGGGTGTCCGAGAAGGATGTTGTAGCATGAATGTGTTTTTATTGCATATACAGTGACCTCAGAGATAAGATCACCGAGTTGCAACTTGAACCTGATTTTGCCGATAGGCCTTTGAGTACTCCCATCGTATCCAAAGATAGATACAGATGTGTGGCTCAGCCTGCTGAGTGGGATGCCCAACTCTTCGAGAGCCGAAGTGGAGATGAGGTTGAGTGTAGAATCTAGGTCGATCTGAACTCTGTGCATAAGCATTTTCTTGATGTACCCTGTGAAGTACAGGGGTCGGTTGTGCCTTGTTTCGCCAAGTAGGAGGTCGTCCGTAGTGAAGGTGATGGTTGCACTGGCTACTTTTTGAACCGAGAGGCATTCAATTTATGATCCCTCAGTTTTCTTCCTTTCTCCCATTGAGGAAGTTTCTGAGTTTTTGACCCGGTAGTCCATTTCAATTTGGAGGAGTTGCGGGGCATGTTTGTCAACATCCTCATTCAGCTTTTGTAATTCTGAAATGAGATTATCACGAGTACGTGGAGACATTCGCAATAAGTCTAGGATGTGCAGACGTTCAGGTATGTGCTTGAAATGTTCAATCCAGTCATACTTGAAAGCCTCCTTAGGGCCTACATGTTCATCATTGTTGCCACTAGGGGCACTTACAACATCTTTTCCCGAAGGATTTACATATGTAAATGAAGATTGGTTGTAATTCTTGTGGTAGTCCCGGCCAGAGCGGGTGCCTCTACCAACTTCGAGAGCTTCTTGAGAAGAGTCTTCATTTGGAAGATTGTCTTCAGGATCAAGAGGCTGTCATTTTTCATTTGTTGAGGATGTATCTGCAGCAGAGTTTCCATCCTCAGTGATTATGTTGCACGGAGCATTTTCCGGGAACAGGTCCTGAACAGCATCCAGTAACCTTTCTTCTTTGTTAACCAATTCATCGTCCCAAGCATCAATAGCTGGGGATTCTTCAGCCAGGTAGGGTGTGAACTTTGAAGTCACAGTGATAGGAGAAGAAACCTGAGAGTGTGTCGTCTCAGTGAAAGTCACGTGAGATGAGGTGGCTCCAGAAGACACATTCCTAGGTGTCGTCGGAGTGTAAGTGATCTCGTCAGACGATGCTTCGGAAGAGCTATAATCCCGACTTATCACATTACAGGAAGCTCTGACAAGAGACGTTGCCTGATCGGAGTCAGACTCATCCTCGGATGTAAGAGGATCGTCTATCCAGCAATTTTCTCCATTTTTAGGAGTTAAAGGAGGATGTACCAGATGGTCTTCAGGGACTTCAGGCTCAGGATTGCGAGGAGGCTCATTGACGCGGTCTTGCTCTTGTTCTAGAGCGAGATGCTGCAAGATCCTTGCATATTCTTCAAGATCAAGCATGGGAGCCAAATCTTCTTCTTCGTCTGCTCTTTGTGGTTTAACATGGTTGGGTTCCACTGGAGCAATGACGGGTGCTGGTTCAACAGCATTTTCTTGTACAGCCTCTTGGTCTTCTTCATCATCAGACCAGGATCCTTGTGGTTGTAGGGGGTTATACCAGATCACTGGCATAAGATGAGTCTCAGGAACCCATTCTTCATCGGAGAGATATTCTCCTGCTTCAAGGGATTCCTCTCACTCGTCGGTGTAGTTGGATTCGAATCCATCATCGGTGTTGCTGGACTCGTATCCATCAATGGAGAATCCAACTACCGAGTTGCAAGAGTATGATGCCCCCTACGTGGCTTCTTTGAATTGAGGTGTCATGAAATCACTGAGAGTGAATTTTCTTATCGCCTTTGAAGTCTCTGGAAGGGATGTTTTTGTCGCCTCCAGTGAAGCGATAAAGGAAGCCTCTGCCTTTTCTTGGACTTCTTATTTTGGTCGGGTCTTCTCTTGCCGTTTGAGCTTGATGAGATGTTTCCTAGCCTGCCTTCACTGTTGAGCTGTAGGCTTTGCTTTCACGACCTCCCAATTTTCATCTTCTAGGAGATCGGGATGTACCCATATGGGTTGTCCGTATGGTGTCGGGTAAGGAACCAGTTCCTCGGACGCTTGGATTGTGTTTATCTCCTTGAAAGATGTAGTGATCTTCTTCTTCGGTGATTTTGATGTTTGTCCACATGACACCATGTTGACGGAGGCAGACCCATAGTTTTTGTCAAAGGTGATGACTCTGTTTTTCTACATCTCGTTTATTTTCTCCCTCACAATGAAGCATTGATTGAGAGGATGCGAGATCATCTGATGGTATGGACAGTACCGAGGATCGTTGGTTTTGCCAACGTCACCCGGTCTTTTGGGTTCAAGCAAGGTGAGCTTGCCGTTTGCCACGGTAGCCCCGAAGATTTCATCAACATCTTCATCGAACGGGTATTTCTTTTCTACTCGCTCTTTGAAGGCATCTGAGAGTTCAGGTCTCTTACCAGCAGCTTTGTTTTCAGCTTTTTTTGGTGGCTGAGGAGCTGACTTGGTCTGCACATTGAGGACCTCTTTTTTCTTTATTTTTGAGGTTGCAATGGCGGTTGGCTTTTTTCTTGATGATTTCTGACTGTTGAGGTCTTTAATTACCGTTTCAGCTTCTAAGAGTTCTCCCAGGTTCTTTGATTTGTTGCCGATGATCATGGAGTGGATTCTAGCTCTCATGTTGTTTCGGCAGATGTCGACTAGCAACGCTTGTGGAAATACTTCAAAACATTTGTATGCCATTGCTTTCCACTTGTGAATGAAGTCATATGTTGACTCATTCTCCCCCTGTTTTAGGCTGCACAGCTGAGCCATAGTAGCGGGATGATCCTTACCTTTGAAGTGAGTCAGGAAGCGTGTCTCTAGCATGGCCCAATTTTGGATGGAGTCCTCCGGCAAAGTGGAGTACCAATCGAAGGCCGTACCTTTTAGGGTACTTGCAAAGAGGCGGATCTTGAGTGCATCTTGATCTCCGATAGCTCCCGTCAAGATCTTGAAGTGGATGACGTGCTGTCTGGCTTATCCCTTCCCCGTATATATTTGGAGAGTATGATGCTTGGATTTTGTGGGGAACGGGACCGAGTCCATCCATAAGGGATATGGTGGCTTGATCCCATGCTCCTTGAGTATATCCTCTTCTTTTGCTTTTGTGAGGATACTGTCTACGTCCTTTTTGGTAAGGGCGCGTGACTCATTTTCTTCTGCATTTACCTCGTCATCTTAATGATTCGGAGGAGGTTCATTGTTCGCCTGATTTTGGAAGGCGAGGAGAAGGTTTTCTATCAGAGTTTCAATCCTTTGCTGGCCTTGTTCCAACTGCTGGATATGTGTGAGCGCGTCATCTTGAGGTGGATTGCGGGGTGGTGGCTTAGAATTTGTTGCCAGGACATTCATCCTTCGAGATTCGAACGAAGAAATTTCCT